>JALMQS010000714.1:175723-563284 GCA_024734495.1 Forficula auricularia
GGAGGCACGTTTTATCGCTCCTCAAGTGATTCGATGTTTTGATGGGTTTTTTTCCGTCTTTTTTTGTGATTTTTGTGCTGTCCTGTGAGTTGAGGAGCCGTTTTTTTGTGGATGTGTCTATTATTGTGTTAGCCAGTGTCTCTGGGCTCGTTTTGTGCTTTTTTTCTTTTGGAATTTTGTTCATTGATTTCTTACTTGTCAAGATAAGCTCTCTAATGAAGAATATTTATATAATTCTGTGAATTTATTTATTTATATATATGAGTGAAATTGAAGAATAGAACCTAGACAGACAAGATGAGTTTATGCCTGGCGTGTGAAAGGGTGGTGAAGGAGGGTGAATCTGTGAAATGTTCAACTGTTGATTGCAAGAATGTTTACCATTTTGAATGCGTTGGGATGACGAGGAGCGGCTTTTCTAAACTGAGTGCAAAATCCAAGTCTGCATGGAGGTGTCCGGATGCCTGTACACGTATTTTGAGGGATAATAACTCCAATACACCCGTTCGTTTGATTCACCAGCAGCAGAGCGTTTCTGGGGACGGTCCGTCCTCGTCGGCTTTGTTGGATAAAAATGTAAAGGACTATTTTGACAACAAATTTGCGAGCATGTTGGAGTGTTGCAGAAATGACTTCCAGGAACTCTTGTTGCCTCTAAGGAATGAGTTGAGGGCAGTGTCTGATAGAATTAACGCGTGGGAGGACAAGCTCATCGCCCTGGAGGAGAAAATTTCTGCACAGGATGAAATTTCATTGGTGTTACAAAGCGAGAATAGCGAACTTAAGGACCGAATGCATGATATGGTGAATAAATTGAATGACATCGACCAGGCCTCCAGGAGTTGTAATATAGAGCTTCAAAATATTCCTTTTAATAAAAACGAAAACCTTATTAAGATCGTGCAGAGTGTCGGTAAGCTCGTAAGTGTGGATATACCATCAAATTGCATCCGCGCCGTTCACCGTGTGGCTGCGGCCGCCGCGTCGCAGTCGGATCGACCCAAGAACGTGGTGCTGCAGCTGACTACACGCCGCCTGCGCGACGAGTTGCTGCACGCTGCGAGGGTGCGCCGGACTCTATCCACTGACCAAATAGGGATTCAAACTACACCGCCTCGCAGATTCTATGTGAACGAGCATCTCAATTTGGCGAACAAGATATTGTATAGTAAGGCAAGAAAAACCGTGGCGGATAAATCATATAAGTATGTGTGGGTTAAGAACTCGTCTATTTTCGTTCGAAAGACAGATACATCTAAAATTATTCGAATTAGAGAGGACAGTGATTTGCTTAAAATATTGTGAATTTTTGAGTTGTGTTTTTTGACGCTGAGTGCTGTTTTTTCTCTTTTTTTGTTTGTGTGATGAACGATGCCTTCAATGGATATCGTCGTGTGTGTGTTCATTGTATTTTGGAGTTGCCTTGTGATATGGCTCATCCCTTTGTGCTTATGCTAATTGTTTTTTGCTGTGTTATGGGCCTTGTTGAACATTGCATCTGTGTGGATGTGGATTGTGGTATTGAGTATTGTACTTCGAATGTGGATTGTGATGTGTTTCGGCTTTCATTGGGGTGCCCTTGCATTTTGTTGGCTTTGGGAGGTGAATTGGTTATGATAGCTGCGCGTTGTGTTGAAATGATTGTTTCTGTAACTTGTTTCCTTTATGGTTGACACGGTGAAATTCTTAAATATTTATTATCAGAATTGTCGAAGTATAAGAAATAGGCTTCTTGACCTGCGTTTGGGTCTGCTAAATTCAAATTATGACGTGATTGTGTTGACGGAGACTTGGCTCAGGGCTGGCATATGTGATAGTGAGATAGCTGATGACAGATATTATGTTTATAGAAGAGATCGATGTTCATCTACATCTACCAAAAAGGACGGCGGTGGGGTTTTTAATTGCGATTAAGAAGAATATTTGCTCTTACAGGAAATGCGATTGGGAGAGCCCGTGTGTAGAGGAGATCATATTGTTACTACCTTCAGTAGGACATGGTGTCATACTAGTTGCAAGTTACATTCCCCCTCTCTCCGGTCCAGCTACTTATGATGTTCATTTTAATAAGTTATATGACATCGCTCCGGATTATGTGAATCACAATTTCATTCTGATGGGTGACTACAATCAGCCCGGCATTCGTTGGTGGCCTGATGGTGATCAAAACTTGGATTGTGGCTCTATTAACGCGCCATACTTTATGACAAACATAATGTCGTTTTTAAATCTTAAGCAATGCAACTCAATCAAGAATGTTAATGATCGTCTGCTGGATTTGGTGTTTACTGATTCGAACTGCGATGTCGCACTGTGCACCTCATCACTCATCAACATTGACCCTCAACATCCACCACTTGTTTGTGAGTTTCATATTCCGCGGAACCGGAGTACGATCGGTAGTGATAAGGTAATTAAATATAACTTTAGGAAGGCTGACTATTCACAGATAAATGCAGAACTTTCGAGTATTGACTGGTGTCAGAGCTTAGATAGTCTTGGCGCACAGCAGGCGGTGGACTTCTTATATACAAACTTGTACCGTATATTGGACACCTATGTGCCTCCACTAAAGCTTGGGTTACGTAGATATCCCAGTTGGTTTTCTCAGGACTTAAAGATGCAATTGAATAAGAAATATAAATTTTGGAAACGCTGGAAAATATATGGCAGTAGATCTGACTATGACAGATTTTCATGGGCTCGTGCTAAGGTAAAGAAATTGATAATCAGTTGTTATGATGAATATATTTTGCATGTCGAACAATCGACTACCCACAACATCAAATCTTTCTGGAAGTTCACTCACAGTTTAAAAAACAGCAAAACCGGATATCCCTCTTCCATGAAACTGCGTGTTGATTCATCTAGCGATCCTGCTGAAATTTGTAAAATGTTTTCTAACTATTTTGTGTCGGTTTTGAGCCCACGTCGGATCGAGCATATGGTGTTGATGATGATAACTTGATGGATTGCGTGGATCCTGCTGGTGTGTGTGTTTCAAGTATGGTCTTGTCCTGTAGTGACGTTAGGAGAGCATTGAGGTCAGTTGACGTTAACAAGGGAGCGGGTCCTGATAGAATTACTCCCTTCTTTCTAAGAAACGTCTCTGACGTGTTGTGTATGCCTCTCACTATTATTTATAATAAAAGTCTGTCTGAAGGCTTTGTGCCACTTGTCTGGAAAACGGCCAATATTACTCCGGTTTACAAATCTGGTGCTAGAAATGATGTCGAGAATTATAGACCCATTTCCATTTTGTCTTGCATCGTGAAAATTTTTGAGAGGTTAATTCATGATAAATTGTATCCACTTTTAAAAATTAGTATTCCTCTCAGTCAACATGGTTTCGTGGAGTCGAGATCTACTGTTTCTAATTTGTTGGTGTACTCTAACTTTATCTTTCAGACTTTAGATCATGGCGCCTCGGTTGATAGTATTTATACTGACTTCCGAAAAGCCTTCGACAAGGTGGACCACCTGATTCTGCTGAGGAAATTATTCTTCAATGGCGTTAGGGGTGATCTTTTACGGTGGTTTGCCTCTTATTTGAGATGTAGACACCAATCAGTTGTACTTAACGGCTATTCCTCCTCATCTTGTGTTATTACTTCCGGTGTACCTCAGGGCTCTATTTTAGGGCCTTTTTTGTTCATCCTATACATATATGACATACATAAATGTTTTCTTAATAGCAATATACTATTGTACGCGGACGATTTGAAAATATATAAAAAAATCAATACTCGTAATGACTGCTTATTACTGCAGGATGACATTAACCGTTTTACATTATATTGTTCTCTGAATAGATTATCACTTGCCACTGATAAATGCAGGGTTATGACATTTTCAAGAAAAAGATTTCAAATAAGTCACAATTACACTCTTTCTGGTCAGGTCCTTAACAGAGTGACTAGTATCCGGGACCTCGGGGTGATGTTTGACTCTAAATTGTTGTTTGACCAACATATCCGGATGATTACTGATAGGGCCTATCAAATGCTGGGTTTTATATGTCGAACTTCTGGGAAATTTAGATTGCAACTACATATTTGACACTCTATCGGGCTTGGTCAGGTCTCAGCTAGAGCAGCGCGTTCTGCTGTTTGGAATCCATATTCATGAGGGTGCATACAAAGGAAATATGGAGTCTGTGCAGAGAAAATTTTCCAAAATGGTGTTCCACCGACTGAAACTAAGTCAATGCTCATATGAAATGCGACTGTCGCATCTTAAACTTCCAACATTGGAAGTTAGAAGGGTTGCTTCTTGGTGCGATGACACTAAGAATATTTGTCTGTCTGAGGTGGATTGCCTGATCTTCTGGCACAGATAGATTTCCGGGTCCGCGTCCGGCGTCCAGGTTGTCTCACGTATTTGCCCAGTCAAGGTCATACAAACGCGGGTCGGAGAGCTCCGTTGGTCAGATTGTCGCAGCGACTTTAATCATAATTTTTGTGGCTGTGATTTTTATAATACAAGCGTGCGGAGCTTTCAAGAACGAAATTAGATTGATTTTTACACGGTTCACATTTGAGTGTTTTGATTTGCTTCAGCTGATCATTGTTACGTAAAGTTTACTCTCCTGGTCTGTTGTGTGGCGGATGTAACTCGCCTGATCTGGTTTGATTCATTCAGCTTTGACATTTTGACTACTTTGATTTTACTTGTGTGTTTGTTTAATTTATTTGAATGTTAGACTGCGTTAGTTTATTTATTTGTTTAATTTATTTTTGTTTTGGCATCTCATGACCTTTTCATTTTGGGTGGGTTAATTTATTATTTTATTCAGTTTTTTTTTATTTTAAATTTCTGGCTAATACTGATGTAATTTGGTTGTTTTGGGTTTGTTTTGGTTTTTAATTTTTAATTATTTATTTATGACTGTTCAATTTTAAACTTAACTGACTTAATTTATTTAATTTATTTGATTTTTAGCTTTTGACTCATATGATTTAATTTGTTTGCTTTTTGATTTTAATTTTGGTGACTATGGAGGTAGACTTTGATTTATTTGACTTTTTGGCTGTTTGAGTCATTTTGGGTTGGGTGAGAGTGGGCCACTGGGGGGCCGGGTGAGCCGGCGAGCCTTTTGGTTTGTTTGAGAGAGGCTCTGTTCTAAGTTAAGTTATTATTGTTGTTTCGTCTTTTGTAAATTTGATTTAAATGTAATTGTCCATTTCCATGTGATTCCTTCTATTAAGCTTGAAAATGGATAAGAATCACTCAACATGCTAAAATTTGTATTTCGGGCTCTGTCCCTAGATTCCAACTTTTGTTTTATGCTGTATCTCTCAGTGAGAAAATGTGTAATAAGTCATAGTTTTTTTATTTTTTTCTGATCTATATTATAGGTTTGTTTTGTATTATTTTTTTTTTGTGAACTATGACTGTTGTTTTCTCCAAATAAATAAAAAAAAAAAAAAATCTTTCATTAGCTCTCTTGGTCCAGACTTAAAACTCAGCAGACTCCAATAGCTCCAACCAGCAGTAGTTTCGCGATATATATCTTGTTTAAAAAGCGCGATCAAAACAATTCTCTTTAATATCTACTCTTATGAAATGAGCAAAAATTGTATATATATTTGTATCTTTTTTCTATTTTGAAAACGGCTTTACCGATTTCGATGAAACCAACTCTATTAACAAGTTTTGAGAATGAGAAAGCGATCCGGCTAGGTCTGGACCTCATCAAAATTCATCTTAATTGACTTTTTCTTAATTAAAGTAATTATTTATAGATGAAAATGTCAATAAAATAGTTTGTTTACATCTCATTCAATTATCTTTTATTTATTAATTGGTTTTTTTAATTTTAAAACCCACTACTAATATATAACATATCTGGGGGCACGGCAGTGCCCCAGCCAAGTTCGATTCGAGCGGGGATGTGTGCACTGCCAGACTACCCTTTACAGGAAACAACTCACATTTTGACGCCTCTGTAACTTCGTAATGGAAACCTCTACATGGCTGAAATTTTTGTTTAAAAAGCGTGATCAAAAACAATTCTCGTTAATGTGTTAATTATTCTTTGATATATTAATGAGAAAATTAACTTCATTTTATTTAAACTATACTTATGCCATGATTCTGTCTTTAGAATCACTAGACTGCGAAATTTTACAAATGAAGATATAAATCTTTGAGTGAAATATTCAGCGCGTTTACATATATCAGAGGAGTTCACCTCACAAGGTAGCCAATCGGGCCGGATTTCAAATTTTTTTTTTAAATGATATTGATGTGAGAAGGAGATACACCAGAAGATGGATCCCCTAAAGGCCAGTATGGGCTGGCCCCTCCATCGTGAAAAGAACAGAGCAGAAGGAAAAGAAGCCGGGATCACGAGCCAATCTCAGAAACTTAGATACAATTCAATATCCAATTTACTAAGGTTTTAGGGGCTTCGAGCAGTGGTAAATTCTCCGCGCGATAAATTCGGTTAAATTTATCTCCCACTTAATTTTTATTACCAGACCCTATACTTACAGAAAAAATGTCTGGGTATAGCCGGGAATCGAACCTGAGACCTCCGGGTTGCCAGTCAGTTACTCTGACCATTACACCACGGAGGCGGACAATTTTGGTACTCGAGTTCAATCCTCGTGGGGGATAAAAACATCCTATGGTTAAAAATAATCCATTCGATCTCGGATCTAATAAATGAACACCCTCTTTTAATTTTCTTAGAAATTTAAATTAATTTCTATTGATAACTTAGACTCTTATATTCAGTTTATTTCTGTGCGAGATTTGTCATATTGTCCGTTATATGATTTTATGCACACTCCCTGACTGGCTGGCTGCCTACTCTACTTGAAATGTAAGACATTATATATATTTATACAAGTCATGGGCAGGTGATTTATATCTGTATTATATTTATTGATTTTACCCGGATGTACCAGATCTAGAATTGTCGAGAATTTCTTTGCTGCAAGGTTAAATATACAATATATTAACCAGGGGCGGGCAGTGACTTTTCAGCCAGAGGATGCTGTCCAATAAAGGACACTTCATTTTTGAAAATTTTATTTTATTATTTGCAAAATTCATCGATAACCGCTTAATATAATTTTTCGAATTTCAAATTAAATTTTTTTCATTTGATTTTAAAGACAGAGCGGACAGTCGATTTTCACTTTGACTACTTTCAGGGGCAAGTAAAAATAATCCACATTTCTATCTTAGAGGCACTGTCTGAGTAGGTACTTTTCAATAAATATTTTTTTGGTTGCTATAAAATAATTAGTTTGAATGTAAAAAATTGCGAAACCTATGGTTTGCCTGTACGGCTTGCACTTAGCCTCTTTGTTTTTATTAATATTTTGTCTACATAATTATAAAATTGTTTTTGACGTTCTCGTAATATAGAATTAAAAAAATTATTTTATTTATTTATTTTTTTAATTTTTGAGTATTCAGTTTTGTTCGTGTTAAGTGTGCAATTAAGCGCCGTCCGGTCGTGTGGTAGTCATCCCCTTAACTAATATGCCAATTAAGTTGTCTAAATACCAGGGGCTTCCAGATCGAGGTGTGGCTATTAAATAATGACCGGGCTGATGCTGTTACTGGCAAACAGCAATCGTGCCGCGACAGGTTTGAACATAGTTGTGTCTGGTGATGCTTCCCCCACCCTCTGGTCAATAGACAAGCCTTCGGGTCATTTTATCTGTAAAACAATTTTATAACCAAATATTAACCAAAAAAAAATCGTCTAAGTGCAATCAAATACTTCTGTCAAAACATATTTTAGTTCATCATTCACAACTAATTGTTTTTTTTCAATTTTTTGTGAAACCTACCTCGCATCTTGCTCAAGTTTTATACTATATATATTCATCTAGATTAATTTGTAACAACGCTTAGAGAAATTTCTCTAAAAAAATTAACCTCTTGCCTAGAATCAAACCGACGAACTCTTGAACTAAGGTCATCAGCTCTAACCACTAGACCAATGTCACATTAATGTTTATATCTTGATTTCTTTTACTAAAACTATATATTTTTGATTTAGACTTTGTGTCTAGATAATATTGTATTCATTTGAACTCGAATGAAAATGAAAAAACACCAATAGATTTTAAATTAAGAAACATTAAATAAATATTAATTAACGAGGCAAATTTGAAATATAATTCTCAGCTCTGATTTTAAACTGATGGCTCCAATCGATTTTCATTAACCAGGCAAATTTGAAATATATATATTCGAATTTTGAAATGAAAGACTCCAATTCTTTTTAAATTACGAAACATTAAATATATTGATAATTGTTCCTCCCCCCCCCCCCTCGCCACTCAAAAATTAAAGATGCGAAACTTTTAAGAGACGAAGTATTTTCGGTAGTTTACGGGTATACATTTGGAGTGTGGTTTTTAAGAGGAATAAAATTTTTGGACCGAGACGCTGCCCGCCAGGGCACCAGCCCGGAGGGGGCCGAGCTTCGAGGCGTGCCGAAGGCACGCACGAAAAGCTCGTTATTAAATATTTGCATAAGCTATTGTGCTTATTTTCCTATATCAACTTATTAATTACAGATAAGCTTTTGATACTCTTATCTACAATAATGGTTTAATACTTAGAAGAAGCATGTATGTAATTTATAAATTGTATTTATTAGGTGCTTGTTAATAGTTACATATATCAATTGCGAGAACAATTCACGATAGTGAGATTTAGTTCCAATTTATTTTCTAAACATTTTGGATTTGAATTTCAACTGTTATGTCATTTTCAAAAATCTGACATACCCTTTTCTAGAGCTTCCCCATCAGAGAGCTCTAACCCTATCAATCTTTTTTTGTTATTCAAGGTTAGATCAAATAGTCTATGTATTTGAAATTATAAGTAAATTACAAATGATATCTTTAATAATAAATTTTAAACCTCTTTAATAAATTTGATATCGTGTGATATATTACAACCTAGAATATGTATATACGTAGGTATAGCTAACGTACTCGTAGTCGTAGAAAATTGTTCTTATTTTAATACCGGAAAATATTCCAATGAACTGAGAAAAACACAATAACTTATCATTAAAAGAAAATCAATGATTAAGAACTAGTTTAATAACGTAATAATATAATAGATAATTTATACTTATCTCACTATTTACACGTGTAGAGACAATTTTTTTTTATATAGTAGGTATAATTATAGCTATACCAGGAGCTATTTAACTCTGGGCCGCCATGTTCCTTGATGCGACATGATGAGTAATTGAGTAATAATAATATATTAAAATTATTATAAAACCGAATTCAAAAAACTAAAAATTCAACAAATTAAATAATAATAACTATAATAAATAAAATAAAATACACTAAAAGGTATAAAATAATTATCGTATTTAGTTACAACTAAACGAAGAAATATTAACATGAAATTACTTTTTGAAGTCGGTGCCAAACAAACTATACCTATAAGCGAGCGTACCCGCCAAACCTACTAAGTAAGATCCGTCAAGTGCGATTCATAAAATGTATATGTTTGGCACCGACTTCAAAAAGTAATTTCATGTTAATATTTGGTCGTTTAGTTGTAACTAAATAAGATAATTATTTTATACTTTTTAGTGGATTTTATTTTATTTTTAAGTTATTATTATTTTATTTGTTTGCATTTAAGTTTTTTGAAGTCGGTTTTATTTTTTTTTATAAAAATTATTTTTATTTTTCTCTTTTTAGTGATGTTATTAATAGTGACTTAATATAATACCTTGCATGCATCTCGTAAGAGAAAGCGTCAGGCGAATGAATCAGAAAATGATAATAAAATTCAATTCATAAATATAGAAATTCTCTCAAAACGTTTGCGGGTTTTAAATGAATGTTATAAGATTTTTTTATAAAAAGATTTTATTTATCATAATTTCGATTATTTGCTCATAAGAATTGGAGATTTATGCTATTTCGTCGTTGATCATATCTATCCAAATTAATATGGCACCATCCCTAAGATACCCTCTTTCCAATAAAAAAAGAATCATCGAAATCGGTTCCTAAACAAAGAAGTTAGGCCTCAACAAACCTAACAAAAAAAGGTCTAATACCAATGAAAAAAAAACGGGACCAATCGGAAGCTAGACTAAACCCAATGCAAAAAAAATTCAGTCGAATAGAGAACCTCCTCGTTTTTTGAAGTCGGTTAAAAAATCCAGACTTTTCAAGAGAAATTCTCGCTTATTTATCACTGTAAATTTGAAAAATTTGAAAAAATAGTTCCTCTATTAATAAAGGAATGATAATGCAACTATAAAGAAAGAAATATTTTGATAATAGTCAATGATACAGATTGTCTTGGATGAAAAAATTACCTTGAATAAAAATAAAAAATTTTTAATTTTAACGAAAAATTAGAGATATTTTTCTGCAAAATTTTTTGATAATATTACAAAAACAGTTCATATATTATCTGATCTTTTATAAATTGAATTTTTTGTTGTATGAAATTTCGATCGTTCCTAATTTTTTTTTTAATTACAATATTTATCTAAAATTTTGTCATTAGAAAACGTCAAGATAAGACCCGCATAGAAATAAATAGATTTTCGAAATATGTTTTATTTATATTCTGGGAACATATCCGAAATATATAACAAGAATATAATTATATTTTAAAAACATATTTAAAATATATAAAATTTATATCACATTCAGAATATATCTTTGAAACATAGTTAAAACATAAAAAAATTGGAGGATCTGTTTTCGAAGTTTCAACAAAACTGAATTCTACTAAAATTAGGCTATGTACGAGGTATATGTCGTAGGCGAGGCGCTGAACCGCTGATTGGAATTAGGTGTGCACGATATTATTAGGTTGCGGTTCACCCCCGCTGTAAACCGTAGTGTTGCATAAAATCAAAAATAAATTTCTCCCCAGATTGAAAATATTTAGTTTTGATATTTTGAACTAGATGAAAGAAAAATCTTTTTTCATTACACGATTTGAGGCATTTTTGTAAATTACTGTGGTAATCTAGTAAGTTATCACATTTTATTTCGATTGAAATTAAGAGAGGAGTAGATGTATTAGGTGTGTCGCAAAAATATTTCAAATTCACACTATGATTTCATATCCATGTATTATCACACTTGGTCTAGAAGATGTTTTCTAGTCGTTAGAAGCGAGTGTGCTATCAGGAGTATATATGGTAGCCTAAACTGGTGAACACCCAATTGAAATTTGGAGATTTTAGCTTCGTTTGTTAATATGTATCTACTTAATAAGGATTTTTAAATTAGTGCCTGAAATATCATGAAAAAGTATTCAATTCTAATAATTTTTAAATTACCCGTATGTAAATAAATAGTTTTTCAAAATATGTTTTTTATTTATTTTTCAAAATATAAATAAATATTTTAAAAAAATATAAGACTTCTAGGTGTTATATTTATATAAAGTTTATAATAGAGTGACATAAAAATAATTATATTTTAAAATGTAATAGAAAACATAAACTTTATATAAATTTAACACAAAATTTTATATTTTTAATATATTTTCTAAAAATATATATAAAAAAAACATATTTCGAAAATCTATTTATTTTCATACGGGAAAGAGACAAATTTAGAAAAAAATATTAATTTTAGAAATGATCGAAATTTTAAATATTAAAATTTCAATTAAAAAAAAATATCAGACATTGATAGTTTTTCCAATATTTAAAAAAAAATTTAGACTAAAGTAATTTTTCGTAAATTTTTTTTCGAATTTTTCAAATTTCATTGATAAAAAGAGAGTTTCATCTGGATTTTTAATAAACATTTCTAGATTGTTTAATTAACGGTTTGAAATTAATTTATAGACACAACTTTTTTTTATATACCTATACAATACACATTTTAACTCAATATTTCATAATCTAGACTTCGAGGGGAATTATCTCTTCAAGTCACTGTTTAAAATCGGATCGAATTCCATATTGTAGGTCGTTTGAAAATAGAAGGCGAAAATGGAGATCTAAGTCCCTAGAAGTCATAAGGAAAAACGAATTGACAAATGCAAATTCGTCATCAAGGGGTGTTGAACGTTAGAAAATCTTGTATTTCTTACGAACGAGGCTTTCGATGGAGGGGTATTGTCTTTACCTAGCTCAGTGATGGCGAACCTTTTGAGTTTGGTGTGTAAAATTCAGAAAAAACCTGACTTAACTCGGCTGATGTGTCACATGTAGAAATATTCACAATTTGGTGATAGTTTCAGCCCTAGTAAAAAAACAAAAATCAAAAAACATACATATTTATCGGCTATATTTATTTATTCTTTAATTTAGTGACTTAGTGAAATTAAGCGCAATCTCCTTTTAATCTTCTTGAGCGAAGACCGTCCGTAAAATGACGCCTCTCACCCAAAATGTCTTAACGTGTCACCATTGACACATATGTCATAGGTTCGCCATCACTGACCTAGTTAGAACAAGGAACATAAAATTAAACTCAATGAATAAATAAATATTTTAGGCTAAAGGAAGGAGAGAGACACGGGTTCGAATACTGTCGGGTGCTAAATTCATTTTTTTCTTTTCAAAAAATAAAAAAAATTTTATAAATATGTATAATTAATATAAAAATTTATTGATTACATTATTTAACTTTCGCGGCTTAAATTGCTTTAAATAAATAAATAAATAAAATCGTAATATAAGAAATATTTTGAGCAATGATAGCTAGTGACCGGTATTTTGGCACATAAGTTTATAATAAGCTGCATATTTGTAGCAAGTTTCAGATTTCTAGCCTTAACCATTCGTAGGGAAAATTATTTCTAAATTACCGAAATTTTCAGTAATCGTACAGGTCTTAAGGGGTTCGGGACTGTTTATCATTTTTATAAGAAAATTCTCAAATTTTTTACCATCGAATCATTGATGCATTAAATATGTATTCCCAAATTTGAAGTTGATCGTCTGTCCATTACCGAGAAATAAATGATTGGAAATTATCCTTTTAACATGGAAGTAAATGGGCCGAGCTTTTAAAAGGACTATAACTTCTATACAAATTATACCATTTTCAACAAATTTATACAGATCAATAATTCAACTTTTATGAATCGAATGATAGATTTTTCAATAGATTTGACAGTCTAGTTAATTAGTTATTCATAAATATAAAAATAAAAAAGTTATTTGCATCCAACAGAATATAACAAAAGCACTAGTGTAGAATTCCAACTCTATTTCTTGAAAGCGTTTGTGTGTTAAATAAATCTTATCTTATCTTATTATATTAAACGAGCAAAAGTTTATATATATATATATCCGGTCAGGTTTTCGAAAAACGGCTCTAACGATTTAGGTTGAAATTCACGGTGTTACGAGGGTTTTGTGTTGGACATTCGATCTGTCACGGTCTCATCTTCGGCTAAGCTGTTTTTGATGGGTTTTTTATTAATTGAAACAATTATTCACAGGTGGTTGTCTCGATAAAAATGTTTATTTACATTTTTATTCAATTTCCTTTTAATAAATAATTGTTTTTTTAATTTTATATCCCACAATAAGATTATTACAATTATTATTATAAATTAAAATTGGGCAATTTTATTGATTCGAAGGAACCAATCGACTTGATCTCGGGGAATAATGGAAGTGAAATCATTATCGGAAAAGAGGTCTTTTTATCTAATTAGATTTTTCCTCTTATTAAAAACAAGGACTAAAGATGAATAAGGACACTCGATGGTGGAGAAGTAATCACCGAATCGAAGCAAAAATACAATGTATACATTAATTAATGTAAAATAATTGGTTTAATAAAATTGTCAAAAAAAAAAAAAAAACATATTGATTCAAAACGAGTTTTAAATCCCACAAATATTAATTTGACAATTTAATTGATGAACTCAAAAATTGTTATATAAATTAAAAAAAAAATTATACCGTATTTATTTATATACCTATATACACATAATCGGTGGGCCACTGAAGGCTAGAAATGCAAAAACTGGGTGCGTGGGCGGGGGTAGATGTGGGGGGTGCAGGAGGTGGGGTGAAGTGGTGGGGGTCCGGGGGGCGAGGGGGTTTCGGGGATTAATATATAGCTATTAACTGAAGCCAAAATTTACCGAGCATCGCTCGGTGGTATGGCACTGTTTTTATAATGAGAAAAATTTATCTCAATATTATTTTTATTAATATTATCAAAACAAAGATTTTTTTTAAATTAACCTCATTTATTAAAAAATTTAGTAGGCAGAAGTTGTCACTCATCAGAAATACAAAAGATTTTTTCGTAGATCAACCAGATAGATAAGCTGTCCCGAACCTCCTTAAAGAGTTTACCATTTTTTGGTCCAATTTTAAATTGGATTAATGTTTCATTCATCTATGCTTTTAATGATTTTTAATGACTTTTTATTGGCCTTTGAATAAATTAATAAATGTATTTGTAAAAGAGAGCAGGGACTCAGAAAAGATTTAGAAAGGTTAATATTAAAAGATTACAAGAAATTAAGAGGAGAAAGGGAATCCAATGGGTTGTCGCTTTTGTCTTATCTCTGATAGCGAGCGATTCACGCCAATGGCCTTGGACGTTCTTGGGAATCCTGACTAATTTTTAATGGCTAGAGTTGAACTATTTCTGTTAAGATGAATGGATTGTGTGAATCCGAGCACTGGGGGTTGCTAAATGTCGGAAGAAACCGTGTCCTTCCGTTTTTCTTCCTCGGTTCCGTTTTGAGGGCTTTTGGCCTGTCGCGATCGGCGACCTTCCACTATCTGCGACTCGCTAGTCAATCAACTATATAAACGAGAATTCTAGGGGGAATATCGTCACTTGTTCTATCGACTGCCCAGTGCTCAGTTAGTGCCTGCCTTACGGATTACAACATGAAATCGGTGAGTGACTAACAAAAACCCTCCCTTTTTTGGATATGCCCTTGGCTAGACATTCATAAGAAAATTTTAGAAATTAAATTTTTTTCTTTGAAGAAATAATTAAATGGACATTAAGAAGGGTGGTTTTTTTTCTTCAACTTATACTTACTCAAGATTTTTGTAGTATGTGTTAGATAAGTTTTTCTTCGGAGACGGACTGATAGATTTATATCTGAGGATTGAATAGAAGTTAGTCTAGAAATAAATAAAAAGAGTATTTATTGGAACGTTTTCTTTTTAAAGTTTTTTGAAACCGAAGGTTTCGGAGGATCTTCCCTCCTTCTTCAAGGTTCAAAAGGGTCAATGAAGGAAGCATGTAGTATTTTTTGTTATTGTCTCCTTATTCAGTGCTCTATGGTGAAAAAATATTTTTAATTAATTTAAAGTTTTATATTAGGAAAATAAGGACAAGTTTTTATGTGTGACTTTTTTATTTATTAACCGACTTCACAAAAGGAGGAGGTTCTCTACTCGATTGAATTTTTTTCAATATCTCCGCCAATTGTGAACCGATTTTGAAATTTTTTTTTGCATTGGGCTCAGTCTACTTTCCGATTGGTCCCGTTTTTTTTTCATAGGTATTAGACATTTTTTGTTAGGTTTGTTCAGGCCTAACTTATTTGTTTATTAACCGATTTCGATGATTCTTTTTTTATTGGAAAGGGGTTATCTTAGGAATGGTGTCATATTAATTTAGTCAAATTCTGATGATATGATCACTATTAATAACATCACTAAAAAGAGAAAAATAAAAATAATTTTTAAGAAAAAAATAAAAACCGACTTCAAAAAAATTAAATGCAACAAATAAAATACACTAAAAGTATTAGATAACTAATATAAAATTCAAATAAAGAGACAATATTCAATTTCTAGTTCTAAAACAATCAATCAGAAAGTTTGCAAGTAGAAAATTTATTTCTAAAGAAAATAGACCAAAATGATGATTATTTTTTTCAAAAATCTTGAAATCTAGTTCCAAATTCCAAATTTAAAATTTTAGCACTTTTATTTTTTGAAAACTTGACAGTAGATTTTCAGATTTCTTATTTTAAAGGGAAAAAAATTATCAGGCCAAATTTGTTTGTGTATTTCAGTATCTACATATCAATCTCAATGTTTTAAGGAATTTTGTGACTTTATATTGGGCCACGGGTTGGACAGTCCTGGTTTAAAGAAAGGATATGAGGAATGATAATTTATTTTTTAAAAGGGTCACGGATATAAAATAATTTTTAAGAAAAAAATAAAACCGACTTCAAAAATTAAATGCAACAAATACACTAAAAGGTATAAAATAATTATTATCTTGATTTAGTTACAACTAAACGACGAAATATTAACATGAAATTACTTTTTGAAGTTGGTGCCAAACATATACCTTTTTATGAATCGCACTCGACGGATCTTACTTAGTACGTTTGGCGGGTACGCTCGCTTATAGGTATAGTTTGTTTGGCACCGACTTCAAAAAGTAATTTCATGTTAATATTTCGTCGTTTAGTTGTAACTAAATAAGATAATAATTACTTTATACCTTTTAGTGTATTTTTATTTGTTGCATTTAATCTTTTGAAGTTCGGTTTGCTTTTTCTTAAAAATTATTTTTCCACCTACATTTCGTCTATTTTTCCGACTTCTTCAGGGCTTCAAATAGTCATGTCACACATTCGTCTAAATTTTCTTATTATCTTCGTTACCATTGAAGGCCATCAGAACACAATTTTCAAAAAATATTTGGCACATTCACAAAAAAACACAATTTTTTTTTTCTTTTCTTTTTCATTAATACAAAACAGAAATTACATATATAGAATAAGGCAACCCTGTTTTTCAAACCAGACTAGAATATTTTTTCTCCGTTTTATCCTCTCATACAGAAATCGGCCCATAAACAAAGAAGTTAGGCCTGAACAACCCTAACAAAAAAGGTCTAATACCAATGAAAAAAACGGGACCAATCGGAAGCTAGACTGAACGCGATGCAAAAAATTTTCAAAATCAGTTCACAATTGTCGGAGATATGAGGTAACATAGACACACACAAAAAAAAAAAATCATTCGAATAGAAAACCTCCTCCTTTTTTTGAAGTCGGTTAAAAATCCCTGACTATTTATTATCTATTGACATGTAAGAACGTACACTCATCTAAAAGACAAGTACTGACAAGTTTTAGTCCAGAAGAGAAATTATCAATAAATTGTGATTGTTCTAGAAAAACCCAATTCCTTGTTTATTTTTTAAAAGGGTCACGAATATAATAATCACTGACTATTCGTTATTTATTGACATATTAGAAAGTGCAAAGATCTAAATAAATTAACTCCTTCTGAATTTAAATTAAACCCCCCAATCCGGGATGTTTTTCTAGACATACCGATTTTTCGGGGGGTAATTTGAAATGTTACAGACCAAAAAGTTTGACAAACACTGCTCTATCGGATTCCAATTAAGTTCACTTTGTAAGAGGAATAAAATTTCTTTTTGGGGAGTCGGGTAGCTCAGTCAGCTAACGCACTGGCCTCGCTTCGGCATCGATCGAGTATGACGATGTTGGAGTGGAGGTCCGGGGTTCGATCCTGGCTGGCAAATAAAAATTTCTACCGGCTGAAAACTCGGCTCCTTCACTAACCCTACTAACACTCTACTTATGTCCTGTCTAAATGGGCTTTGTTCCCGGTGGCATTAAATAAATAAAAAAAAATTCTTTTGAGCTCAAATATTTAGTTCAACTCTCACTTGGCAGGCTTATTTAAATCAATAAAACATTATTAATTAGAAAAGAAAAACTGTGTTTAAAGTGACTAGGCTCCAAATAACCATAGATTGCAACTGAAAGTTTGCATAAGTTCAGTGAATGATTAAATTGTTTTAAGTTAGATGGCGGTTTTTCGACGAATCGTCTCGTCTGCCTATTACTTCAATTAAAGTATTGTTTAGTCCGGGGCCCCCCATAGTACCTGAACACCTGCACTTGTCAGGGGGCTCAATTAAGAATTCGCCTCCTCTTTTGAAACGCCCCGCAAGGCTTTTTACCAACTGATTAATCCAAATTAAATAAACACACGGGAATAGAAACTTTGGAGATATTCAGGACTTTTTTTTTAAATTAAATCTGTCTTTCTATTTCGACAGAGTAATTATAGATTTGTTAGAATCAATTGACAAGGATTAAATAAAAACAATCTCATGTATTTGTGAGATTTTAATTTTGTGTAATTCAAGGTGACATTAAATGGCAATTCAAGTTGGTTAGACAAATACTAAATAAATAAATTACTTGGCACTGAAAAAACTATAAATTTTATTTTATTTTCTACGATAAATTTCGTCCTTTTACTATCCTTTATTGTTTGAAATGTTAAAGAAGATATTTTCGATTTCATAAATATTGTTAGAGGAAAAAGTGAAAAAATCTCGGTATGTTTTACATAAATTTTGGTGATTTGAAAATTTTTTCGTCATCGCAAGGTTTAAGCAAGAGAGATAAAACTGGTAAAAGAGTGTAGTTTATTAATACAAACTATTGTACCAAATTTCAGCTAATTACCTAGAATCTTTTGATATGTCTTCAAATTAACGCTTCTACACTTTTTTCCGAGAGTAGCAGAATTTTTATAATTTAAAGGCGTCAACAAAGCAGGAGGTGTCTTCTGCTGAAAAATAATTTTATTATTTATTATATCGATTATGTCGAGGCTTTGTTCTCGTTTAGTCTATTACAATTGGAGGCACAGGACTTTCTACACACTTTAGATTTAATTGAAATAGACTGATGAAGAGAGCAAAGCCCTCGAAACTATAATCTTTTGTTATAAAAGAAGAAAAAAATGTTTTTTTTTCTGCAGAAGACACGTATTTGTCTCCTTTAACGCTTATATATATATTTTTTGATTTTCTGAATTTTTTCTGAAAGTTCTGAAATCAGAATCCCTAAATTTACTGGAAGGAGCCTAATCACGGTACATAAGTTTAGAGCTCATCTTCATACCAACTCTAGTCAGGCAGTTAAAAAATCATATTTACTCCATATTTCAAACATTATAACATTATAATAATAATAGCTCTTATTTTAATAATATTTAAAAATAAGCTGACGTGTTCTGATGTGGCCATCCACTTGATCACTACAACTTGGGGCAGGTTTTTACATTTTTACACTTCTGGTGTCCCACTGATTTATATACAAAATGAAGAGCTGTCGCTAAACGGCCTAGATTTTTAATTTTTACACCCCCTTAATTTTGGGTCGATATGCAATCCAAAATCTAATTCAGCTCTTAATCTCAATGCACCAAAACTACGTGTGAAATTTCAAGGTTTTTCGATATTCACACTTAGTTTTTTTTGAGCTAGCTTGTCCACAAAAAATTTTCGGTAACAGCACAGACTAACTAACGAACGTTTCCTGACATAACAATTATTATCTCGAAAAACATAATTTTTCGATGTTTCAGCTTATTAGGAGACTTTTGCAATGAGCTGGAAATCCCGCTGGTTTCGCTAGTCATGATTTTTTTAATCTCCTAAACAGTTTCTGCCATTTTTTGAGATATTTCGAAAAAAAAGAAGGGAAAAAAACCACTTTTTCTTAAAGTATGATTACAATACCATTCACGCCCCAAGAAAAGTAAAAGTTTAATGTAAAAGCGAAATTTACAGAAAAATATTTAATTCATTATATTTCTTTCAAAAGTTCTGATGATATGACCACGACAATAACATCAACAAAAAGAGAAAAATAAAATAATTCTCAAGAAAAAAATAAAAATCCGACTTCAAAAAATTAAACAACAAATAAAATACACTAAAAGGTATAAAATAATTATTATCTTTATTTAGTTACAACTAAAAACACGAAATATTGTATGAAATTACGCTTTTGCTGGTGCCAGTAGATATACCTTTTATAACGACCATTTGATTCATTAGTATTGCTGTTGGTACGCTCGCTTATAGGTATAGTTTGTTTGCATCGACTTCAAAAAGTACCATACATATTTGTCGTTATTAGAACTAAACAAGATAATAATTATTGGCAATTAGGTGTATTTATTTGTTGCATTAATTTTTGAAGTCGGTTTTTATTTTTTTCTTTAAAAATTATTACTGAGCTATCAATCCCATGAATTCAAGCCGATCCCAAATGTCTAAATTAATATGGAATTTCATTATTTCTTATTGTTTATTAAATACAATGCTTATATTATTACTAAATTTATTATGAAAAGAAAATGTTAACAATTATTTAAAGTCGAGTTATTAATTACTCTAAATTAAGCTGAAACACTGCATTGAATCTCTCCAAAGGATTAATTGTATTTAAAGGGATTTCGTAAATCATTTATATTAAATCAATTAGGGGTTCTATACATATATATTTCTTGACGAAACAATTATCCCTCTCTCTCTCTCTGTGTTTGTCAAAAGCTTCTTTTTTCCTTCTTTTTGAATGAGTAAATTTACATTAATCTCGAGTTTTGATGAATATTGAAAGATGAAAGTAAAAATGAAGCCAAGTTGCAATGGAGAAGAACTCTTCAAGAATTCATCAAAGGGAATTTCATAAAACAATTGGCCTTTAGATGAGAAATCTCTTTGGATAGGGAATTCCCTCACTGCTAGCGGGAGTGTTTGGGGGGTGGGGGTTAAGGGGGTTGTTCTACTGAGTGAGGGTGAATCTGATTGGAATCCACGTGTAATTAACAAGCAACCACATGGAAGCTATTTGAAATTTCACGTGCCTGATTGGCTCTGTTCGAATGTCACTATCGAGGTGTTCATGTTGATGTTGATGTCCATATTGGGGACCCCCCCCCCTTCTTCTCCCGGACACTGGTCATTACCACCAGCTTCATTAGTGTTTATAATTAATCAATGGTGATAATTTGAATGAAACGAATATTTCAATAGCGATGGCAATCGCTCGCTCGTTTAACATTCATACCTGCACTCTCTTCGGGCACCAGCAACCATTTTCACTCTTAACAGCACTCTATTTATTTTAGAAATCAACAAAAAGATTTAATTTTCTGATCGGACCCTTTTCCCGTTCAGATTCAACAACAGAGATACTTCGCCGTTTTTTTTTTCGATACCCGTTTTTATTCTATCAAGCCTCTTTCTCAATATATCCAAGTATAAAAAGAAATCATTGAGGTTATCCTCAGCTTGATGCAAATAAACAGTTATATCGGCGGTCGGGGAACAAATTACTCAAATTAAAATAAATGAAACTATTTGAGGTATTAAGGATATTTTTAAAATTTTTCTATTTATAAAACTATTAGTGAGTTTAGTTTGAATTAGTGTTAATGTTAATTTTTATTTACCTACAGATAGTTTTCATGCAAATTTAATTAATTCAATAAATACAATAATATATATTTCTAACTAAAGATTTGAGTATCTTTTTATCATGTATCCACAATGCGAAGCGCGTAAAGTATTAATGGCTCAAGTGCGTTATCTCATGCGTCCTCAGGTAAAGATCATAACCAATGGACTCAATTGTTGGGTCACAAAATTGTAGTATTAATTAGATTGAATTTTAGCACCTCGACGATTTTGACAAAATTACCTTGGTCTTGCCGAGGTTGCGCGCTATTTTTTGAAGTGTGCGGATGGATGGATGTATGTATGTGTGTTATCGTTTTTTTCGTCCACGATTTTTTCCACACCGTTGCACCAATTGAAATGAAATTGAAAACCTACCATTAGTTTAACAAAATGAAGCGCTGATTAGTTTTTGGTACATATCGGTCCACAAACATTAGTACTTTATTTCAGTACTTTTTTAGTTTTTTCTAAATATCTTGAAAATGACTTAACTAATTTTGATGAAATTTAATATCCTAATTAAGTACCTTGGGGACCACAAAAAGGTTAAATAAAGTTTTTAGTAAAATTATATTTTAAAGTACTTTACCCTAGACTACGATAGATCATTGAATTGAAAAAAAGTTTTTTTGCCGAGAGTAGCAGTAATTTCTGTAGATTGATAGCGAGACAACAAAAGAGTGTGTCTTCTGCTGGAATTATAAATTTTATTTATTTATAACGAGACTATGGTTTCGAGGGCTTTGCCCTGCTACCATCAGCTCCATATACAATGTATTCACAGGAATTAATTTATGAAATAAAAATAAATTAATCCTGTGAACCAACCGTAACAGATCTGATTGTAGAGGGCAAAGCCCTCGAAACCATAGTCTCGTTAGAGCAAATAAACTCATATAATTCCAGCGGAGAAGAACACACTCACTGTTGTCTCCTTCGATAGTTCATTGGATAAAAAGCTTTTACACAATGATCCGTTGCAGTGCTTATTTTGGAAAATGGTTGGAATGTTTTTCAAAAATCAGCACGGGTACAGATTAACCAATGTTTTTAAAAGAGAGCAATTCAATCTTTAGGACACATCTCTAAGATTTCAGTAGAAACATTGCTAAATTTCGATATCAGAGGATTCATCCTCAAGGAGTCGAACTCTAGGAACTAACTATGCTTGCCGGGCAGACAGTAACTCAGTGTCTGAGCACCCTTGAGACAAAAAACCTTCGCCGATAGTAATTTTTTGATTTCAAGTTTTATGAATCTTATTTAGTTTACGAGTACAATGCTCTGGTTGACCGAAGGACATTGTAGTTACACTGTTAAAAAAATGTAAATTTACTATGGTGTTTTTGCAGTGAGCATGTTAGCTCTCAGGTTTGAACTCCTGAGAGATGAATCCCCTCACGAAATCACTGAATCTAATGATTATTTCTACCAAAATCTTAGAATTTGTCCCTAAAGATTGAATTCTTTCTCTTTTATTATACATTTATCTTGCTTTTTTCAGAATGTAGCGGTAACAGCGACCTACTAATATTTTGGGGGAATGGCTAAAAAATTTCCCCCGATATATATGCTCCAATAAAACCCGTTTTCCAGTAAGAACGTGTTACTTTTCGTCAAAACTGAATACCTTTATGTGCAACTCAGAGCTGACTGATGTTGGTTGAGTTTGGCTCAAAGGTCTTCATTTTTGATCTTCCGCCTGATTTTGAGTGTTTATTTTCAAATTTTTTAAACGAAAATGTTAAAAATTAGAAGCAAGGTTTGAGAGGATGTAATTTTTGACATTTTCGTTTAAAATTTTTTGAAAAATAAACACCCAAAATTGCAGTCTGGAAGGTCAAAAAATGAAGATTCTAAGTTGCTGGAGCCAAACCCTGTCCAAACATCAGTTAAACTCTAGTTGCTACACTGATGAGTGAAACTGCGCTTCTTAACTAGCAAGAAAAGCGTTCTTACTAAAAACAGGTTTCATTTTGCAAACACACGTATATATACAAATATATACTAACTAGTCTGGTTAATATGTAAGTTTGAATAAAATTTCAATATTTTTAAATCTACTAATTAATTTATTTTATTTTCTAAAAACCTTTTAGAACGGCATGGTGTTATTATATGGTTATTCGTAAAATTTCCACACCCCATTTTTAATTAAAGTCGAATGAAATTGAAGAAACATCTCATTGCCGAGTGTAGGAAAGTTTCTGATTTTTATCTGTAAATCAAAAAGATTGTCTTTCTGCTAGATACATATACATATTAGGAATTCCACGCACAAATCGGACGGTTTGAGTAATTTTAATTTTTTTTTTGATTTCCTTTATTTTTTTGACATTTTTTGAACCCATCAAAAAACTCTTCCTGGCTAAAATTTGGAATTTTTTTGATGATGGTTTAAAAGATATCAAATTTAAGTTTTTATCATAATTTTAAAAATGGTCCGGCAAATTTTTGTTTTTATGCATAGTTTTTGAAAAAAAATTCAAAATTATTATTTAAAGTGTTTTTATATGAGATTTTTGAGTTTGAAAATTTAATCTTTTTTTTTCATGTAGTCTTTCTAGATTTTATAATTTTTGTTTAACTTATTTTTGCAAATTTTAAGACTGGATTGAGAATAGTTCTGCTAGATAATCAACCCGCCTTTAAATTTGTAGAATGAAATAGAAGTTTAAAATAAAAAAATTATATTTCCAAAAAATAGAAGATTTACATGCAATTTCAAAAAACAAGATTAAAATTTTCACACCCTAAAAATCTCATATAAAAAATTATTTCAAATATCTTTTTATTTTTTTTTCAAAATATGTAAAAAAAAAAATTTCTAGTCAATTTTTATATTTGAAAAAGTTATGAGCGAAAAACCAGAAATTCGACATCTTTTAAACCAGTGATCAAAAAAAATTTCCAAAATTTACCAGGAAGAGTTTTTTGATGGGTACTAAAAAAATGTCAAAAAATGAAGAAATCAAAAATTAAAATTTTTCAAAACTGTCCAATTTTCATGTGGAAGCTCCATATGTACTATATATATATACATGTTTATATTTGTTTATATATGTAATATATGTGTGTATGTTTATTTGTATTGAAATAGTATTCTTTCATTGATTTCTCTTTATGAATTGAATCAATCTGTTGTTTCTAGGGAAAAGCAAAATATTTCTCAATTATATCTAAAAGTATATTGAAAGAATTTTTTATTGATTGTTTTATAAATATAAATTCAGTGAAGAAATTGAAATTTCAAAGGGCAATAAAATGACTTCGAAATTGAATATAAGAGTTTAAAACCAAAATAAAGATTTAAATGTTTGACTGATATATTTATCGTGCTTACATATGTCAGAAGGGTTCATCTCTCACAGGGCGGCCAATTGGCCCGGATTGCTAATTTTGGCACTCGGGATCGACCCCAACAGATGGGTTAAAACAATCATTCTGGCATTAATTTGATTAAAATTAATCCATTCCATCTCGGATCTAATAGATGACAACCTTTTGTGATTTTCTTAGAAAATTTAAAATCTATTTCTATCGGCAACTTGAACTTTCATGAGTCTATTTTCCTTTTTACTTTATTTCTTTTAAATTTGGATTTTTATTCAACCAATTCTAAATCTTCATATTTTATTTTATTTTTGTTGAAATCGCTTTATTTGTTTTATTTTACGAAATATATAGTTAGTAATCAATGTTTCTTAATTGAGAGAAATTTCCAATAAACGTTAAAACCACAACAAAACATCTTCAGGACCATTTCAAAAGAAATCAATTAATATTGCAATTACTTTGAGTAAATATTCGAATATTAATTATTTTTACTTTCACTTATCTTACTAAAGGGTCATTTTGAGTCAACTGTCTTTTGTCTTTTGCAATATAGGTATATATGTAAGTTTGCAAATAAAACAACTTTATTCGAATGCTAAAACAATATTAGGTTTATATTAAATTAAAACATTTTTACATCAATATTTACATATAATCTTAATCTGAGCTAGCTTACCTAAAACAATATTATAGTAGAATAATTAGTTATTTTATTCGTAGATTTCAAGAGCAACAGGTTTTTAAATATCTGATTATCTTTTATTTATAAATTTAATACATAATGAAATGTCTTAAGATTTTATACATTAACTAACGAGCTTTTCAGTGCGCGCTCTTCGGCACGCCCTCGAAGCTCAGCCCTCCGGGCTGATTTCCCTGGCGGGCAGCGTCTCGGTCAAAAGATTTTATTCCTCGTAAAACCACACTCCGTCAAATGTATAGCACCGTAAACTATCAGAAAATACATCGTCTCTCAAAAGTTTCGCCCTTTACTTTTGGAGTGGCGGGGGGGGGGGGGGGGGGGGGGGGAGGGAATAATTATGAATATATTTAAATTTAAAATTTAAATTTCATTTTTCCTTTTCAGAAAACAAAAAACAATGAAATGATTTATGAACTGCAAAAAATTCGCAGGCTGAATCATGGAAATTATTCAAATTTATCATATTTCAAATTTTTTGCTCGTTAATTAATATATATTTAATGTTTCTAATTTAAATCTATTGGTGTTTTTTCATTTTTCATTCGAGTTCAAACGAATACAAAATAATTTATTAATATATAAGTTTAATTTATTCGAGGTTGAGATTTTTAGCTATAGACAAAAAGTAAAAATATTCTATTCGTATTTTTTGTATAAAGTGATTACTTCTTCGTATTGATAAGGTTGTTATTAAAAGAGAAAAAAATTGTAAGCTTTTTGTTAATGTGCCAAATATCTTTTGAAAATTGTATTCTTGGATGGCCTTCAATGAATGAAGGTAAAAGAAAAATTTTAAATGAAATGTGTGATATGACGGCTGTTGTAGGTAAAACCGTTGATACGTTTGTTTTTGGATTCAGACTGTACTTTTGTAAATTAATATCAAGAATGTTCTTATAATTATAGAAGCCCTGAAGAAGTCGGCAAAGTCGACGAAACGTTGGTGGATAAATAAAAAAGTCACTACATATAAAACTTGTCCTTATTTTTCCAATATAAACTTTCAAATTATAAATAAATAATAATATTATCTCGTTGACAATAAAAGTTTAAATCAAAAATTTATAGTTTTAGTAACAGAAATCATGGTATAAACATTAATGTTAGATTAGCCTAGTGGTTAAAGCTAATGACCTTACTTCAAGAGTTCGTAGGCTCGATTTAGGGTACAGGGAAATTTTTTTAGAGAAATTTCTCTTAGCGTTGTTAAACAATTCAGACAAATATTATATAGTATTATTGTTTTAGGAAAATCAGGTTTGCAACTTTACGAAAAACCAAATTAAGAATTGGTTTAATTTAAAAGGTGGGAATTTTAACTATATATATATATATCTATCATCTATATATAAAATAGAAAGAGTATGTGGATATACATGTATGTGGAAACGATCTGATTGGCCAGGCGCATTAGCCAATGCCAAAGCGTTAAATTATTAGAACGATTCTGGATTGGTCAGATAGTGATCTAAGCGTAGGCAATGTGGCAAATAAATCTTTCCTTATTCTTCCTTATTTTTGAATCAATTTCATTTGAAGCACATTCTTTCGATACTTAAAGTAAGATTTTAAATTTCAATTATTAAATTGGTATGAACGAGACGCTCCCCGCCAGGGACAGGCGACGCCGGGCCGAAGGCCCGGTCGTCCGCTAGTATATATATATAAAAGTAAAATACAAATTTTATAAATTAAAAAAAGCAAAAGATGGCTTTTCATTTTTTTTTTTTTTAATACATTTTTGGAAATGGAAAAGAAGAAAATAATGTTTAAACATGATTTTATCTCTTTGTGTGTCTTGACTATTTTCATTATAAGAACAGAAGCTTATAGAAAGTTTATTATGATACTAAAATGTTAGAATATTTTTAAATCAATGAACTGATTACATTTAGGGTTTTCTAGCTTCAGAACTTGCGATTTAAAATACCGGAAATTAAAAATATTCTGAACTGGTAATTTTTGCACTCGTTTATATTATTAAACTACACTTGCAGTTGGAAAAGTTTTAAATTTCTAGTTTCAAAATTATTTAATGAGAAAAACATTGCTAAATATAAAATATCTTATAGGTTCTGGAAAAGTTTTCATTTTACTTTAAATTTCAGTTGTAAAGAGAAAATCATGAATATGATGTCCTCTGCTTGATGCAAATAAACATATACTAAATATAATTACATCTTTTTTTTTTTGAAAAAATGTGAACAAGTTTTTCAAAAATCACTTGTTAAAATCATCCAATGTTTATTAAAAAAAGAGAAAGCATTTAATTTTTTAGGACAAATTCTAAGATTTTAGAAATTTTACAAATTGCGATATCAGAGGGGATTCATCCCCCCAGGAGTCGAACCTTGAAAGAACTAACATCCTTTTCCGATCAGTCATTTCATACCCTCGAGATAAAAAACCTCTCTTTGAATCGCACATATTATAATATATAAGCATAGAAACTTTTTGTTCTCTTTTTATAATGTAAATTAGAAAATTTTAGCTTAAAAATGAAAGTTTTTTTTCATACCAGTCTCTTATTTAAACATAAAACCAAAGACTAAGCATCTTTTTTTTTGAAAAAAATTTGAAATGTTTTTCAAAAAATCACCAAAGGTTAAAACTAAGCCTTTTTTTTAAAAAAACATTCCAAATTTAAAAAAAAATGCTTAAAATCTTTAGTTTTATATTTAAATAAGTACACTTTGTATGAAAAACTTTTTCATTTTAAGCTAATTTTTTAAATTTCAGTTATATACTATTGTGATTCAGAGAGAGATTTTTGTCTCAAGGGTGGATCTGACTGCCGGAAAGCATCTTAGTTCTCAGGATCGACTCCCGAGGGATGAATCCCCTCCGATATCGCAATCGGAATAATATTTAAGAAAATCTGAATTTGTCCTAAAAAATTAAATTCGTTCTCTTTAATAAAGGCGGCGTATTTTATTTGTTAGAGACTCTATATAGTTTTCAAAGTTTTGATCAAGAAAGATTAACAATTTTTAATTAGAAATATTTCTATAATTTTCTCAAGAAAAGTTATTTTGAGAGATTTGACTATTTTCAAAATTATATTTCCAATTTTTTAAAAATAAAAAATTTAATTGCCTTCCATTTCACATTGTAAAATATTTGATTCTTGATTCGAAAAATTAAATTCATCCCAGTATTTTACGAGAGTTTATGCTATATGGATTCAGCATATATATATATATATATACGTACTCCTATAGGTATATTATATTATTATATTTAGCTTGAGGGGTGCAGGACGGATCCGGAGGGCTGGAAGACTAACGAAAGAGAGAATCAATTATTTTGGAAATGAATGAATCAAGTGAAGCGAAAAACATTGAGTCCACGTATAAAAATATTAGTAGTGACCCATGAAGAGAGCCAATTAATTCTTTATTAACTTCATATCTATTTTTGGGACTTAGATTGATCTAATAAGTCAATCAATAACATATATTTATTTCATTCTGTATTTTGTAGACAGTCAAAAAAAAGATTCTCGTTATCTAAAAACGAAGACTTTATTCTCTAACAAATGATTTATATAAATAAATAATATATATATAGCTCAGGATTGGATGAAAGACAGTCCAGAAATAAATAAAAGATTATTTAAAATATTGAAAGAGACAATAAAAGAGTGTGTCTTCTGGTGGAATTATAAATTTTATTTATTTATAACGACTCTATAGTTTCGAGGGCTTTGCCCTCTTCATCAATCTATTACAATTGTAATAGACTTCGATTCGAATACCCTAAAAATGTGTGACAGCCTATCCATGTTGGGCGTCTCTGTCGCATCTGACCTGTCTTGGAATGAACACATCTCCTCTGTGGCGAAATCTGCAGCAAGGAAGATTGGCTTCTTATTCAGGTCCAAGCGATTTTACAAACCCCCACAACTTCTCACCATCTACAAGGCCCAAATCCGCCCCTGTCTCGAATACGGCTCTCATCTATGGAGAGGAGCCTCCAAATACTCTCTTGCTACCCTGGATGCAATTCAGAAACGAGCCGTCAGGCTAATTGACGATTCTACCCTCACCGACTCCCTTGACTCGCTGGCTCATCGAAGAGATGTCTCTGCCCTTTCCCTTTTCTATAGATACTATCACGGCAGGTGCTCTGATGAGATAAAATCAATAATTCCCCCCAAAGCATGCTTTGCACGTAGCACGCGTTTTGCCGACTCCCAACACTCTCTCGCGGTCAAATTAGAAAAGTGCCGGACCACTTCATTCGCGAATACATATATCCCCATGACTTCAAGGAACTGGAACTCTCTTCCAGCCTCTATCTTTCCCAGCACCTATAATCTTCAAACCTTCAAAACCGGAGTGCATAGACACCTACGTCTACACCCTCTCACTTAATCTACTTTCTCTTCTCTTCGGTAATGCAAGGGTCTTTCGAGATCCATAGGGGCTGCATCTTTACTGGTGCACCCCTTCTTGCATTCGATTGCTTTAAAAAAAAAAAAAAAAAAAAAAGAAGAGGGCAAAGCCCCCGAAACTATAGTCTCGTTTTAAATTCCAGCAGAAGACACACTCTTTTATTGTCTCCTTCAATATATAAAAATTCTGCTACCCTCTGCAATAAATCTTTCAATTTAATTTAAAATATTATTTATTGGAAATGTTTTCCCTTTATAATATTTTGCCATGGCGTTTCAGAGGATCTTCCCTCCTTCTTCAGGGTTCAAATGTGTCGAAAAAACGAATGAAAAAAAACACTTTTTACTTTAGCGTACAGGGTATGGTCAAGTCGAGGGGTGAACCGCGATTGGAATTAGGTGTACACCGTCTTTGGAATTATTTGGAATTTCTTTGGAATTCAATAGGTAATCCATTGTCATCTATTGTCTTCTTCTTGTAAATGAAAGTGGAAGTGGAAGTAAGTGTAAACGATTTCAGGTCGCGGTTCACCCCTCGGTTCAAGTATATTAATAGAGCATGAAAAAACCGTTTTTTTGAAACATTTCAAAAACAGCCTAAGCTATTTTGATATAAAAAATTGCGTGAAACCAAGGTGTTTTGCTCAACAAAAAAGCTCTAATGAGTGAACATCGAAGAAATGATATTTTACGAGATATTACTTATTTTGTCGAAATGTCTGTTAATACGTTCGTTAGTTCGTACGCAAGTTACCAAATTTTGTGTACGCTCTAGCTCAAAATTTAGTGTGAATATCAAAACGAAATTTTACATGTAGTTTTGGTGCATTGAGATTAAGATTTTGGTTGAAATGGAACCAAAAATTAAGAGGGGGAGGAGAGAGGTTAAAAAATTATGATGTCTCAAAAGACAAATTAAAATTTTTTTTAAATTTTCAAATATATTTTTTAGATTTCTGGTTATTATTATTCCAACCTGAAAATGTTGTTAAAATGAATTTAGACAAAAAATTGTGAGCAAGCAATTTTTAGCAAAAACACATTTTTTCAAATAAATAAACCCTTTTTATTTTAATTAAGGATTCCTTTGTTTAATTACAAATATTTTTTTTTATAAATTTTATTATACCAATTATTTTACATTAATTAATGTATACATTGTATTTTTTGCTTCGATTCCGGAGATATTCATCTTTAGTCCTTGTTTTTAATAAGAGGAAAAATCTAATTAGATAAAAAAACCTCTTTTCCGATAATTATTTCAATTCCATTATTCCCCAATCAAGTCGATTGGTGTAAACCTCTCACAAATATTTTATTATGATTTTTCCAACAAAGGATTAAAATTTCTACAATTATTATATTACCTATAGATTATAAAAGTGATAGTGTGACGTCACAATTCGGGGGGGACTCTGAATGAAAATATGACAGAAAGTGACACAGGGGCAGGGCGTCTAAAAATCTTGAAATTCGTGTGAGGTAATTTATGGACGGCCCCTAAAGTAAAAAAATCCCGAGCGAAGCTCGGTCATCCAGGTAGCTATTTGTTAAATACTGATCGATTAACGTAAAAAATAGCAAGCTAATTTCGATTGGAGGATAAGGAAATTGTCTAATGTCGGTTGACGATGGGGAGAACAAAGGGCCGGACATAGAGCAGGACTTAGACGACCTTGCAAGAGGGAATTGCATTCAGCAAACGGAACAAACAGCTGATCTGCACACACACCTCTCGATCTCGGGAAGAAAGCCAGTTTCTGGATTGTGCAATTGAGAGCAGAAACCTCAGCCAATGACGACCCCCCCCCCCCCCATCTGCGTTAATACCTCTTTCGGAAATCCATCCGTAGGTGACAGGTAATTCGAAAATAGATCATTTATCATAACGTACCAATGATTCATTTTACAGTAATTCTCAAGGAAATAAAGTTTTTATTTTGCCGAGAGTAGCAGATCGAGTTGTTGATTCATATAGAGGTTGTTCTCTGCTTGATTCAAATAACCATACATTGGCTCTTAGTAAAGATCAAAAAATTTTCAATATCCATACGATACTGACCCCATGAAAAATAATATTTATAATTAAAAAAGGCTGATGATGAAGGGCAAGTCTTCGAAACTATAGTCTCAATCAAATAAATAATATATATAATTTCGATATATATGTGTGTATGTTTATTTCAAGCAGAGGACAACCTCTTTGTTTCTCTTTATAAATAATACCAATTTATATTGAAAACAATTGAGGGGATTATTTCCAAAAAGTAATGGTAAATCTCTCGTATCCATAATAAGCATTAATTAACAGAAATAGCAGGGAATTGGGCAAAAATTAAAAACAGAGTTTTTATTGAATGGGCCAGACGTTTCGTCGATTAATTTCGACTTCCTCAGTGGCTCATTCTATCACTCTTTGTCAAAAGACAATTCCACTACGCGACGAAACATCCTTTAATCCTTTTTATTATTTAAACTACAATACATTGTTGGCTTAGGCCTCAATTGCTCAAGAATCTTGAACTTTTTCACACTTGAACAATTAAAAAATTAAAAACTTTTAATTTTTTAATTGTTCAAGTGTGAAAAAGTTCAAGATTCTTGAGCAATTGATAAACTAACAATGTATTGTAGTTTAAATAATAAAAGGATTAAAGGATGTTTCGTCGCGTAGTGGAATTGTCTTTTGACAAAGAGTGATAGAATGAGCCACTGAGGAAGTCGAAATTAATCGACGAAACGTCTGGCTCATTCAATAAAAACTCTGTTTTTAATTTTTGTCAATTCCCTGCTATTCCTGTTAATTAATATTAAAAGTAATGTTTTTATAGGATTTTTGGGGGGTTAGGGGGCGTTTTACACATTTATCACCACAATTTAACCCAAAAAATGCTCGGTACGCCTGGGAGGCAGGTATTTTTCAATTTTTTTTTGCTCATTGTGTAGAAAAAATATCATGGCGTAATTTCGCTTTAATTTAATTTTTATTATTTAATAAATGTGCAAATGAGCAATTCTTTGATTAGAATGTAACCTAGAAATAAATATGAAAAGGGTGAGGATAGATTGATCCCATTTTCTCTAGAGTTAAGGAATTGCAAGAATGCCAATAGAAGTCTAGACCTGTTTCAAGCTATTAGAGATTAATTTCTTAATTTCTATTATTCTATGAACGGCCTTTTGACCCTATATAGAAAATATCAAATCGACATAAAAGATTTAGATATTTATCATTTAAAATTATTAATTCACTTTTTTTCACACTTGAACAATTAAAAAATTAAAAACTTTTAATTAAAATCTTTTATTTTTTTAATTGTTCAAGTGTGAAAAAGTTCAAGATTCTTGAGCAATTGAGGCCTAAGCCAAAAATGTATTCTAGTTAATAATTTTTAAGGATTTAGGTGTCGGTTCTAGGTGAAACATTATAAGTAACTTATGAGGAGAATTTTCTAGGTTAGGTTTCACAAAAGGAAATATTAAATACAGTGTACCGACTCTTGAAAAAGTTTTATTTTTTCCCCAATTATTATTGATAAATTTGAAAATATACACAAATAACCAAAACTCATGAAGATGTTTTATGTGAACTATTCAGTTCGTTAAGTATAATAAATAAATAGGAGTAATATTTTTTGGATTTGATATATAGCCTGGAATACTAGTTTCTCAAACTATTATAGAAACTACGTAGTAATCCTACCTAGCGGCCTATTCCATGGATTCTTCTCACTTTTACACTAACATGAATTTTTACTTCTATATAATACTGGCTGAAAAATGCTTAGAACATAGAGAAAAATCATTTTCAACCATGATTTTTTTCTGTCTGTGAGTCTGGATTCAGATATCAACGATAACTTAAGAATGAGAAGTCGTAGAAAATTCATTTTTGTGCTAAAATGCTTGTATTTTTAACCGACTTCAAAAAAGGGAAGATGGTTCTCTATTCGATTGAATTTTTTTTTTTTTTTTTTTTGTGCCTATGTTACCTCATATCTCCGCCAATTCTCAACCGATTTTGAAAATTTTTTTTGCATTGGGTCCAGTCTAGCTTCCGATTGGTCCGATTTTTTTTTCGTTTTTTTTTTCATAGGTTTTAGACCATTTTTATTAGGTTTGTTAGACCTAACCTCTTTGTTTATGAACCGATTTCGATGGTTCTTTTTTTATCCGAAAGGGGGTGTCTTGGGGATGGTGCCATATTAATTTGGTCAAGTTCTGATGATATGATCACTATTAATAACATCACTAAAAAAGAGAAAAATAAAAATAATTTTTAAGAAAAAATAAAAACCGACTTCAAAAAATTAAATGCAACAAATAAAATACACTAAAAGGTATAAAATAATTATTATCTTATTTAGTTACAACTAAACGACGAAATATTAACATGAAATTACTTTTTGAAGTTGGTGCCAAACATATACCTTTTATGAATCGCACTCGACGGATCTTACTTAGTACGTTTGGGGGTACGCTCGCTTATAGGTATAGTTTGTTTGGCACCGACTTCAAAAAGTAATTTCATGTTAATATTTCGTCGTTTAGTTGTAACTAAATAAGATAATAATTATTTTATACCTTTTAGTGTATTTTATTTGTTGCATTTAATTTTTTGAAGTCGGTTTTTATTTTTTTCTTAAAAATTATTTTTTTTGAAATGTTAAGGCACTGTTATAATATAGACATAAATGAACAATTTATTTTTTAAATAAAAAATAAATTTTCACACAAAAAATACTAAAAAAAAAAAACAATTTAAATAAATTTAAAAGTTTAAAATTTTGTTAAATTGATTATAAAGCCACAATCAATTTTCTGATTTCTATTAGAAGGGGATAATTAAATAATTTTGTGGCCATTTAGGAAATGATGTTTCATTTGTCAACTCACCCATATACCATAATCACATTGTAGAGATGGAATCAAAATTTTTGAGCTTCTAAATGAAGCATGATCCAAATATGTTTCGAAACATTGATTAAGATATTTCATTATTCGTGTCCATGATTAATAATTAAAGGAATCGTAGGGAGTTGGACAAGACTTTAAATTAAATTAAATACAAGTTTTGATTAAATATGCCATACGTTTCGTTGCTGTTTTGCAACTTCCTCAGTGGCTCATTTATTAAACTTATTTGTCAGGATTTTTAACTAAGAGAAAAAACATTTCAAACAGTATTCTTTTTTCTATCACAATTCATTCAATTTATCAAATAACATAAATATATAAACCTTTTAAACAAAGTAATTGTTTTCTGTCAAAAAATTAAAAGAATCAAATTGAACAAAGAAATTTTTTTTATTTATTTATAACTCCCTACGATTCCTTTAATTAATTGATTAAGATATTCATTCAATCTTAACTGAGCAATTCTTATTTTCTGTTTGCAGATTCTCTTCGCCTGCATCATGGTCGTTGGCTTGGCCATTGCCCAGGGATTCCCAGGATTTGATTCATATCCCTCTTCACCTCAGAGCCGAGGTCTCACCGATACCGGTAAGTCCCTGTCAAATCGTCACCAATTATCACGTTTAAATATAAGAATTTAATTAAAAATTAAAAAATATACCCCTACGCCTCTTCAAGCTTACCTACTTTAAGATTGGAGTCATAAGCCAGACGTTTCGGAGGCTATTCCCTCCTTCTTCAGGTTTTGAAAAGTCAGTGAAGGAAATCCAATGCGACATTCCCATCTGTCTCCTCTTTCAGTGGCAGTAACAATAATATATTGTATTTTATTCTCAGCAGGTTTACTACATTATAATTCTGCTGAGAATGAAATACAATATATTATTGTTACTGCCACTGAAAAAGAAGACAAAGGGGAATGTCGCATTGGATTTCCTTCACTGACTTTTCAAAACCCTGAAGAAGCCTCCGAAACGTCGGTTTATGAATAAAAAGATAGTATAAATTATCTTCTTTTTTTGGACTGCCCCATTGATATTCACACAAATACCTACTATATTTTTAATACGAAACACAATTTTGATTTAAGAATACTATATATATTTATCTAGATTAATTTGCCGCAACGCTGACGTAATGCGGCCGAGAGAGAGCGCCATCGGTAAATTTGCGGCAAATTTGAAATATAATTGTAAATTGGACTCAAATTTCGAAATGAAAGACTCCAATTGATTTTAAATTAAGAAACATTAAATATATTGATAATTATTATTACCCCCCCCTTCACCACTCAAAAATTAAATATTCAATTCGCTTTTCTTTGCGCACAGAAAAAGAAATCAATCACATCTTATTTGATTTATATATTATTTGTTTATTTTTTAATAATTTGCCACTTTTTTATAATTTTTTAAAAATCTAAATTTTGTTATTCTTATTTTTTGATTTTTACAAAATTAAACGACTTAAGACACCCATGCCCATCCATGAGTTTCTCATGGCAATACTGGATGGAGCAGCCTGTCATACAAACAACACCTGATCTCTTTTAAATATTTGGAGCCTTATATCGATTATCGATCCCAAATTTTAAAAAATGATATAATATAATTCTCCTCCTCACACGATACCACTTATTTAAATAAATCTATTTCCACACAAAAAATATCACAATGCTGTAGATTATAGAAAAAAAATACTTCCAGATTCATATCTAGAGCCTCATTTCTGTAGCTGTGTCAGGACGAAAATGAGGCGAAACTTTTAAGAGACTATGTATTTTCGGGAGTTTACAGGTATACATTTGGAGTGTGGTTTTTAAGAGGAATAAAATTTTTGGACCGAGACGCCGCCCGCCAGGGCACCAGCCCGGAGGGCCGAGCTTTGAGGGCGTGCCGAAGGCACGGACGAAAAGCTCGTATTATAAATAAAACCAGCTGCGAAGCCCGCCTTCGGCTATGGCCCTCTGAACTCTCTTTGATTCTACGCCACTTCTATACCTACCTACCTAAAAATGCTTAATCTCGTTATGAAAATATTTTCATTTTCGGCTGTTGTGTTATTTTTTCCACATATACGCTTTTGGATTATTAAATACAATTTGAAATAATAAAACAAGATAATAATAAATTTAAAATAATTACTGAATATGAAATTATTCTAAATATAAATGTCTGTTATTGGAATAATAATAATAATAATAATACATTTATTTCTAGTTTAGTATCCAGAGATGTAACTTAATCAGAAAATTATTTATAAATTATAGAAACAGAGTAATGGATTTGAAAATAAAAAAAAAAAACTTGAAATTTGACACATTATATTTAGATTTTCCGACAAATCCAAAATCATCATTGAATTAATATTTAGAGATTTAAAATTTAAATCAATATGAATTATTTAGAATCGAAAATTAGAATAGTTTCCCTATGAACTCACCAAGTAGTGTAATTTATTTGATTTAAATCCAAAGAAATTATCACCAATTTTGAGACCATACCAACATCCTACATACCTAGATCCTAGATGATTGTAATTTTCTTAATAAATGTCAATCCGTAAATAAACGATATTTTATGAAATACCTACCCTTTGAACTTTCCCCAAATTAGGAAATTATATATTTTCGAACTAGATAATAAATTTATAGTCATATGACATTTTTATAGACCCCCGCTCATTCCAACTAACTCGTTTTCTCCCTCCCTTTTTTGGGTTCACATATCTTATCTTAATACGCTTTTATGGGTCAAAATTTTAATTCCAATTATTTTTTAAACAACTTCAAAAATCATCAAATTCGATAAATATACGCTACTGTGAAAAAATTCGACCCACCAATAAAAACTTTATTAAATAAGAAATTATTTTTAAAATTCCTACAAATAACCATATAATTTGTTCTATTAACTCTTAAACTAAGATATTCAATAAATATGGGTGATAAAGTTTGAATTTCTTTAGTAAAAATAAGTAAAATTAAATTAAAAGATACAATTACAAATTACCCTACTTTCTCAATATCACTTTAAATTTAAATAAAGTTTTAATAAAAGATCAAATTCCATTTGAAATATCAAAAAAATGAATCATTTTGAATTAAGCATCATTGATAGAAAGATAAAATATACAAAATGGATATTTCTCAAGTTCAAGCAGTTCAAATTGTGTGCCTAATTAATCAAGGACTAAGTCAACTACAAGTACCAAGTACACTTTCATAAGCAGTTTTTCAGTAAATGTATGGTTACTTCTAAAAAAATTCAAATTGATTTATTATTTAATAAAGTTTTTATTGGTGGATGAGATTTTTTGCACCGTAGTGTATTTTTTTATTTTGTACTTGTGGTCATAACTTATAATACAGCATAATTTCATTACTTACAAGTCGACTACTGCAAGGTAGACAGAATCACTAAAATGTCCTAAATATTAATCAATTTTGAATCAAAACAAATTAGGTGGTTGAATAAATAAATATATTTTGAATTAAAGAAATCGTAATTCTCGCAATTAAAATTAATTTATAAATTATATGATTATTAAAAACATTATACAATTTTATTAAATTTTGAATTCTTTTGACTAGAAAAATTAAAAAATTAAAAATTAAAAAAAAGTACAAAATACTGTCATCGAAGGTGCTCTAAAAAGGATATTTAAGTAATATATTTTTTAAGACATTACGAAAATAGATATATAGTAAATTTTATTAAACTTTATATCACTGTTAGAGGCGACTGTGGGTCAGTGGTTAGAGTGTCGGAGTGGCTTGAAGTACGCTGGTTCGAGACTGAGTCTTGGCAGATATTTGCGGGCGGCTACTCTTGGAAAGCAATGGCAACCTACCAAGAGTATAATTGCCTAGTAACCTCTCCAAACTAGCCGTTCGGGAGCGGCGTTTAAAAGTAGGTACCGTATATCTGTGTAAAAACAGCTAAACACACTCAGCACAGGTATATGTGGAGAGGTGCCGAAACGTCAGGGAGACCTAATATGGCACTTAAAGAAGATGATATCACTGTTGGCGCTGACTAGAAATCATTTAATGATTTATAAAACCTCTTTGAGGTCACTGTTTTTTATTAGTTAAAAAAAACTATATTTATAGACAAATTTAGTCTTAATATCTCTTACTCGGATTAAATTTTTAAGTGGGAGATAAATTTAATCTAATTTATCGCGCGGAGAATTTACCACTGCTCGAAGCCCTTAAAAACTTAGTAAATTGGATTGTATCTAACTTTCTGAGATTTGGCTCGTGATCCCGGCTTCTTTCCTTCTACTCCGTTCTTTTTACGATGGAGGGGCCATCCCATACAGGGCTTTAGGGGATGTACCTTCTGGTGTATCTCCTTCTCACATCAATATTATTAAAAAAAAAATTATTTGAAGTTAACCGTTAATTTAATTCTTATCATTTAGTGTCCCATCTCTCGGTTTTCCCTAACCACTAATTAAACGCTTTACAAAAAAAAAACAGATTTCAGTTGATCTTTCCATAAACATGGCGTAGATTAGAAATTAAAAGAAAATAATTTTTTGATTATTTTTTCGTAAGAAATAAAAAGAAAAAAATATTAAATCGCTACTTTCATTCAATTTTTTTAATGAAATTTATTAAGTTTGAATTTTTTTTTTACAGAATTTCTTATTTTTTTTTGTACTTCTTACTTTTCATCTACTTTCTCTCAATTAATATGTTTTTTCCACCCTTTATCTTGATAAAAAAGTTACAAATTTGTTTAAATGAACTAATATATAAACAAAAATTCGATAAAGAAGCTTTCAGTCGTCTCATTACTTTTTACTCGGAGAGTGCAGTGCATCATTGACTTCAAAGTATATTTACCTCGCGCCCAATATATTGTATATACACGCCTTCTATGCTTTTATATACTTCGATTAATCACTAATTGAAAAACTTTGTTCCCTTTTTTATAAAAAAAAAGCTCGGATGTATAATCAGTTTTCTCCCTCATCAGCTTCTATCACGAAATGTTACCCCTTGCGCCCTTCCCAAATGGGGATGCAACTTCTATAGGTAGATGTTCAAGCTCTGATTAAAAACTCAACCAAGTCTTTTCTTGATTTATATTTAAATTCGAATATTAATATTAATAAAAAAAAAACAACTACAAAATTAACTTTATGTTAAAATATGAAAATTACTTTTTTTTATAAATGCTCTTTGGTTTGATTAAGATTTAAAAAAAATTGCTTTAAAAAATTATATATATATATCAACATTTCAATCACATTACATAGAAAAAATTAAAATAAAAATCATTTAAAAATTGGAGGAAAAAGTCAATACTTTTTTCAAATAAAATAAGCTTTCTGCAAATTTTGAATATTATTATGAAATTATGAAATTACAAAGTAAGTAAATATTTAAATAATCGTCTTAAAGGTATGTTTACTTCAAAATTTTCTATTAAAAATTCAATTGAACTAACCCAGTCTTTACAACACATAAAAATTCAAAATTCTTATAAACTTATTTTTTTCGACGCTAAAAATCTCTTTCCCTCTATCCTTCTTTTCGAATTAAAATTTTATTAACTAAATTGATCAATTTCAATATTAGAGACATAATTCAAAAAAATCATATTCTTCAATTATTAGACCTATGTCTCAATCAAAATTATTATATATTTAACAATAAATACTATAAACAACATATAGGTTTACCAATGGGAAGTCCTCTTAGCCCTCTTCTAGCTGAAATCTACATGTCCCATCTAGAAGAAATTATTTTTAATCCTGATAATTCATTTTTTAAAAACATTATTTTCTGTCGCAGATATGTGGATGATATTTTTGTTATTTGGTCGGGCACTACTCCTGATGATGGGCTCATAACCCGAAATAAAAACTCAAACCATATATTTGTTTTATTTGCGAAACCCACCTAGAAAAAATTAAAATGTTTCACCTAGAACCGACACCAAATTCTTTAAAGATTATAAATTTTGAATATATGAATTGTCAGACAACGGTTTGAGTTAGAAAGGTGAAAGTTTATAAAATTGTAGCTGATGTATGACAAATGCCAGAGGTGGCCACAACGTGGCTCGCGAGCCGCATGCGGCTCTTCAGTCAATCTCGTGCGGCTCTTGAACCCTCTTGAATAATACTGATTTTAAAAAGTACAGGGTTTGGCATAAAGATCTACCACATTTTGAAGAGGTATAAAAAAATGAAAAAATTAAACTAAAAAGAAACTGAATTTATTTTTGAAAAGAACATAAAATATTTTTTTTTTAATGTATTTTAAACATTATCAGACAAAAAAAAGAGGGCGGGGGGTCAAAAATGAAAATTCTATCCCTTTCGACCAGACTCAACCAAATTTTGTATACATATTCTGTGAGCCCCAAAAAGGCTAGAAATGCAAAAACTAATCACCCAAATGGAGGGAGTGTCAAAAATGAAAATTTTACCCTTAGCTATGTATACAAAATTTGGTTAGTTTTTGCATTTCTAGCTTTCTAGGGATCCACAGAATATGTATACAAAATTTGGTTGAGTTTGGTCAAAAGGGCTAGAATTTTTTTTTGACCCTCCTTCCCCCCTTTTGTCTGATAATGTTTAAAATACATTTTAAAAAATTTAATTTATTTTCTTTTCAAAAATATTAAAAAAAAAATGAATCATTTTGAATTAAGCATCATTGATAGAAAGATAAAATATACAAAATTGATATTTCTGAAGTTCAAGCAGTTCAAATTGTGTGCCTAATTAATCAAGGGCTAAGTCAACGACAAGTGGCAAGTACACTTGTTATAAGCCGTTTTTCAGTAAATGTATGGTTATTTACCATTTAATAATTTTTTTATTGGTGAATCTATTTTTTGCACCGTAGTGTATGAAATGTGCTGAATTGTAAATAATTAAATTATATTCATTCCTCCCTGCGGACAATTAAAATATATATAAATTATTAAAAAAAAATTCAACTAAAAATGTTATTCATTTTGTCTATATTATTATACTTTCAAAAATATGAATTTTTTAATTTGGAAATTAGAACCGTGAAGAAAGAGGAGGAACGTTTCATATGCAAGAGGAAGGCGTCATGCTTTGTTAAAGCGTCCTTTAATTTTTAATTTTTTTAATTTTTTTTTTTTATTTATTTATATAATAATTTTCAAAACAATTTTCGATTTCACATTGTAATATATTCTAATCGCGAATGGTTAGAAAATGCGGAAAGAAATTTTTTCGGGCATTCCATGGCTCCCCACCAGAAACGCACAGTTTCGGAAACGGATTTGCAAATGGGAAGTGAAATAGAATCCAAATTTCGTTTTTATTTGTTTCTAATTCATTATTTATTGGCAATCACGTTAAGTTAAGTCTCTCTACTTTCATCTTCTATTCTATGGAATAGAATCTCATCGAAATTGGAAAGGGAAATCGCTCCGATGACGTATCTATTTATGATTCGAAATTTACAAAAATATTATCTCCTCTGGTGAATTTGAATTACAACAAAATCATTTCTTTTATTGAATATTTACAAATTTCGACAAATAAATGTAAGTCACTGGAAATTAAAATAAGCTGACGTGTTCTGATGTGGCCATCCACTTGACTTTACCATACAACCTGGGCCCTCACTTATATTTAATATTTAATAAAATTATTTATAATCATGAAGGGGAGGGGGTTAGCTTTTGCATTTTTAGACTTCTGGGGCCCCCCAGATTATGTATCCAAAATTTGGTTGAGTTTGCTCAAATGGCCTAGATTTTTAATTTTTAACTCCCTCTCCAACCCCGTTAATTTTGGGTCGATATGCACCAAAATCTAATCAGCTCTTAATCTCAATGGACCAAAACTACATGTGAAATTTGGTTTCAATATTCACACTAGTTTTTGAGCTAGCTCGACCACAAAAGTTTGGTAACGCACAGACAACTAGACAACCAGACAGACTAACAGACATTTTAACAAAACAATTATTATCTCAAAAAATATAATTTTTTCGATGTTCACTTATTAGAGCTTTTTTGTAGAGCGAAATGTCATGGTTTCGCTCAATTTTTTAATCAAAATAGTTTGAGCCGTTTTTGAGATATTTCGAAAAAATGAATGAAAGAAACACTTTTTTCATGCACGATTATAATACTTTCCCCGAGGGGTGATCCACGATTGGAAGTAGGTATACACCTCTTTGAAAGTATTTTGGAAGTACTTGGAAATATTTGGAGATACTTGGGAATATTTGGAACTACTTGGAAATATTTGGAAGTGCTTGGAAATATTTAAAAGTACTTGGAAATATTTGGAAGTACTTGGAAATATTTAAAAGTACTTGGAAATATTTGGAATTACTTGGAAATATTTAAAAGTACTTGGAAATATTTGGAATTACTTGGAAATATTTAAAAGTACTTGGAAATATTTGGAATTACTTGGAAATATTTGGAAGTACTTGGAAATATTTGGAAGTACAAGTGGAAGTAGGTGTACAGCATATTAGGTCGCGGTTCACCCCTCGACTTGGCCATACCCTGTATGGTAAAGTAAAAAAAAATTGTTTAATATCATAAAATTAAATTACTTGGTACTCCTAAGAGGCAGACGAAGCCTAGAATTGAATTCATGGAAACATTTTCAAATTTTTTTTTTGCTCATTCTGTCCGTCGAAAAATGTCTGACTCGTGGAGAAAAAATATTTTCGGCTATGATTTTTTTTTGTCTGTGTGTCTGGATTCAGATTAACTTTTAAGAACCAAAAGTTTTAGAGAGTTTCTCGAAAATGGCTCTAAGGATTTTGTTGAAAATCGCAAATTTTCGGGTCGACAAATAGATCTTAGGGAAACTTTAATTTATAATTAATAGAGATTGTGGTGTTGTTGCAAGGTGAATCATCTTTAATAAAGATAAAAGTAAATCATTATTTTATGAGATATTAATTAACTATGAGTTAGGTTTTCTAGGTCGCTTATTTCACGTTAAACAAGTGACCTAGAAAACCTAACAATATCTCATAAAATATGTTTTTACTTTTATCTTTAACTTTAATTTGATTGTTTTTTTTTCCTTAAAGTAATTATTCACAGGTGGATGTGTCAATAAAAATGAATAATTAAATTTTTCAATTTCTTTTATTAATACAAAAACGTGTATGTCAAATTATAGTTTATTAATTACAAACAATCGATCATTCTCTTAAGATAACAATCCAATTTTTCTTTTTTATTATCGTATATAAAAAGAACCAAAGCAGTTTTATTCGGTTCGAAATATTGAAGCCTGCCTATTTTCTAGAAATTACTCTCTTGGAAAATTCCCACGTAAAGTCGAAATTTAGAAAACCCCAATAAATGAATTTATTATTGAAATCTGGTGTTTCCTTCAGTTAAAAAGCCTTCCGACAGGACTTAATCTCTTAACCCAAAATATGACAAACATAAATTAAATTTATTGAGGTTCAAAAAGTAGGAATTGTAAAGTCCCACCATCCTATTGTCAAATAAGGCATGTTCCAGCATCAAAGGACATACCGCCTGCTACTCCAAAATATTACCATTAAAAAGAATTATATTATTATCAAGAAAAAAATACTCTAAATGCCGCGTTAACAACAGTGTTTCTTTGTAACTTATTAGAAATTTAAATATTTTTTCTAAAAAATATTAATTTAACATTATTTATATTTGAGAATGAAAATTACATTTAACTACTCGCAATGGAATTTCTTTGCACGTGAGGGTATTTTAATCCCCCCCCCTTGAATACTCATCGACCCCAATCGCCCCCTGATAACCCAAATCGCCCCCAGGTTGGGAACCACTGACCTTTGGACCAAACTCAACCAACATCAGTAAATTCTAGTTTCCACAAAGTTATTCAGTGAACCCGTTCTTACTAAAAAAAAACCGATTTTTACTGCAACATATACCATATATTAAAGTCCAGGGGGGTCAGCAGAAAAATTTTAAAGGGGGGTAAAATTTTTATTTCAATATTTAATTTTTCGAGTTTTTTCTCAAGTAGAATACAGACTGTAGTGGTTACTGCTTAAATACAAAAACACATACGGTACATTAAACATAATTTAGTGAAGGCGGCCCGGAAAAAAGAGCTGTTACAGAATTTTTTATTCAATCCCAGGGGGGGGGGGTCATGTTCGCCCTCTTGCCCCCCTTTGAAAGCCCATGCTAAACTCCTATTTTATCTTATCTTTTTTATATTATTAAATGAGGAATTCTTATATATATACTTCTAGAATCGGGTTTTTGAAAATGGCTCCAACGAGTCCGCTAAAAATTGGTGTACTTATCAAGTCTTATGAGCTATTAGTCGTGTATACATTTTAATCCGATTGAAATAAAGGAAGGGGGTGTACATTAGTCATGTCGCAAAATAAATATTTTAAACGTTCATATCTCGTCTTCCGTAAGAGACTTGAAATTTGAAACTTAAGGTATCTAGAGGCTACAAAAAGTATAACAAGATTTTGGCTAAAATAGTAATACCAGAAGTTGATGTTTACGTACGTAAGAATGTACCCCCCTGCGTCTCGCAAATATAAATCTTAGAGCTACGAAATCCGAAACTTGAGCTCGAGGGGGTACATCAAGTTTTTGCTTTAATCGGAAAACCGGAAGTTGACATTTACATGAAAGATTTTTCGTTTTTTTTTTATTTGCTCAACAACCGTACTAATAATTTTTTTTTTAAATTGGTGTACTTATCAAGTGTGTACGTGTCAAGAGTTATTAAGCTATTTAGAGGCAAATACCGAGCATCGCTCAGTGCTCCAGCACTATTAAATAAATAATCTATATAATAATATAGGTAAATAAAGTTTAACCATATTACTCTGGAAGCTAAAGAGACAAAATATTTATTTATTTATTTTCTCTCGCCCCCCCCCCCCTCCTCCATGAAATCCGGTGTCCGATATAATGTTCCGCCCTGGCGCTACAGGCATGGATGACCTCCGACTCTATAGAAACGCTTGTAAATAAGGCTTTAGAATAGAAAGGTGTATAAGTAGATGGTGAGCTGCCCCTTTGGTTTACGGTGGGTGTGTCTACAGAGGGTAACGGTCCGCAGCCTCCAGCAAGGTCGTCGCCTTCCGGTCCCCCCGCGAGCCCCCCCTAACAAAAGTCCATCCTCGATTACGTGATCCCACATTCATTCTCTCGCCTCTTGCCCTATATACCTATATTTCTTTCTCTTTCCTCTGCCATTTCACTTTCTCTCTTCTATTTATATAAAAGGAAAATTATTAGATAAATAGTATTTAAGACAATACGCGGTTTAGTTTTTTTTTTTTTTGTTGTCTAAAATCATCGCGCCGTGAAATTTCATGTTAATCTTTCATTTTTACCTGTGAAAATTAAAGAAAAAAAAATTCATTTCACTTTCATACATAATAATTTGTCACGCATTATGTTAACTTAACTTTAATTAAAAAACAATACAGTTTTACTAATCTTATCTTTAACTTTAATGATAGAAATTACAATAGGTTACCATATTCAGTTTGAAATCAGTAAATGTTTTACTATTGGATTTTACTAGTTTATATTATTAATTTATTGTCTACTGCGGATGATACCATGATATATATTAGTGGAAAAAATATTGAGCATCTTGTTACAAAGATTAATGAAGACCTTAATAATGTTTATAAATACTTATGTTTTAACAGCCTAAGAGTAAATATTGAAAAATGTAAATATATTGTGGTGAATGACAAAGGAGAAAGGGGTGAGGGAAGCATTATTATTAACGATATTACTTTGGAAAGGGTAGATAAAATTAAATACTTGGGTGTTCTGTTGGATGATAGGATCAAGTTCGAAATGCATGCAAAGTATATTATAAATAAAATAGCTAGGCTAACTCACCTATTAGGTAGATTGGGAAAAATTTGTCATTCAATACAAAATTATTGTTATATAAATCTCTAATAGAGCCTCACTTCACTTTTTGTTCAACAATATTAAATATTCTTCCTGATTTTCTGATTAGAGAGTTGCAATTAAAACAAAATGTATGCATGAGAATAATTTTAAAATGTAATAGATACACCAGTATTAATATGATGTTAAATACGCTAAATTTTCTCAATGTAAAAGAGACAATATATTGTAATTCGCTGATTATGATTTTCAGGATAAGGAACGGTTTGGCACCAGAATATTTAAGGGAAAAATTAAAATATACGAATGAAGGTGGTTATTATGATTTGAGAGGTGGGGAAAATTTCAGGATTGATATTTGTAGGACAAATAAAAAATTTAGGACTTTATTTTATAGGGGTTTGTCCGATTACAATAAAGTGCCGAGTGAGATAAGAAATGTCACTAGAATCCAGGAATTTAAGGAGCGATTGTTGGAATTCGTAATTTCGAAAAGATAATCTTCTTGTGGAATCTCCTCGAAAATTATAATGTTGTATTGTGATTGCGTCATTATTGCATTGTATTGTTAAATTGTATTGTGTTGTATTGTTTTCTTTTGTTTTTGTGATATTATCATTGTATATTATTATTTTTGTGATATTGACATTGTATGTTCTTGCATATTATTATTGTATATGTTATGGCTGAAAATAGCTAATAATAATAATAATTATTATTATTTAAAAATTAATATTATTTGTGAAGTAAAACTTTTTAAAAAAATACAAATCTTTTATAATTGATTTTAATTTTACAATTTACAAAAAGTTTGAAATAGACTGTTTTTCAAATATTTATCAGACATTTTCATAGAAAAATAGTTTTTCCTAAATATATATGTTGCAGTAAAAACACGTTTTTTTTTAGTAAGAACGCGTTCTTACTAGTTAAAACACGTTTCACTGAATACCTTTATGGCAACTAGAGTTTACTGATGTTGATTGAGTTTGGTTCAAAGATTGATTTTTGACCTTCCGCCTCATTTGGGTGTTAATTTTCAAAAATGTTTAAACGAAAATGTCAAAAATTAGAAGCAAAGTTGTAGAGGATGTAATTTTTGACATTTATGTTTAAAAATTTTTGAAAATAAACACCCAAATGAGGCGGAAGGTCAAAAATGAAAATTCTAGACCTTTGAATCAAATTCAACCAACATCAGTCAACGTCTTTTAACTAGTAAAAACGTGTTCTTACTAAATACGGGGTTTTACTGCAACATATATATAATTATACACTGCGGTGCAAAAAAATCGAGCCACTAATAAAAACTTTTTTAAATAGCAAATTATTTTTAAATTTTTCACAAATAACCATTTAATGTGTTCTATTAACTATTAACCTAACACATTCAATATTGTTGTACAATAATTTTTGAAATATATAAAAAAAAATAAGTAAAATTACCGTGGTCTGCTTGAACTTCAAAAATATCCATTTTGTATTATTTATCTTTCTATCAATGATGCTTAATTCAAAATTATCCATTTTATTGATATTTCAAATGGAATTTGATCTTTTATTAAAACTTTATTTAAATTTAAATTGATATTGAGAAAGTATGATAATTTGTAATTGTATCTTTTAATTTAATTTTACTTATTTATTTTTTTTTATAAAATTCAAAAATTTTTAACAATATTGAATATTGTTAGTTTAAGAGTTAATAGAACAAATTATATGGTTATTTGTAAAAATTTTTAAATAATTTGCTATTTAATAATTTGGTGGATCTATTTTTTGCACCGCAGTGTATATTGTGTGTCCCCTTCAGCATTTTATCAGATATTCGCAATCTATTTATATATAGATCAAATTCGATTACCACATGCTCATATCGAGATCTCCCAAACCATGAGGTCCAGTATCTTGAAATTTGACAGATAGCTACTTCATGGGTAGTAGATACTCGCGAAGAAAGGATTTTTCGAAATTCGAACCTAAGAGGATGAAATAAATTTTTTTTATTCATTTTCAATATTTATTTCCAAGTTAATAAGAACTCTCACAGGAGTTATATAGTGGTATTTCCCCCGTTAAAAAACTCCTTTGTTTAATATGTTTCACTTTAAACCAACACTGCTTTCCTTAAATGTTATTAAAAATAATTGAAAAGTTTTTGTTTTGCCGAGAGTAGCAGAGTTGTTGATTCACAAAGAGAAACAATAGTCTCAAACAAATAAATAATATATATACAGATATATCATCTTGATATATATGTGTATATGTTTATTTGCATCAAGCAGAGGACAACCTCTTTGTTTCTCTTTGTTAAAAATAATTGTTGGGGGTCGGGTTAGTCGAGCGGTTAGCGTGCCAACCTAAAAATACTGGTGGCTCGATACCTAATAAAATTGTAAAAAGTCGGTTAAAAATAGCATAATAACAATACACAAGTTATAGAAAAAAAATATAACCTCACATCCTAATAACGCTCGTCCTTCCAAAATCTCCACTAAAGTCCTCTCTCAAACATCCTAAAAAACGGGGGGTTTTCCTGAGCATTTTCCCAGATAAAAATAACAAAAAACCCCCGATACTCTACCTAATAATCAATAGACTAAAATTTTCCAAATGATTACTGTATAAATAAATTTAAGATTAGCCATATCGGCGAATGCCCTTTGCAGATTTTTTATTCCATTCTGTAAATTAAATCCCACATGTATTGGGATCAAACTGTATATATATATATATTGTATCAAATTTGCTCAATAAAAAAGACAGTATACAAAAAAAAGCGTACCAGCCTGCTAATCAAGCTGGCCTGGGTTCGAATCCAACTCAAGGCAACCGGCTAAAAATCTGATCCCTACATAGAAGATATAATTTAATAACAGTGTCGTAAATTGGCTGATGGCTAGAAGGGCCGAAAAGCCAAAAAAATATATTAAATTTCATTTATATCATAATATTATAAAACGAAATCAAATTTTTACTTTAGCATACAGGGTATGGTCAAGTATTGTAATCGTGCATGAAAAAAGTGGTTTTTATCCTTCTTTTTTTCGAAATATCTCAAAAACGGCTGAAACTATTTCGATTAAAAAAATTGAGCGAAACCATGGCATTTCTCTCTACAAAAAATCTCTAATAAGTGAACATCTAAAAAATTATATTTTTAGAGATAATAATTTTTTTTGTCAAAATTTCTGTTAGTTAGTTAGTCTGTGCGTTACCAAATTTTGTGGACGAGCTAGCTCAAAAATTAGTTTGAATATCGAAACCAAATTTCACATGTAGTTTTGGTCGATTGAGATTAAGAGCTGATTAGATTTTGGTGCAAATCGTCCCAAAATTAAGGGGGGTGGAGGGGGGTTAAAAATTAAAAATCTAGGTCGTTTGAGCAAACTCAACCAAATTTTGTATTCATAATCAGTGGACCCCAGAAGTCTAAAAATGCAAAAACTAACCGCCATAAAATGGGGGGGGGGTGTAGGATCAAAAAATTAAAAATCTAGGTCGTTTTTGTAAACTCAACCAAATTTTGTATACATAATCAGTGGACCCCAGAAGTCTAAAAATGCAAAAACTAACCCCCCTCCCCTACATGATTATAAATAATTTTATTAAATATTAATATAAGTGAGGGGCCAGGTTGTATGGTAAAGTCAAGTGGATGGCCACATCAGAACACGTCAGCTTATTGCCCAGAGTATTGAACGTCACAGCCACTAGAACTATAGAGCTCTTCCTATTAAAAGCAATCATTTAATTTCTATATTCTAAAATTATTTTCACTTTATTGATTAATTCTCAAGTATAATATTTATGTATATTAATACATAAAACCCCAAAAAATATCTATAATAAGTTGGTCAAGGTGGATTGCAATTTATGTGCATTAATTAATAAAATAAAAAAAAAAAATTTAAATACTTCATTAAGGAGGAATTTTTTCGCTGTTCCTTGGAATTCTCTAATGATTGGTATGCAATTTTGATGACGACACGTGTAACCATGCACCTGGAAGAGAGTGCTCGCTGGCTGCTCAAATGCTTAACATTGACCCGGTTACTGGGTGACCTTCGCTCTTCCAAGGCGAGACAACCAGAAGAAGTCGGTCCGTTTTCTTCAGCCACCCAACTTCCCTTTCCTTCCACTTGTTCTCGAAACAATAAATAAATAAATAAATAAATTCCGGCTCATCTAATAATAATAGGCTGAGTGATTTCGCTGTTTAACAAAATAAAATAAACTGATGTGGCCATCCACATGACTTTACTATATACCTGCCCCCTCTCTTATATTTAATATTTAGTGAAATCATTTATAATCATTTACAAAGAACCCCCCCCCCCATTCTGGATTTTGAACTTATTAGCAATTTATGGTATCATCTTATAAATGAGAAATTTCTAAAGTAAACATCAGCTTTCTTCGATTTTTGTTTGGGAATTTAAAATTTTTTAAAATTATTTTGGACCCCCCCTTTTGGGTCACTGTCAATTTTACATATTGAGTCATTTTCGTACAGTCATATAGGGTGCATAAGCGAAATTTCGTACAAATCGATCAAAGGGTCTTGGAGTTATAATTTTTTTTTTAACCGACTTCAAAAAAGAAGGAGGTTCTCTATTCGACTGAATTTTTTTTTTGTGTCTATGTTACCTTATATCTCCGCCAATTGTGAACGGATTTTGCATTGGGTTCAGTCTAGTTTCCGATTGGTCCCATTTTTTTTATTGGTATTAGACCTTTTTTTGTTAGGTTTGTTCAGGCCTAACTTCTTTGTTTATGAGCCGATTTCGATGATTCTTTTTTTTATTGGAAAGGGGATATTTTAGGGATGGTGTCATATTAATTTGGTCAAGTTCTGATGATAGGATCACTATTAATAACATCACTAAAAATAGAAAAATAAAAATAATTTTTAAGAAAAAATAAAACCGACTTCAAAAAATTAAATGCAACAAATAAAATACACTAAAAGGTATAAAATAAATATTATCTTATTTAGTAACAACTAAACGACGAAATATTAACTTGAAAATACTTTTTGATGTCGGTACCAAACAAACTATACCTATAAGCGAGCATACCCTCCAAACCTACTAAGTAAGATCCGTCGAGTGCGATTCATAAAAGGTATATGTTTGGCACCGACTTCAAAAAGTAATTTCATGTTAATATTTCGTCGTTTAGTTGTAACTAAATAAGTTAATAATTATTTTATACCTTTTAGTGTATTTCATTTGTTGTATTTAATTTTTTGAAGTCGGTTTTATTTTTTTCTTATATTTATTTATTGTCACCGGGCACAAAGCCCATTTAGACAGTACATCAGTAAATTGTTGGTAAGGTTAGTGAGGGAGCCGAATTTTAGCCAGAAGAAATTTTATATTCTAGCCAGGCTCGAACCCGCGTCTCCCGCCTGAACATCGTCATCAACGGTCCTCAAGCGGAGCCAGTGCCTTAGCTAGCTCGGCCAACCCGACTACCCATTGAAGTTATATTGTTAGTTCAATTTTTTGTAACCCCCCCCCCCCCTCCATACACACACAATTTTGGCCCCGAAAAAATAATGACTCTCTTTTTTTATTTTAGGTCTCTTTATAGTAAATTACATTTTTCTTTTTCTTTTTTAATTTGAAAATTTTATAATTTTAATTTTTTAAGAGCCCCTTTTTCGGTTCGATTTCAACAAAAATCTAATCAGCTCTTCATCTCAAAATAAAGAATCTTCATATATGAAATTTCCTTTTGATATTCACACTAGTTTTTGAGTAGAGTGTACTAATATAGATACACAGGTATACTAACTTTACTAACAGACATTTTGACAAAATAATTAATATCTTGTAAATATAATTTTCTCGATGTTCACTCTTAAAATCTTTTTAGTAGACCAAAACGACATGATTTCGGTCTTTTTTTTATCAAAATAGTTTCAGCTGTTTTTTAGATATTTTGACAAAACGAATAATTAAACACCTTTTTCATGCACGATTACAATACTTGACCATATCCTATATATGGTAATGGTAAAAAAAAAAATTATATACATTTCGATATCTAACATTACATCAAATTATACCTATTACCTATTTGATCTATTAAAGGTATTCTACTTCCGCTTTTTTTGCATCCAGTCAATTCAAATTACTATTTAAGTCTCCAATCATTGAAATTTAAATTTATATCTGTTGTATAACGACGACTCATGATGATGATTCCGATCGGAGAAGCAATTCCATGAACTACCAACGCACATCGCCATAAAACTATACCTAATAAATCTATCTAAGAGAATATCTTTCCAACCAGTGCCATAAATTTATTTCCAGTTAAGGCTATGAAGATCTGATTGACTATTTCGATTTCTTGGGTTAAACCCAGGTGAAAATTGTCTAAAATCATATTATATTAAACGAGCAATGCTTATATATATATATATCCGGTCGAGTTCTCGAAAATGGCTCTAACAATTTGGATGAAATTCACGGGTTAGGAGGGTTTCGTGTTGGACATTCGATCTGTCACGGTCTCATCTTCGGCTAAGTAGTTTTTGATGGGTTTTTTGTTAATTGAAACAATTATTCACAGGTGGTTGTCTCAATAAAAATCTATAATTACATTTTTATTCAATTTCCTTTTAATAAATAATTGATTTTTTAATTTTATATCCCACAATAAGATCATTATATTATTATTATAAATTAAAAGTTTAAAAATCGAGTTTTAAATCCCACAAATATTAATTTGACAATTTAATTGATGAACTCAAAAATTGTTATTTAATTAAAAAAAATAATTATACCGTATTTATTTATATACCTATATATATATATATTTCCTTTTAATAAATAATTGGTTTTTTAATTTTATATCCCACAATAAGATCATTATAATTATTATTATAAATTAAAAGTTTAAAAATCGAGTTTTAAATCCCACAAATATTAATTTGACAATTTAATTGATGAACTCAAAAATTGTTATTTAATATATAATAATAATTATACCGTATTTATTTATATACCTATATATACATAATCTGTGGGCCACTGAAGGCTAGAAATGCAAAAACTGGGTGCGTGGGCGGGGGTGGGGGTAGATGTGGGGGTGCAGGAGGTGGGTTGCAGTGGTGGTGGGGGGTCCGGGGGGCGAGGGGGGTTTCGGGGATTAATATATAGCTATTAACTGAAGCAAAAAGGTACCGAGCATCGCTCGGTGGCCCAGGTACTATTCTATTAAGTAACAGCCAGTAAATAATCTGGTATCATCCATAGTGAATTTTAAAAATTATTAGAATTGACTACTATTATCAAGATAATTTGACTAATTTTAAAATCCTTAGTGTTAACAAACTAAGTTAAAATTTTTCAAATTTCAATTGGGTATTCGCCTGTTACGTAGTTGAAATTTTCAAGGCAATAATAATTACATAGAGGGAATTTTTTACAGTTAACAGTAATACCCGGGACTGTTTATCATTTATACAAGAAATTTCTCAAATTTTTTCCATCAAATCATTGATATAATAAATATTTATTCCCGAAATTTGAAGTTGATCGTCTGTCCCATTACCGAGAAATAAATTATTGAAAATTGTCCTTTTAACATCGAAGTGGACCGAGCTTTAAAAAGGGCTATACAAATTATACCATTTTCAACAAATTTATACAGATCAATAAATCAACTTTTATGAATCGAATGATACATTTTTCAATAGATTTGACAGTCTAGTTTATTAGTTATTCATAAATGTAAAAAATAAAAAGTTATTTACAGCCAACAGAATATAACAAAAGCACTAGTGTAGAATTCCAACTCTATTTCTTAAATAAATGATTTGATAATGAGAAAAAATTTATCTCAATATTTTTTTTATTAATATTATCAAAACAAAAATTTTTATTAACAATTTTTTTATTAAAACATTTAGTAAGCATAAGTTGTCACTCTGTAGAAATACAAAAGATTTTTTTCGTAGATCACCCAGATAAATAAGCTGTCTGGAACTCCCTCAAGAACGAAAAGTTAAAAAATAATGCAAAATTATTCAAAAAACATAATTTTCTCAATAAGTTTTTGAGATTTCAACCCGTTAGTATAATAGTAAAAAATAATAAACATTCGAAATTTCGAACAAGGGTGTTTTGTTTTATCCACCAAAACTGCATCATCATCATCATCATCATCATTGAGTATACAGTCCTAAGACTGGTTTGATGCAACAATCCGTCTCCACTCGACTCTGTCCCCCGCTAGCTGTTTGACCTCTCTAAATGTCTGGCATCCCATATCCCCAATTATTTGGTTGAAATATTCTAATCCGGGTCTTCCTCTTCCCCTTTTCTTTCCCACCTCCCCCTCCAAAATATCCCTAAGCAGTCCCCCATGTCTCAGTGTGTGCCCCATCATCTGACCTCTTCTCTTCTTCAGACTCTTCCACAAGGTTCTTCTTTCTCCGATTCTTCCAAAACTGCATACCGATTCTTTAAAAGTTTCACCTTTTCCTTCAATTTTCAATTGCATTATTATTATTATTAATACTATTTTTTAGTTAAAAATAGGTATGTGAATAGGCTATAATTAGAATGGTTAATACATGACAAGCTTCGCTAAGAGAGACGAATCAGAACGGAGGACGCAGAACCAGTGAAGCAATACTAATGCAAGAAGTCATTTACTCTTGAGCAGAAAGCGAGGAGGACAGCAAACCATATTCCAGAAGAATTATCGATTACAGGATTTCTCCAGAATAGTCCAAATAAGTGAGGGGCCAGGGGAGAGAAAAGACGCCCTTTCACAATTAGGTATATGTCAGACGCGAGGCTTTTATCAATGAAATCCTATTTTTTTAAACTCTGTGACACACAAGAAAAGAAGATTATAATATTTATAGCATTTATTTTTGTTAATGGAACGTCAGCTTTAAAAAAGGAGAAAAAAAAAGTGAAATTTTTAATGTATGATATAATCCCTCCAAGTAGGAGCAAATTCTGAGAATTTAATTTTCATCTTTTTTTTCCAAAATAAAAACAATTAGGTATTTCAAAAGGGATGATAAATTGTGGAGGGTTGGATAAAATGAAATAAAATGTTCCAAAAGGCACTCACTGGTGGTTCTCAGAAGAGGTACAATAAGGTTGGACTTGCTTATTTTATTTAATGGTTAATTAGGTAAACATTCATATTACTAAACTGTTAATACCCATGGAATTTTAATCATCGATTAAAAATATACATTTCTATTTACTTAACGAGTTTTTAGGTATTCATTAATAGTACCTGGAGCCACCGAGCGATGCACGGTAACCCCTGACATCCTCCACTACACTCCCACTCCGCCCCACCCCAACCCAACCGCGCCTCGCACCCGCGGATCCCCCACAACTGCACTCCACCTCCCATATTCACCCCACCCCGCATCCAGTTTTTGCATTTGTAGCATTCTAATGGTCTACATATTATGTGTATATTTGTTTACTCGTACACCATTTTGCCCACATTCGTTCATATTGATAAGCATTATAAAAAAATAAATAGGAAAATAATTATAAAAAAATAATTGTATAGGATCTGAAATAAAAACATAAAATTAAATAAGATTTGTTTTCAAGTTATATAAAAAAAGCCACTTGAACCACTTTATTTGTAAAAACACCTGTTTTGTTATGATTTAGACACTTGTTAATTAAAAACAAACAATTTTTTTTTTTTTATAAATTTTATTAAACCAATTATTTTACATTAATTAATGTATACATTGTATTTTTGCTTCGATTCCGGAGATTACTTCTCCACCATCGAGTGTCCTTATTCATCTTTAGTCCTTGTTTTTAATAAGAGGAAAAATCTAATTAGATAAAAAAAACTCTTTTCCGATAATTATTTCAATTCCATTATTCCCCAATCAAGTCGATTGGTTACCTTTCCCCCTCAAACAATTTTTTTTTTTTTTTTCTATGAATTTTATTAAACCAATTATTTTACATTAATTAATGTATACATTGTATTTTTTGCTTCGATTCCGGAGATTACTGCTCCACCATCGAGTGTCCTTATTCATCTTTAGTCCTTGTTTTTAATAAGAGGAAAAATCTAATTAGATAAAAAACCTCTTTTCCGATAATTATTTCAATTCCATTATTCCCCAATCAAGTCGATTGGATTCTTTCTCCCCCCTTTTTCCAAAAAAAAACAAAAATTCCTAATTTTAATATAATATAATACTATTTGTTATAACCTATTAGTGGGTTTTAAAATTAAAAAACCAATTAATAAATAAAATATAATTGAAAAAATGTAAACAAACTTTTTTATTGAGATTTTTATCTATAAATAATTACTTTAATTAAGAAAAGATCAATTAAGATTAAATTTGTCGAGGCCAGATCGTTTTCTCATTCTCAAAACTTGTTAATAGAGTTGGTATCATCAAAATCGGTAGACCCGTTTTCAAAATAGAACTAAGATAAATATATATATATAAACAAACAAACAAATATATAAACAATTTTTGCTCATTTAATAAGAGTAGATTGGATTACTTATAATGAGCCGAAGTTCTTAAAATATTTTAGAAAGAAAAGAAAAATAGGTATATTTCACTAAGGAATTGATAATTTGCTTGCAAGTGATTTTTATTGATTTTTTATGTGGTTTCGATTTCATTTTAAAAAATTGAACCAGTTGACTATAGTTTAAAGATGGAGAGACAAGTTCAAGGGAAAAATTCCATAGCGTAGACTATTCTGTGTTGCAAAACCGTGATAATTATACTGTGTTCTACTTTATACCAAGACAAAACAACACTTGAAGAATATCACTAACAAAACAACAACAACAACAATTTAGAGTTGACTTAAATCTCTCCCTCTCTTTTTTTTTTTATTAAAATTTCACTTTCTAAAAAAGAGAGATTAATTTTTTTATTACTTTAAAAATGTTTCTTAAATCGATTTTAAAACGGAATAATTTCATATAGAATTCTTTCTCGATTATATAAATAAATAAAAAAATTAGATATTTAATATAGGTATTTACAATAATTTGGGCATCGAGTCAAAAGTCCATACTAATTTTACAACCATGTCTTTTTGATTATTTCAATGATTTTTTATTTTTTAATTGTGGGAAATTAAATAAAAAAATACGTCTTTGGAGCATGAATGGACTGCTTATTTTGAAAGTGGTTTAAGTCCATTTTTTCTTATTTCGAGATATTTGTATTTATATTTTTATAAATATCACAATTGATCATTATTTTCCTCAATCTTGCATAATTAAAAAAAAATTTGAATTGTAAATAAAACGAATTTTTTTTTTCACTTTTTTCAAAAATAAATTTTTATTGTCTAAGACATGTTTCGGGTATAGTTGAACCCATCTTTTTATAAATACATATATTTATATATATTTAGATATTTTTTTTACTAATTCATGAGGATATTGTACTACATTGACTGGGATATTATAAATATGAAAAGAAGACACTATGTCTAACGAAAACGGACGTTAAATCATATTTTTCAAAATTGAACTTAGACCACTTTCAAAATAAACGGTCCATATAAGTATACAAGAATTGCAATTTTGACAAAATGTGAAATAAGGATCTTTAAAAAATTTTATAAGGGAAAATTTGTTTATAAAAGAAATCTAAAGATGGACTCAATTAAGGGGGTTCGGGACAAATCATTCATAAAAGAAAATTCTCAAATTTTTACCATCTAATCATTGATGTATTAAATATTTATTCCCGAAATTTGAACTTGATCGTCTGTCCCATTACCGAGAAATAAATGATTTAAAATAGTCCTTTTAACATGGAAGTAAATCGAAAGAGCTTTTAAAGGGTCTATAACTTCTATACAAATTATACCATATTCAATAAATTTATACAAATCAATAATTCAACTTTTATGAATCAAATGATACATTTTTCAATAGATTTGACAGTCTAGTTAATTAGTTATTCATAAATGTAAAAATAAAAAGTTATTTGCAGCCAACAGAATATAACAAAAGCACTGGTATAGAATTCCAACTCTATTTCTTGAAATTGTTTTTGTGTTAAATAAATGTTTTTAATGAGAAAAAAAACTTATCTCAATATTCTTTTTATTACTATTATCAAAATAAAGATTTTTATTCGAAATTAACCTCATTATTAAGAATTTTTTATTAAAAAATTTAGTAATCAGAAGTTGTCACTTTGCAGAAATATAAAAGATTTTTCGAGGATCAAACAGATAGATAGGCTGTCCCGATCTCCCTTAAGCCCGAAGCATGTAATTTGAATGGAATATTTATTTATTTATTTATTTTATCTGGAAAGAGTTCTTTTGATTATGTGAAGATTTAGTAAAGTAATGAAAAATTATATCTCTTATTATATTAAATGAGCGAGATGATGATTAATCTTACAGAGGGTTAAATTTTATTTTATTTCATTTTAATATAATACATATAGTTGTGTTCATGATTTGAATTTTGATTCAAATTTTAATTGATAAATATTGTTAAGGTTCAATATGTATTAATATATATGTAAACTGTGTATGTAAACTGAGCCAAATAACGTGCCTAGGAATCTATAAAAATTGTATATCTTTTTTAATAATTATAATACTACTAGCTGACGACCGGGCCTTCGGCCCGGCGTCCACCTAGCCCCTGGCGGGGAGCGTCTCGTTCATACCAATTTAATAATTGAAATTTAAAATCTTACTGTAAGTATCGAAAGAATGTGCTGAATGAAATTGATTCAAAAATAAGGAAGAATAAGGAAAGATTTATTTAACACATTGCCTAAGCACGATCACTATCTGACCAATCAGAATCGTTCTAATAATTTAACGCTTTGGCATTGGCTATGCACTGGCCAATCAGATCGTTTCCACATACATATATATCCACATACTTTTCTATTTATATAGATTATGTTTTCAAATAAAAAAAAAAAAAAAAAATATATCTGGTCGGGTTCTCGAAAACTGCCTCTAACGATTTGGATGAAATTCAAGGGTTAGGAGGGTTTTGTGTTGGACATTCGATCTGTCACGGTCTCATCTTCGGCTAAGTTGTTTTTGATGGGTTTTTTGTTAATTGAAACAATTATTCACAGGTGGTTGTCTCGATAAAAATGTATAATTACATTTTTATTCAATTTCCTTTTAATAAATAATTGGTTTTTTAATTTTATATCCCACAATAAGATCATTATAATTATTATTATATATTAAAAGTTGGGAAATTTAATTGATTAAAAATCGAGTTTTAAATCCCACAAATATTAATTTGACAATTTAATTGATGAACTCAAAAATTGTTATTTAATTAAAAAAAATAATTATACCGTATTTATTTATATACCTATATATACATAATCTGTGGGCCACTGAAGGCTAGAAATGCAAAAACTGGGTGAGTGGGCGGAGAGGGGGGTAGATGTGGGGGTGCAGGATGTGGGTTGCAGTGGATGTGACCCCTCACGGAGTCCGGGGGGAGGTACGGGGTTTCGAGGGCGGGGGGTGTATGTGGGAGGTAGGGTGGGAGGGTGCAGGAGGTGGGGTGAAGTGGTGAGGGTCCGGGGGGCGAAGGGGGTTTCGGCGATTAATATATAGCTATTGACTGAAGCAAAAAGTTGGCCCAGGTACTATATATATAGGTATATATATATACAAGCTGCGTCAGGCGTGCCTCCGGCACGCCATCTGCACCTTGTCCCTCCGGGCGGGTGGCCCTGGCGGGCAGCGTCTCGAGACGGCCAAAAGTTTGTTTGCAATATAATTTTGTTCAACTGTATTTTAATTAAATATACTCGTATTTTATTAATTAAAAATCAGCTTCAAGAAATAATCTAACACATTGCGAAAGCAAAATAAAAAATTCTGAGTGTGTCAAGCTTACGCACGACGGAAGTGAAACTTCTAGTATTCCTCTCTCTCTTTTCATTTCATTCTCTCTTTTTCTCTCTTACGTTAGTTTGAAGATTATAGGTTAAATAATTCAACGACGAAGCATAGATTTACTCTTTCTAATATTTTCTTATACATGAATGAATTTTGATTCATGTACAGTTCCAAAATTCTTTTTAATGTTACATACAGCATTTTCATTTGTTTGAATGTTCAATAATAATTTTAGCGTTGAATGTGCTGTTTTTCCTCCGTCTAATAAAGTGGCAGCAATTCCAGATGATGTCATTTGTGCCAATATGAGCGAAATTAAAAATGTTTCCCTGTTCCACCTGGTGCTTCAAAAAAAAAGAAACCATCTTCTTGAGCAGCGACTGCATGCATAATTTTTGTTCTGGTAACAATTTTGGTTCATTTGCTTGAACATATGCATTTAAACCATCAACATTGTACGATTGTTCACGTTGCATATCGCGATTAAATAAATCACTTACTGGCCGATTAACTGATAGCATCCCTAATTTAATTAGTGGTTGATTCGAAATGATCATGCATAAATCTTCCAACTTAATCAAAGATTCATTATATATTTCTGGCGAGAAATTTATATCTGGATCTCCTCGAATTCTACGTAGAGCATGTAATACATCTTCACTCATTGAAGCCTTATATTTTCCCCATAATTTAGGCGGGTTAGTTGGAAAACACGTTGTCAATAAAATGGCAAACAAACATCGTATTTGATGTGGCGATGAACCGAGAGCAGCATGGGCAAGAGTTGTATCCCAATGCGAATCTTCTTCTAACAATCGTAATGCTAGGCATGCACCATGATTCGTTGTATGTAATGCACTGAGATACTGGGAAATGTATTTATAATAAGAAACATTGATTAAGATTTGGAATGTTTCTTTCCGACAGGCTCAGGTTAGCCAACTAATAACAATAAAATAATCACATTTAATAATATAAATTTTTCTTTTTACTTAAGAGAGAATGGTGTATTTCTGTGAAACAGTTTAATTCTAAAGTTTAGGGAAAAACAAAATATATCTATAATATAATATAATACTTCTTCAAGGCCTTTGAGAACAATGAATTAACCCACACCCATTGTCTGCCTGGGTACAAAAGAAAAGATAAACCTTTTTAAAACCCCAATTGGCATTCTACCTGAGAATAATTAATTTAATTATGTAAAATCGTGTGAAATCAAATCAAACCGATTTGGCCCAAAATTTAGATAAACCATCTGGAGCACTAAACAAACATATGGTGTGAATATGGAAAAAAAGTTTCTGAAATTTTGACCTGACTACCTGTATACCCCTTTCTTTTGTTAAGAGGGGTTTCATTGTTTAAGACCTGACCTTTCAGGGCAGGGATAATGTATTGTTTGCTTGGCCCTTTTAGAGGCTCTATTTCTATAGATCTTATCTGTCAATCAATTAAATATAAAAATAAAAAATAAAATCAAACCGATTTGGCTCAAAATTTAGATAAACCATCCCCAGCACTAAGCAAACATATGGTGTGAATATGGTTTCGATACGTTCAGTGGTTTAGGCGTGGGTCGATCGCGTACATACACACTAAGGATTTTATATATATAGATATGAGTATAAAATATAAGAATTGCTCATTTAATATAATAAGATGTATACGTATTTATATTTGGTATATACTAGTATAATATATGTAGGTATATTCTTATTTGCATCATGAAAAGGAGGTATAACCTCGTTGATTTCTCTTTATGAAAAAAAAAAATAATAAATAAAATACACGAGGAGTTTTTTTCATAAAATTAAAAAAAAAAAAAACATGCTGATCAAAGTGGGGTAAAAATTGGCAAAGTTGACAGGCAGCCAATAGCAAAGCGACACGTCCGTCCCTTACACGTGCGCCGGCTATGGCAGATTATTATAATACCTTTAGGAAAATCAGCGCTAAAATAAAAATTTCACCTGCTTTCATGGTTAGCCAGTCCCTGTCCAAGTTCGTGACTTAAACAGAGATTGTCTGCCCGGCCAAACAAAAGCGGTGGTCAACTTTTTACTCGCCACCTCATTTATGACATTTAATGCGATGATTTTTTTTATTCTAGATATTTAGAGAAAATATTATTATTATTATTAATATTTTTCAATTTAATTTTTCATATTTCAATTAAATCCTTGATGCTTGTTGAAACTTTCACTGATCTTTTATACCCGGCCTCGATCAGTTCTGTCTCACCCGAAGGGGGAGTCTGGTCGCCTTCTAATTGAATTGGTTTAAATAAAAACCTGAAGGAAAAACTTTACGAGAAATATATATAAAACTGAGGATTGAAAGGAAGTCAGTCCTGGATTAAATAAAAATACGATTCCCAATAAAAGAATATTTATTGGAAAATGTTCTTTTTACACCTTGTGAATAGGCGTTTTGGAAGATTTTCCTTCCTTCTTCAGGGTTCAAAGAGTCAATGTGTGTTTTCCTTCTTGTCTCCTTGGTCAGTACTCGTTGGTGTCAGGAGACTTCCTTCATTGACACTTTGAACCCTGAAAAAGGAAGGGAGATCCCCGAAACGTCAGTCCAAAAGTTGTAAAAAGAAAACAATCCATTAAATATCATTTTATTGATAATCAACTTTTTATTTATTTCTGGACTGACTTCCTTTCAATCGTCAGTTTAATTATCTTCCAGTCCGTCTCAGTGGAAAAATATCTAATATACACATTTAATACATACCTATATTTACCAGCTTCAAAGCCCGCCTTCGGCTGTAAAGGACTGTCCTTCCCGAAGTTTCTAGAAGCTTCCGGAAAGTCTACCGTAGATAGAGTATAAAGGGGGTGGAGCCATAAGTGGGCGAAACAGGACAAACCAAGAGACTGCTTACTGCTTTATTATATAGTATTGATTGATTATTATAATATATTAATTATTTATAGATGTATGTGAAGAAGAAGAATAGAAAGAAATATCAGGTTTTGGGTTTGAGTTGAAAATCGATTTAACAGGGTCTCGTCTTTGGGTAACTTTAATTTGATTTATATCATTGTTCGTATCCATAATAAAATTTGTAATAGGAGTTGAATAAGATTTCTTATTGTCTTGTTTTCAGTATTTCAGCCACTGAAGAAGTCAGAGATCAGTGACGAAACGTTTGGGACTTCCTTCATTGACACTTTGAACCCTGAAAAAGGAAGGGAGATCCCCGAAACGTCAGTCCAAAAGTTGTAAAAAGAAAACAATCCATTAAATATCATTTTATTGATAATCAACTTTTTATTTATTTCTGGACTGACTTCCTTTCAATCGTCAGTTTAATTATCTTCCAGTCCGCCTCAGTGGAAAAATATCCATTATACACATTTAATACATATATTTACCAGCTTCAAAGCCCGCCTTCGGCTGTAAAGGACTGTCCTTCCCGAAGTTTCTAGAAGCTTCCGGAAAGTCTACCGTAGATAGAGTATAAAGGGGGTGGAGCCATAAGTGGGCGAAACAGGACAAACCAAGAGACTGCTTACTGCTTTATTATATAGTATTGATTGATTATTATAATATATTAATTATTTATAGATGTATGTGAAGAAGAAGAATAGAAAGAAATATCAGGTTTTGGGTTTGAGTTGAAAATCGATTTAACAGGGTCTCGTCTTTGGGTAACTTTAATTTGATTTATATCATTGTTCGTATCCATAATAAAATTTGTAATAGGAGTTGAATAAGATTTCTTATTGTCTTGTTTTCAGTATTTCAGCCACTGAAGAAGTCAGAGATCAGTGACGAAACGTTTGGGACATTTAATTTAAAAAAGCTCTGCGTTTAATTTAAAAAATCTTATCCAATTTCCTACGATCCCTATTATAAATTTAATTTGATTTTTTTCTGTTAAATTAAATAATTATTCACAGGTGGGTGTGTCAATAAAAATATATAATAATTTTTTTAATTTCTTTTTATTAATTAATTAGATTTTTTAATTTTAAAACCCACTATTAGTTCATTACAAATATTAATTAATTAAAGGTGTTTTCTAGTGAAGAAGATTTAGAATTGATATAAAGGCTAATAAAGAAAAATACAAATCGCAAATGAAAGAATTAATGAGAACCTCATTTTCATCCTCTTAAAAACTCCGACAAAGTACTTCCGAATATTTCCAAGTACTTCCAAATGTTTCCAATCACTTCCAAATATTTCCAAGTACTTCTAAATGTTTCCAAGTACTTTCAAATGTTTCCAAGTACTTCCAAATGTTTTCAAGCACTTCCAAATATTTCCAAGTACTTCCAAAATATTTCCAAAGAGGTGTACACCTACTTCCAATCCCGGATCACCCCTCGAGTGCGATGCTTTGATGATGGTTCGAACCCTTGGAAAAAAATAAACTAAATTTTATTTCAATTTTATTTCATTCTGGCTGCAAATAAAATCGACCTTTTTATCTGAGTTTAAAATTAATAATAATATTAAGTTTTGAGCACTTAGATGGCGATCATTCTTGCTAATATGCCAGTGTATCCAGAAATTTATACTTTAATGATGGAATTTTTATTGAGGTCTTTTGGATATGGTTGTTTACCTGGTGGATGGTAATATGGGATTTTTAGTATGAAAATTTTTTCAACCTTTAATGTATATTAATGTATTTGTTGTACAACCGTTCAGTTGTTTCTGGCTCATATGATAGGCCTTCCTCAGCAACGTGCATACAAGAACTGAGTTAATTCTACACCTTGAGACAATTTATAATGATTTTGATCTTTTTTTGGTATAATAAAAATACAAAATATTTGGATTATATTTTTTAAATAAATATCTTCCCTCATACAAACAATTATTGCATATTACCTGGTTACTAAAAGAATGAATATATAGAGGAGAAGGTTCCATCTTACCTTATCAAATTAAGCTCTCTTATACATTATAGGCATTGTATTGTAATTACCATCCACCAGGTAAACAACCATATCCAAAAGACCTCAATAAAAAATCCATTATTAATAATAATAATTAATATTAAAAGAGGCGACTGTTGGTCGGTGGTTAGAGTGTCGGGCCGCTGGCCTGAAATACGCTGGTTCGAGACTGAGTCTCGGCAGATCAGATATTTGCAGCCGCCTACTCTTGGAAAGCAATGGCAACCTATCAAGAGTATAATTGCCTAGTAACCTCTCCAAACTAGCCGTTCGGAACCGGCGTTAAAAAGTAGGTCCCGTATATCTTCGTAAAAACAGCTAAACACACTCAGCCCAGGTATATGTGGAGAGGAGCCAAAACGTCAGGGAGACCTGATATGGCATTTAAAAGAATAATATTAATATATTAATTTTACCTAAACCAAACAATTTCCGAGCAACCCTCGGACCACTAAGTACTACTACCATATATATAATTATTTTATAATTTAAAAATTTTATTTTTCAACATTCCTCTTGATTGGTTAGTTTACTAGACTCCAGAAATTGAATAAACACTATGATATAAATAAAATAAATAAATAATATTTTAATGAAAAGTTTTTGTTTTGACGACAGTAGCAGAGTTGTTGATTCACAAAGAGAATATACCTCTGTCAGAAAAAGCATACTCACAAGAATTAGAGATAATTAAAGAAATCGCGGTAAATAATGGGTACGAGGCAAGCCTTATAGACCAAATGTTATATAAAAAAATTGAAAAATCAACCCTGGAATCAATATATTCACAAAAGAATGAAAAATAAAAATAAAATCCTAAGATAGTTCTCCCATATTATGGACAAATTTCGGAAAAATTAAAACAAAAAATGAAAAAATTAGGGTTCAACACAGTATTCAAAACTCCAATTACTCTAGGAAAAGATTTAGGTTCAAATGAAAAAGACAAATTACCAAATATAGAAAAAGAAGGGGTTTATAGTTTGAAATGTAAAGATTGCGAAGCGATCTACGTAGGGAAAACAGAGAGGAATCTGAAAATTAGATTAAATGAACATATTAGGGATTTTAAAAATAAAAAGAATGAAAACTCTTTTGCGGAACATTTAAATTCAAACAATCACTCTTTCCCAGAAGGAACAGGAATTAGATTAATAAAAGGAGAAAGAAACCTAAAATTAATTAGCGCAATTGAACCATTAGAAATTTTGAAATCATTCAATAAAAATTCAAAACTTTTTTTGAACAGCCAAATTGAATTATCAAATAGCAATTTGCTTAAGATCTTTGCTAACAAAAGATAAAAGAAAAAAGAAAAACAAACCCCCCTTCCATTGTCAGCCTATCTCTTTGTAAAACAAGGAGAAAGGGAAACATATGGTTATATTTGAATGTGAACCAAAAGAATGTCTTTAATTCTAAGCTGCCAACCAGTAAAAGAACATCACATTTTCAATATCCATACGATATTAACTCCATGAAAAACAACATTTATAATTAAAAAAGACTGATGATGGAGACCAATTCTTCGAAACTATAGTCTCAAACAAATAAATAATATATATATACAGATATTAATCTCGATATATATGTGTGTATGTTTATTTGCATCAAGCAGAGGACAACCTCTTTGTTTCTCTTTGTGAATAATATTTTAAACTAATATTTTCCTTTTTTGATCTTTACCGGACCGGTGACCTTCCCTCCTAGTCAAATCGGACCAGACACCAGCGGAGTTGTTGTCGGAGGATCCGGATTTGGCTTTGTACCTCCCGGACAAATTAGTATTGGAACCGGCCGAGGTATTTCTAACCCCTTACAAGCAATTCTATACATACACAATGGTGGAAAGTAGATATATATTATATATATTGGGTGGAATTTGGCTAAATATCTTGGTGATGGCTTTATTCAATGAAAATGAAATTACACACCCTTTGATTTTCCACTGAATGAATACCTAGCTAATAATTATTAATGTCCACATCCTCCTACCTGTATTTCACTCATACAACATAAATATATTTTATTTGCACGAATAGACAATAGACAATTAAACTACTATCGTAGTGATAAAATGGGTTTTAATATCCTAATTAGACTTTGCTAACATGCTAACTAGATTATAAATAAAGGAGAATGAATAATAATATAAATAGTCTAATCTCCCCGGTGGCTGTAGATAATTAACTGGAACTCATACTAAATATAGTCATATTTGCCAAGAACCTCTTATAAAATTCGATTCTCGTATACTATAGTTTTTCTCTTAGAGATCTAGTACAGGCGCTGGATGGAGTTGAGTGTGCAAAATATGAGGACCGCACTTTGTCTACTAATATTAACTGAGAATGGCTCAAGGATTGATAATCCGGATGTTGCCGGCCAACTTTTTGGTCCAATTTTTTTATCGGGGGGGGGGGAGGCTCTTGCCTATAAAGGAAATTGATGAAGTACATGCTATGAAGCCATTTTAAGGGTTATTTTAATTATAATTTTTTAAAAATGATAATAGGTTGTTGTTAAATGAAGTGAAAAACAAAAATAATACTGGACCGTCGCTTAGAACACTGATTTATAGATATCCAGCATTTTCCATGATAGGAAATGATCAATTTTTTCAAAAAATCGCAGTTTTTCTCTTATAAAATGAAAACCAATCAAGGTGGAAACTTGATTTCTATCTCATTCTCTAAGAAATTTTATTGACTTGGACCACTTTTTTTATCAAACTTTTAAATTTATAGATATCCAGCATTTTCCTTGACACTTTTGAGGATTCGGATCATATCCTGTCCGTAAAATGCTGGATATCTATAAATCTAGGAGTTTTATAAAAAAAAAAGTGATCCAAGTAAACGTTCAAGTCAATAAAATTTCCTAGAGAATTAGATAGAAATCAAGTTTCTACCTTGATTGGTTTTCATTTTATGAAGTAAAAACAGCAATTTTTTGAAAAATTGATCATTTCCTGTCATGGAAAATGCTGGATATCTATAAATCTAAGAGTTGGTGTTCTAAGCGACGGTCCAGTATTATTTTTGTTTTTCACTTCATTTAACAACCTATTATCATTTTTAAAAAATTAAAATTAAAAAATTAAAATGCTGGATATCTATAAATTTAAAAGTTTGATAAAAAAGTGGTCCAAGTAAACTTTTAAGTCAATAAAATTTCCTCGAGAATGAGATAGAAATCAAGTTTCTACCTTGATTGGTTTTCATTTTATGAGAGAAAAACTGCGATTTTTTGAAAAAATTGATCATTTCCTGTCATGGAAAATGCTGGATATCTATAAATCTGTGTTCTAAGCAACGGTCCAGTATTATTTTTGTTTTTCACTTCATTTAACAACAACCTATTATCATTTTTAAAAAATTATAATTAAAATAACCCTTAAAATGGCTACATAGCATGTACTTCATCAATTTCCTTTATAGGCAAGAGCCTCCCCCCCTCCGATAAAAAAATTGGACCAAAAAGTTGGCCGGCAACATCCGGATTATTAATCTTTGAGCTATTCTCAGTTAATATTAGTAGATAAAGTGCGGTCCTCATATTTTGCACACTCAACTCCATTCAGCTCCCGGTCTAATCGCTCTCATGGGATATTCGGCTTGCCCTACTGGATAGATCTCTATTGGTATTACCCAAATGGAACCCTATTTGAATTGTTCTAACTGGGTTTCAATTGGTATATCCCAACTGGGACACTATTGGGATTACCTAGTTGGATTCCAAGTAGGGTTGGGGTCACAGCCCAATGAAGGGTCCCAATTGGGAAACCCAATGTGTTCCCGGAATTGAAGTTACTATATTCTTGACCCATTTATTAAATTGATGATATTGAACTGGACAGCACATTACTTTTTTTTGGCAAACAGTTTTTATTAATCGAACTTGGCCTTTTATTACACAAGTGTTTTTGTTGAGATTAGATTATTACCTAATCAGATAAAAATAATTTGGTATTTTTGTAAAGTACTTGCTTAGGGAAGAGTATAATACTTTAAAATGTAATTTTCCTAAAAATTTAATGCAACCTTTTTTGAGTTCCTCAAGTTACTTAAATAGAATATTAAATTTTATCAAAATTGGTAAGGGATTTTTAAGATATTTAGAAAAAAAACTAAAAAAGTATTAGATTAAAGTACTAATGCTTGTGGGCCGATATATACCAAAAACTAATCATCGCTTCGTTTTGTTAAAGTAATTCTGTTTTCAATCGGTTGAATGGTTAATTTTTGGAAAACCGTCGGATCCTAAAATTCAACCTGGTTGAAGACTACAATTGGTGACTTTGGTTGAGACCATGGGTTCCGTGGTCTTTTCATGAGAGCCCTTCGAAGTTGCGCTTGTCCCGAGCTGATTACAATAATTTATACATTACATTTAAACAAAATTTGTATAAAAATCTGATTTTAAAAAAGTTGAATTTGTAGTGCAAAACCTGTATTGACTCAATAATACAAATACACTGGGAAATACTGCACATGTTTTGAAAAACTGTCACCATCATTATTAATTTTGTACTTTTATATTCCAGTTAATAATCAAAACACGAACAATGGATCTGTTATTTTGCTAAAAAATAGCTGGGATTTAACATTACTCTTTTCTGAGAGACGGAGTCAAATTTCTCAGTTACGAACCTGCAATAGTTAGATCTTTTTAGACAGAGCATCATTTCTGAATGCACCCTTAGAAGGGTTGATTACACTGTTCGACAAAAATTAAACAAAAATTTCTCCCCCTAAACCTAACAATGGATTCCAGTAGAATTTTATACGCTGATTACCATGCAATTTCCCGGTTTTTTTATAACACGTCTGAGTTTTGAGATATTATCGGTTAAAATGACCAAAAAGGCCATTTTGACCTATTTTCGAGTCCCATTAAATATTAAACGGAAGTATTTGAAATCAAAATAGTTTGTTGACGTAATAGAAAGTCTCTTTGATTTTCAAATTACCACTTGTTTGTAGCTCAATTAGAACTTAACTAATAACTAAAAAAATTAAGATAATATGTTTTTGTCTATGTTTATTATCTTAAACCAATTTGAACCGCGAAAGTTAAATAATATAATCAATAATTTCTTATTTATGTTAATTTTTTTTATTTATTTATTGTCACCGGGAACAAAGACCATTTAGACAGCACATAAGTAAAGTGTTAGTAGGGTTAGTGAGAGAGCCTAGTTTTTAGCCTGAGGAAATTTTTATTTGCCAGCCAGGATCGAACCCCGACCTTCCGCTCCAGCATCGTCATAATCGATCGATGCCGAAGCGGGGCCAGCGCGTTAGCCGGCTCGGCTGACCCGACTCCCCTATATTAATTCTACATATTAGAAAATTATTTTATTATTTGTTGAAAAGGAAAAATAAATTGAGCATCCGACGGGATTCGAACCCGTGTCTCTCTCCTTTACGCGAAGAGCGGCTTACCAACTAGCATACGGGTGATCCCGCCTGATAAGCTCTTTAGATTGAATGGCATTTTTTCTTTTCGCGGCTTTTTCTATTTAAAGTATAGTTACTTATGTCTATTATCCTTTATAATCACGTAGTTTTAGTTTTGAGCTAAACATAAGTAGTAATTTGAAAATCAAAGAGGAAGCTGTTTTCTATTAGGTCAACAATATATTTTGAATTCAAATATTGCTGTTTAATATTTAATGGGGGAGGGGGTCAGGCTAGGTGGTAGCGTATTAGCCTGATAACCAAGAGGACCCGGGTTCGAATCCGACTCGAGGCATCCGGCTAAAATCTGACCCCTGGGTAGATACAAATTTAAAAAAATATAATAAATAGTATCATAAATTGGCTTATAGCTAGAAAGGCCGAAAAGCCTTTTTTTATTATTATCTTGCGGATGGTGAGATCGAGAAAACGGACTACCGAGAGGGCAAAATGGAGCGAGGAAACCCTTAAATTTGAATTAGTGAATAATGGGAGATCCGCAAAGAGTGTGACTTCAGAATTAGGCATTCATAGAATCACATTACATGACCTCTTAAAAGCTAATTCTACCACTAAACCAGCATTGGTAAGAAAGGTTTTATTCACTCCTGATCAAGAAACTATTTTGAAGATATTAGCTCCAAAGGGTCAACATAATATTCTCTTATTTTTCACCAGTGTCGACATTACCCCAACGTGGTGTTGAAATTACCCCGGTGACCGGGGAAATACTGATATCTAGCAGAAGTCACGGAAAACATTTTTTTACATTATATATGACAGTAGTTTACAAAAGTTACACATTCATCGGATGCAGAAAACTACAATGAATATTTTGGCACTTAGACAAAAAATATAACAAACTCGGTAAATATCTAAAAAAAATAAAATGTCTTAAGATGTCGGGATTCCCCCGGTCTACTGTACTGGCTGGAAAATTCACCAATTGTCTATTTGCTCTTGGTTGCAAAAATAAATAAATAATAAATATTAAGTGGATATTGATGAGGCAGTCCAAAAAAAAAAAAAGAAGATAGTTTACACTATCTTTTTAACCGACTTCAAAAAAGGAGGAGGTTCTCTATTCGATTGAATTTTTTTTTTTTTTTTTTTTTTTTTGTGCCTATGTTACCTCATATCTCCGCCAATTGTCAACCGATTTTGAAAATTTTTTTGCATTGGGTCCAGTCTAGCTTCCGATTGGTCCCATTTTTTTCGATTTTTTTTCATAGGTATTAGACCTTTTTATTAGGTTTGTTTAGGTTTGTTTAGACCTAACCTCTTTGTTTATGAACCGATTTCGATGGTTCTTTTTTTATCCGAAAGGGGGTGTCTTAGGATGGTGTCATATTAATTTGGTCAAGTTCTGATGATATAATCACTATTAATAACATCACTAAAAAGAGAAAAATAAAAAATTTTTAAGAAAAAATAAAAACCGACTTCAAAAAATTAAGTGCAACAAATATAAAAATACACTAAAAGGTATAAAATAATTATTATCTTATTTAGTTACAACTAAACGACGAAATATTAACACGAAATTACTTTTTGAAGTTGGTGCCAAACATATACCTTTTATGAATCGCACTCGACGGATCTTACTTAGTACGTTTGGCGGGTACGCTCGCTTATAGGTATAGTTTGTTTGGCACCGACTTTTAAAAAGTAATTTCGTGTTAATATTTTGTCGTTTAGTTGTAACTAAATAAGATAATAATTATTTTATACCTTTTAGTGTATTTTTATATTTGTTGCATTTAATTTTTTGAAGTCGGTTTTTATTTTTTCTTAAAAATTTAATATTATTCATAAAACCGACGATTCGGAGGCTATTCCCTCCTTTCTTCAGGGTTTTGAAAACAGTGAGGAATCTAGCGCACCCTCTTTCTCCTCTTTCAGTGGCAGTAACAATAATATCTTGTATTTCATTCTCAGCAGAATTATAATGTAATAATTACATTATAATTACAATGTAATTATAATGTAATTATTACATTATAATTCTGCTGAGAATGAAATACAAGATATTATTGTTACTGCCACTGAAAGAGGAGAGGGAGGGGAATGCCGCATTGGATTTCCTTCACTGACTTTTCAAAACCACTGAAAGAGGAGACAGAGGGAAATGCCGCATTGGATTTCCTTCACTGACTTTTCAAAACCCTGAAGAGGGAGGGAATAGCCTCCGAATCGTCGGTTTTATGAATAAAAAGATAGTGTAAACTATCTTCTTTTTTTGGACTGCCTCAACAATATCACTTAATTCACTTATCAGTCCGTCTCCAAAAATTACTCCAATCTTAAATAATAAATATTTGTTGTTTAAAATTGTATAATTATTCAAACCGGGTCTTGTATATATGTATAACAATGTGGTTAACAATCTTGGGTTTTATTAATTAAATAAAGTTATATAGTTTAAAATTAAACCACAAATAATAATATTATTTATACAGTATTGTGTATTTGAATTAGGCAATGGGCCATTTCTCTAAATAAATAAAATTAAATATTTATTGATATTTAAAATGTAAGATATAGTTATATATATAAATTATTGTTGAATACTTCTCAACAACAATGACACTTAAAAACACGGAACGATAATTCGATAAATATTAATATTAACGGTGAACGGTACACGATAAAACGATACGAAAACAGAGTATAAACAGACTTCTTGCCACCTCGACACATGATTATGATTCTCTCTTCCACGTGCACTCGCTTCCACGTCATCGAGTCGGTCCTACTCGAATAATTCACTGTTCAGACACTAGGCTCCCGGAATATAACCGCGGCAAATTTATTTTGGTTACACTACCCTACCTCGAGGTCTAATTGAGCTACAAACAAGTGGTGATTTGAAAATCAAAGAGGAAGCTGCTTTCTATTACGTCAACAAAATATGTTGATTTCAAATATTTCCGTTTAATATTTAATGGGACTCGAAAATAAGTCAAAATGAACTTTTTGGTCTCAAAACTCTGACGTGTTTTAAAAAATCGCGAAATTGCATGATAATCAGCGTATAAAATTCTACTCTATTGTTAGGTTTACGGGAAGAAATTTTTGTTTAATAGTGTTATTGACTAATATACCATATACATAGATGAATAATGAATGGTTTTATTATTTTAAAGGTTACTCGACTTCGGATGAAATTTGAAGAGGAGGAAGGTTGTCTTGGCCTGTTGCATGCTTGCATGTCCCTTGGTGAATAGATAATAAGAATAAGACCCCATCTCGTAGTCCACAGTGCATGTCTGACCCCCCTGTTTTGAAATTGGCCACCCTTGTTGCTAGGCAACCCAATTGATGACCCTTTGATCCCTGGTTACAGGCTTCGGCGGGGGCTACCGAGGACCATCCCCGTCGCCGTTCTTCTACTTCTAGGCTACCAACATGCACTGATTCGCCATCATCTCATCGCCATGATACATATTATCATTTAAAAAGAAAAAGAGTCATTTTACCTCATATCGCACCTGTACCATAATACCATATATTTAATTCAATTCAAAATTTATTTTTATTATCATTATTATTTTCTTTCTAATAATTTAATCTCAACTTTATTTTTTCTCGAAGATAAAATTCATCTAAAGAAAATTTTAGATATTTTTGGTTTAATTTTGGTTTTTAAATTTTTTTTTTTTTGTTGTTTTTTTCTAACATTCACCTTTTGTTGTGTGGAATGTTCCTTTTTGTGTATGGAATGATATTTTTTTTTTATATATATATTTTTTTGAATGTTTAATTACATTTAAGAATATATATATATATATGTATTATTTTTAAAAAAAAGTTATATTTATTTTATTATAAAAAAATTAAAAATTAATATTATATATAACTAATATATATATAATATTTATTTTAAAATATAATTATGCATATATGTTATTAGAATTGTTTTATTTTTATTTCCTATCATTGATACCTGGTCCTTAAAAAAATTAAAAAAACCCACTTTTTTTTTATAATGATATTGATACAAGAAGAAGTTGCACCAAGAAGGTACAACCTCTGAAGTCCGTGGTGGACCCTTGTAACGTGAAGATAAGGGGAGATTTAGGGATTGGGTAGAGGTCGAAGGTATCTGTGGATGCTGGTCTTGAAAGTTTGAAAGTTATAAGTAGCTGGAAAGACGGTCGGGGGAAGAGAATTCCAGTCTCTAGATGTCATAGGGATAAATGAATTGGCGAATGCGTTTGTTCGATTAGTATCTAGTTTAAGCGCGTAGGAGTGTTGAATTTTAGAAAATCGTGTATTTCGGGCAAATGAGGCCTTTGGTGGGATTATCGATTTTATTTCGTCACTTCATTATTTGAAACCACCATATAAGATATTATAGGTATATATAAGTTATAGTAGCATATCCTGAAGACGTAAACACTTTACGTGACGTCAGTCATATCGCTGACGCTGCAGCATATTGTCTATATAAGCCGTTCGCCCGCTCACTCGTTGAACATTTCTTGCTCCATTGAAGCCGCCAAAGGCTCTGCCCGAACGCCGTTCTCTTAAATTCGGGATTTATTAAAATCACCGATAAGTTTATTCAATTCATTTAATTCAATTCAAATACGTTCACTACACGCTATTTACTTAAATTCAAGATTTACACAAATCACCGACAAAAACGTTATTTATACGTTATATCTACTTAATAATTGTACTTTGTCATCTCAACAAGTGTTATTGTAAAAACTTCTTCAATAAAAATAAATTTAATAAGTCTTAAAGTGCTTTTTTAAAAACAATCACCCTCGACCACAAGACTTATTTTATATATACCGGGTGAATTTTTTATCTTGAGACAGTCTTATAACTCAAAAACAGTACATTATATGAAAAAATCAAATAAAAGTTTGTTTATATCGAGGGGGAAACTAAACTACGCTATTGTTTGTAAACCTAGAACAAGCTTTCAAGGGTATTTCAAGGTCAAGTTCTGTTTTTAAAATAGAAACCTATATGTTTCTGTACATATTCTGAATCTACAAAAAAAAACTGAACAACTTTTATTAGAATTATTTTTTTATAAGACATCAAATAAAAAAAAATACTAAATCAATTAGATCTCAAAAAAAATCTTAATAATTATTTTTAACAATCATTTAACTTAATTATCAAATAATAATGAATAAATAATTAATTAAATAAATATTTAATTAAATAAATATTTATTAAATCGAAAAGTCACAACAATGAAAATAAGTGTTTATAATGATATTAAAACTTCATTACGGGGGGTCAGATAGGCTAGGCGGTAGCATGGCAGCGAGCTAACCAGAGGACCCGGGTTCGAATCCGACTCGAGGCATCCAGCTAAAATCTGACCCCGGGGGTAGAGACAAATTTTAAAAAAAATATAACTAGTATCGTAATTAGGCTTATGGCTAGAAAGGCCCTAAAAGCCAAAAAAAAAAACTTCATTACATGTAAGTTAGGTACATAGATTTAAGAGAATATTTTCTACTTAATAGAACTATTTAAAATTTTTGAGTTTAAAAAAGTTTATTTCTCGTGTCAATCTAGTAGATAGTTATATTGTATTACTACAATAATAATGGAGCATTTTTTGTTGAAGACAGAATTGAAATGGTCTTAATTTTTGCGTTGAATGTGGAAGAAGTGTTATGGGGGGGGGGGGTACTATTGAAATGGATGCCCAGCGTTTTCCTGAGAGGAATACACCCCTCACAAGCTTCAATTTATGTGTTGTAAAATCTGTTTAAAAAAAAAACAAGAAATGTAAAGGCTACGAATAAACAGAATCAGGCCAAAATAACTGGGATTCATCCAAAAAGACTTACAATACACTCTGGAATGTCACAGAACAGTGTCGAAAAATTATTAATTTATCAATTATTATTAAATTATTTATTTAATAATTAAATATTTGATCATTGTTATTTGATAATTAAGTTGAATGATTGTTAAAAATAATTATTATAATTTTTTTGAGATCTAATTGATATAATATTTTTATTATTTGATGTCGTATAAAAAAATAGTTCTAATAAAAGTTGTTCAGTTTTTTTTGTAGATTCAGAATATGTACAGAAACATATAGGTTTCCATTTAAAAAACAGAACATAACCTCAAAATACCCTTTAAAGCTCGTTCTAAGCCGACAAACAATTACGTAGTTTAGTTTCCCCCCTGATATAAATAAACTTTTATTTGAAATTTTTTTTCATATAGGTAATGCATTGTTTTTGAGTTATAAGACTGTCTCAAGATAAAAAACTCACCCGGTATATAAAAATTCATAATAGTCAACCCCTAAAAAAAAATGATAGTTTATCTAGATCAGGGGGTGTCCAAACTTTTATCTTCCCTGGGCCACATTGAAAGAATATGATCTGTTTTGGGACACACATAAAATACACTTACGCTAATAATAGCCGATGAGCAAAAAAACGTAGAATATGTACTTAATATACTTAATTGATGATGCTTTGTTACTTTATAAATTTTTTATTATAAAAGTAGGAGACAAATCAGCAGCATAAAATTATAGTGAGAAGTTTGTCATTGTTTTTGGGATATTAATCCGTCGATATTTGGCTCAAAGAAATTCTCAGTGAATTCTGAAAATGCTAACTTCATTCACGTGTGCTTCATACTTGAAAATAGATGCTTGAATAAATAAAATTATTTATGAATCACTTTATGAATTTCTCATTGCAAAATAACGTGTTAAAATCAAAAATTCATTACTCATAAATTAATATCAAATTAAAAATATTGTATTTTCAGTAATAACACTGGGATTTTTAATCTCAATCTCATAAAGTTTGTTATTTTGCGATTTTTCGTCGGGCCACATTGATAGTCATTAGGGGTCGCATGCGGCCCGCGGGATGCGGGTTGGACAAGCCTGATCTAGATAGTGATGGGTAGAACCCCCTCTCCCCTTTCTTCCAGGCCCGTCTACTGAATCTCCAATTCAGATTTATTTTTATTTATAAATATAATATAATATTCCACTGAGGAAGAGATGCCGAGAGCGCTCTCGAAATATTTGGATTAACCATTTAAATAACAAAATAAATTACTGGAAAGAAGCAATTCAATTTATTTATCCTTAACAATAAAAAAAATAAATATGAATACCAAAATAATAATCAAATTAACTGATTATGTTATTATTTAAAGAAATCAATATAGTTGCATGGATTTTTCAGTCATTTCATATTTTCATATACTGCACAAATATGTGTGTTTTTTTGAAGGATCATTGCATGATATTTCACATTTTGTGTGTCTTTTCAAACAGGGGATGCTGACCAAAAAAATGAACCCTTCATTTTTTGAAATTTTATTTTAATTTCCGCTTTTTTTTTGCAAATTTCATTCAATAAGCAATCATTTTCGTTATTTTTCAACTTTAACATTAGATTTTAAAAAATATATTTGATAAATTAAAAAAAAAAAAATTATTGATAATTAAAAATCAATTTACAAGAAAATAAATATAACACAAAATGATCAGCATTATCAAACATTTTAAATATAACATCTCAGCCTCACTCCAACGAAAAATCCAGCCCTCTGCTGACTCATTAACAAATCAAAATACTTCGGTCTCCTTACACTGGCAGGAATTTTGTTCTTGAGAATTCTTAGAAATGGATTACTCCAAAGATTCCCGAATCATCTTTATTTTTTTATTTTTTTTTGTATTATTTCTATTTTAATAGCTCCTCAGCGAGAATAATTTTTATTCAACTAAAACTCGTCTGAACCTGTCTGCACTGGAAGAAATACCATTCGGAGACTTCTATCGGCACCCTTTTCGGAAAAATAATTCATATTATTGCCCCTTGACACTATGCAACAAGTTTATTTCATTTCGAGAAGCAATATACCTACATTTCAAAACAAAAAAATGTTTTTTTATAGAAATATTTGAAATAAACGAATAATAATTTGAAAATTTAAAGTTCTTCCAGAAATTTTGAAGTCAATATTTATGAAAATAATCTTTGAGATTTTAGGGATCCACAGCATCCATTGACCGCACGCCACTGATATATGGTACATATATATTTTTTCTGACCCTTTAAGTTTTTTTTAAATTACCCTAAAAACAACATTTAATTGTTTTTTCTGAAAAGATTGTAAACTAGGTATATCAATTAAATATTTAAATCAATTTTCGAGTAATTTTGATACGGTTTTATGAGTTGGCGATGTGAAGAATTCGAAATTTTCTATCGGGGGACTTGAAATCAATTAATTTATGATTGCCATTAAAAATAAAATATATAAATTACTATTTAGAGATATATTTTATTTTGAAAGTTTAAAAGAAAATATTATCCCTTAAAATTCTCTGTGTTGATGGCGTAGAATCATTAGAATAAATATCTAAATAATCAACTTATACAGAACTTCCCTAGTAGCACAATGTTTCAAAATATATAGTAACTATGTAAAAGTTGAAACAACTATATAACAGCTACATAGGCACTATATAGTTGCTATATAGGAACTGTATAGTTGCTATACATGCACCATATAGTTTGGAACAACTATATAGCAGCTATATAGGCATTATATAGTTGCTATACAGGCACTATATAGTTGCTATATATGCACTATATAGTTGCTATATAGGCACTATATAGTTGCTATGTAGTTTGAAACACTGTGATACTAGGTTTTACATTATAAAGACTCGGCTACGGTGGCGCCTGACACGGGCAGGGTATGCATTCGAAAAGAACGATCTTTGTTGCGGGTTGCCTTGGCAGGCGCACAGTTTGAAAATCTCAAGTAATTTTAATTTTGAAATTTTAATGAATTCACATTTAGTAATGAAGCTGTTGAAGCTTTTATTTTTGTGATTAATTTGATTAAAGTTTAAATTTTTATTTAAATCACACATGATTATTTTATAATTATTTATTGAAACAAATAATTACAATTTTAATACAACGTTTCGATCGACTTATTCTGCGATCGTTCTCAAGTATGAGCACCCACTCCGATTATAGGTTGACTGAGCCAACCATGTTTATCTGGGCTCAAAGCCAGAGTTATAGTGGCAAAATTTTCAGTGTGGGAACGCTAAACTACCGAATCTTAATCTAAGTAAACTATTAGAATATTGAAATTCGGGTAGGTACGGTGCATGGGTGCCAAGGGCGGATCCAGGAATTTTTATGGGGGGGAGGGGAGAATGTATTAAGGTGCCCGATGTATATAAGATATACTTTTTATCTCGGAAGTGTGTCGCGATCGAATTGTCCAAGCGGGGGGGGGTCGAGACGCCGCCCCACACACACACACATATAGAACTTTATTTTCAATTTTAAAATTTAAAAACAAAAAAAAAATGTTTTGTTTTTTTACAAATTTTTTTGCCAGGCACGGGCCTCTATGGGGGGGGGGGGCGGCTCGCCCCCCCCCTGGATCCGCCCTTGATGGGTGCTGATGCCTCATATATTGATTTCTCACACATTTTTTAAGATATTATTTTATTTACTTGCGTAAGTGATTTTAATTTTATTTGTTATTATTATTATTATTATTATTTCTTACTGAATGAAACCAGTGTGGGAACGCCGTTCCCACGCGTTCCCGCTCCACTACACCCTAGCTAAAGCACAAATATATCGACGGCATCAGCGCCCCTTGTCGGATTGAGCATTACATGTTTTTAAAGATTATAAAAAGCAAAAAAATTATATTGACAATACTATTATTGCTATTATTATCATTTGATTTGTCAATATAATTTTTTGCTTTTTACAATCTTTAAAAACATGTATGCCTTCAATCCGACAGGGGGCATGATGCCGTCGGTATATTTGTGCTTTGAGCCCAGATAAACATGATTGGCTCAGTTAACCTATAATCGGAGTGGGTGCTCATACTTGAGAACTATCGCAGAATGGGTCGATCGAAACGTCGTATTAAAATTGTAATTATTTGTTTCAATAAATAATTATAAAATAATCATGTGTGATTTAAATAAAAATTCACATTTATTAATTATCATGTTGGGATCTATTTATTATAAATAAGTAAATTGCTAACCCTACATGACCTTCATTTATCATGCTTTATAACAATTTAACATTAATAGTAAATTTATTTATCAAGTTAAAATATTTATAAAACTTTGTGTATACTCTTCACAAATTTTGGCGATTTTTTTGACAGCTGTAACTTAACACAATAGAGTAAATTAGTAAAACATTTTCGGAACATTTTTCTGCTATAAGCATAAAACGATTCAATTTTTTTTATGATTTTCTGCACCTATAAATAAATAAATGTTTGAATAACAGACATTAAAAAAAATGTGTTTAATCTTAAATCAAAATTATCAATAAATTAATAAATAATGTAAGTAAATTGTATATAGAACCCGTATAGCACAGAGACCAAAATAAAACCCAAATGCAACTTTTTTGATTGGTTGAATTATAGTCATTATATAGTTTTAGTTAGGTTGAGTTACGGTTTCACGTGGTTATGTCTCGTTTTTTTCGTTTTGCAACTGTGTTGTATTATCGTTAAATTTTAGTCACAAACATTATAATGCAACCGTTTCAAAAAGGTTGTCGCGAACATTTTTGGCACCGATTTGCCACTATTTATTTATAATTAAATATTTCTTTGATTTGATTAACTCTTAGCACCACTCCGTTGTCGCTGCTGGGGCGACTTTGTATGATAAGCTACTACTCCGTTGTCGCCGCACCGGCGACAATTAAAAGAAAGAATGTTTTTATTTTAAATATAAATATATATTTAATTCAAATATTCTTTGGTTCTTCATCAAGTTCTATACTCTTAGTTTTTATAAATAATTGCGTTAAAACTATTATCATTTTTTGTATATTCACCCTCGAAATGGAATAAAATAATTTCAATGCAATTGATGAATTCTCCGAAAGTGAAGATGAATTCGTATTTAACTTATACAGCGACAATTTGGCTAAAATTAATCATATAAATGAAGATGTAAATAGTGATAGTGATAGCAGCGATATAATAGTTCATCGAAGGCGAAAAGCACGGCCTATTGAAAGTGACACTGATTCTAACATGCAAGAATATTGATCGACTAGACATGACAGTAGAATCGCTTTTTTTTCTGATGTATTTACAAGAGCTCGATTCAATCAAATATTTTGGATGCTCCATTTAAAAACACCTGACTCGGGAAGCAAAAATCTTAAAACTCGTATACAACGAGCCAGCATTTTTTAGACTATTTAGATTTACCAGTCAGCACTATAATTCCTCTGCATTTATATCAAAAGCTGCTAGATAAAATCCCAGAGGCACAGGGTTAACATATGTTTACGGATAGATATTATACCAGTATACCTTTAGCAGAAAAATTAATTAAATTGAAATGCCACTTGACTGGTACTATAAAAGCTAACAGGAAAGGTACCCCGGCCTTTATGGAAAAACCTAAGTTTTCGGATAAAAAAACTATTGTTTGTAAAATAGGAAAAATCATGTTCTTAGCCTGGAAAGACAAAAGGATTGTATCACTTTTGAGTACTTGGAATGATGCTGGAATGATAGATTCAAAAAGAATTACTTCGAGGGGTCACGGGAAGTAAATATTACGAAAAGCCTAATGTAGTTGTAAGTTACACAAATTCTATGGGTGGTGTAGATCTGAGCTGATCATTATGCATCTACCTATTGTTTTTTGAAAGTCTCTTAAATGGTGGAGAAAAATGTTTTTTTGGGGCCTGGAAGTGTCTGTAATTAATTCATATATCTTATATAAAATTGAAAAACCATTGACACATTTGAAATATGTTAAACTGTTAGTCGATCAATTGATTAATAATTTTCGACAAGAAAAATCTAGAGCCTCTACGTCATCATCTGAGATCAGGTTAAACGGAAAAATTCATGAAATGCGCAAAGGTAAATAAAGAGATTGGATTATTTGCTCCAATAGACAGAAGAAAGGTGAAAGACGAGAAACGAGTGAATTGCCCTGATAAGCTAAGAATGCATTTTGGGGATTGTTTTTCAAGATACCATAAAATGAAGAAATTTAAAAAGTGATTTTTATAAAATATATTATATTTTTATATTTTCATAGTAATATTGTATTAATAAAGCATATTTTTAAAGTGTATTCACGTTTTTTTAATGACAAAGCAATTTTCAATATTCTACAGCGGGGCGCTCGCGCCATTGAAAATAGCCTGGAGTAGCTGATAGCCCATAGGAAAAATGAGTCGGATTTGCTGATAGGTCATATTAAAAATTGGAACTGAAAAAACGAGACATAACTAGCCGTTTAGATACCGTAATTCAACCTAATTAAAACTATATAGGGACTATAATTCAACCAATCAAAAGGGTTGCATTTGGGTTTTATTTTGGTCTCTGTGCTATACGGGAATGGTCATTAAATTAATATTGATGCATTTTTTATGCTCAAAAATAAATATTTGCAAAATATAAACATTTCAAGTGTTGTATTTTTTTGATGAATATTGTATTATTATAATCCATAATTTCTTTATCAATATTTCTCTACAAAAATTATTTGAAATAATTTTCATTACCAAGATTCAATATAGTTTTAAATATCTAAAGATCCACTTATCATACGTATATTAGACTTCATTTGATTCTGCATGGAAATACGTGATTACAGTACGAATAATATATTTGTATTGCACGACAATTCAGTTTTTATATTGCACGACAATCGGTTTTTTTTTATTGCACGGAAATTCGGTTTTGATTATTAAAATATAATATCTATATTTGTTTAAATAAAGTACATATTTTCATTTGATTCTATTAATAGGGTAACATTTCTGCAACTCCAAGGATAAGGACTGTTAGGTCTACAGACTTGCAGCTGGCCCACTGATTACTACTAGTCACATCACTAGTAATTGGATTTTAAAATTACTAAATTTTGTAAAATTAAATAAATAATAATAATATTTTCAATTGAATTTGATTTCTATATTTTTCTTTTCAACATTATCTCATTTGCGATTTTTCCCATCCTTTAAGCTAACAGTACCTGGAGGCACCGAGCGATGCTCGGTAACTTCTTCCTTCAGTTAAAAGCTTTATTTAAATATTATTTTTAATTCAAAATTCTGATAAAATGGTCGATTTTTATTTGAGAGCCGTTTTCAAATTAAAAAAATACAAATATATATAATGTATTCGACCACTCTACCCCGCACCTCCCACCCTGCTCGACCCCACCCCCGAAACCTCGCCCTACCCCCGGATCCCCCACATCCACCCCGCTCCGCATCAAGATCGCTTTCTCATCCTCAAACTTGTTAATAGAGTTTGTTTCATCAAAATCGTTAGAGTCGTTTTAAAAAAAAAAAAAAAAAATACAAATGTGACCTTCTCCGAGAAAAGGACCTAGTGTGTGAAAATGAAGTTTTGAGAAAAACGCATTTCAAAAGTTTCATAACGCATTATCACTTTGAACACACCCTCAGTTGGGAGATGCGATTTGGTATGGTTAGTTATGATTGGGTGCCGACTTTGGTGACGTCATGCCTATGTGGTGACGTATTTTTTGTAAAAATAACTATAAGAAAGGAAAAGAATAAAGTGACGCTTCAGTCTTGTGCCAACTGTATAACGAGTGTTATCAATATCTCAAAAGTTGTTTCGCAATTTTTGTTCTTTTGTAATTTTGTTACTAAGCTGATGTTAATTTGAAGTAATTTTTATAATCTTATTCTACACCCTTTTAGGTACCAAAGTCCAAACAAACCCGTTTTTTGACACACTAGGTCCCTTTTCTCGGAGAAGGTCACAAATATATAAACAACAACACACCACAATCACAATAGTTCTTCAAGGTCTTTGAGAACAATTAGCCTAACCCATTGTCTGTCTGGGTACAATAGTAAAAGTAAAATCTTAAGAATGGAATTTTTCTACCTGAGAATAATTAATTTGATTACGGTAAAACCCATCAAAAACAATTTTGCCGAAGATAAGACCGTGACAGATCGAATTGTCACCCCAAAAACCCCCTAACCCGTGAATTTCATCAAAATCGGTAGAGCCGTTTTCAAAATAGAACTAAGATTCAAACAAATATATAAATATATATAAACAATTTTTGCTCGTTTAATAAGAGTAGATTTTGATCTATTTTAGTCAATACCACCAGTGTGTGCAGGTTTGTATTTATATATTTACGATTCAAATACCTATCATTTAAAATAGCCTTGGAGATCAATACAATAAAACTCAATATAAAGGTTTAAATAGGAGATTTTACCCTTTTTCATCACACTAGCTCCTTAGCGAATTCATTAATTAGTTTGCCAAAATGTCTATTATTGATTGTGTGGTTGGGTAGTGTAGATTTTTAACTAGTAATAGATGGTCATAACACCTGTAGAACTGTATCTGATTTTGTAAAATTGTGATGGATTTTTTTTTATGAAAATGATGAGAGAAGGAGTTACACCAAAAAGGTGCATCCCCTAAAGGCCTGGGTTGGCTTCTCCATCGTGAAAAGAGGAAGAAGAAGGGTTTTTATGGGCTGGGTAGGGGTCGAAGGTATCTGTGAATACCGGTCTTAAACAGCTGAAGGTTATAAGTCTCGGGGAAGACGGTAGCTGGGAGCGAGTTCCAGTCTCTGGAGGTCATAGGAATAAAAGAGTTGGCGAAAGCGCTTGTTCGATTTTTATTTAGTTTGACAACGAAGGGGTGCTGAGCGTTCGAAAACCGCGTGTTTCTCTTAAAGAGGGCTTTAGGGGGGATAATTTAGCTCGACTGAACAGACACTGTGATAGTATCTGTAGTACAGGGAAAGGGCAGAAACGGTTCTTCGGTGAGTCGAGTGAGTTGGTTAGAGCCGGGTCTCCTATTAGTTTAATTTCGAAATGCACCGAATTCAGTGTAGCAAGAGAATGCTTTGAGGCCCCTCTCCACAGATGAGAGCCATATTCGAAACAGGGACGAATTTGAGCCTTAAACAGTGTAAGAAGTATTATTACAATTAGATGACTATTTGTAATTTTATTTATTAAATATTATTATTTTTTGTGATTTTTTTGGGTAAACTTCTTTGTATACAAATGATGAAACAAATTAATTAATATTCAAAAGATTTTTATTCAAATTTAATAGGTCACATGACTAGTTTCGCCAAAGTTTGGCTCATCAGATATTTTTTAATTACAAAAGATTTAATTTAAAAAAATAGCAATAGAAAAGGAGAAATAACTTGTTGAAATAACTATACAAAAAATTATACAGCTATCTACATATTAATTGAATTATTCACGACAAGCGATAGTCATGAACTGAAACTATTTCCGTGTCAAATTTTATTCCCACTAGCTGCAAGGCCCGCCTTCGGCGGCCCTCTTGATAGCCGAGGGGCACGCCCCTGGACCCCAAGCCCTCGAACCCCCTTCCCCCCCTCGAAACCCACCAAGGCCCCAACCTCTCCAGCACCCCCAAACCCGGACCATGCGCCCCCCCCCCCCCCCGCGCACCCCACCCACCTCGAACCCCGCACCACATCCACCCCGGACCCCACACCGTGCCCTCCAACCCGACGCACCACACCCCCGCCTAGGCCCCTGGACTCCACCCCACACCACCCCCTGCACCCCCACCCTACTCCGCCTTACTCCTCACCACACCCCCATTCCACCCCCGCACACACTTTCTGCACCCAGTTTTTGCATTTCTAGACTTCTAGTGACCCACAGATTATGTATACAAAATTTAGTTGAGTTTGGCCCAAGAGAAAGAATTTTCATTTTTTGACCCTCCCCCCCTCCCATTTTGGGTGGTTAGTTTTTTCAATTCTAGCTCTCTAGAGGCCCAGAGATTATGCATGCATACAAAATTTGGTTTAGTTTGCTCCAAGGGCAATAATTTACATTTTTTCACCCTTTCCTCCTTTTAGGGCGGTTTTTGGGGATTTTTTTTTAAACAGAAGTTGCCAGAAATCACATCTCCTACAACTTTGTTTATTATAAAATTTGCTGTAGGGTTAATAGTTTAGGAGTTATTTTATAATTTTCATTCGTGAGCTCCCCCCGAAGCCCCTTCTGGGGTCAAAATATCAAAACGTCATATAGCTAAAAACGTAAGTTAGAAGACATTTGATGTAAATATGAAATTTCATAATAATCCCTTCAGCCGTTTTTACGTGACAGACAGACAGACATAGAGACAGACAGGAATTTTGTTGATGGTGTTTTCGTTAATAACTTTGCTTGAAACGTGTGCAACCAAAATTTGGCGTGATTTGGAGCAATGTACAGACAAAACCTTAATTTTATATATACAGATTCTAAATCTGGCAATTTGATTCAAAAATAGAAACACATTAAGAATCATCTCTTCCAACGATTTTGATAGAAGTCAGCGAACTTGAAATCTTGTTGTTTGTTTAAGGTATTGGGTATATTGTTGATAAAGAGGCTCTCAACAAAGAATCTTTTCTAGTTGTTATTTTTAACCGACTTCAAAAAAGGAGGAGGAGGATTTTTTTGTGTCTATGTTACCTGATATTTTCGCCAAGTATGAACCGATTTTGATGATTTTTTTTGCATTGGGTTCAGTATAGTTTCCGATTGCTCCCGGTTTTTTTTCATTGGTATTGGATCTTTTTTGTTATCTTTGTTCAGGCATAACTTCTTTGTTTATGAACCGATTTTAATGGATTCTTTCTGCGTTTGGATCAGTATAACTCTTAAGATAGTCAAATACCTAACAATTTATTTATTTTATCTATGTTCAGCGAGAACATTTTGCCTCGTTCTTTTTTTATTGGAAAGGAGGTACCTTAGGGGTGGTCCCATATTAATTTGGTCAAGTTCTGATGATATGATCAATGACGAAATAACGTAAATCTCCAATAACCGAGATTATAATAAATAAAATCTTTTATAAAAAAATCTTAAAACATTCATTTGAAACCCGTAAACGTTTCGAGAGAATTTCTATATTTATGAATTGAATTTTATTATTATTTTCTGGGAGATTCGGGGAGAGGAAAATAAATGGAATTGGAACAATTATCGGAAAAGAGGTTTTTTTATTTAATTAGTTTTTTCCTCTTATTAAAAACAAGGACTAAAAAGATGATCAAGGACACTCGATGGTGGAGAAGTAATCTCTGAAGTCGAAGCTCAAATACAATGTATACATTAATTCATGTAAAATAATTGGTTCAATATTATTTTCTGATTTCTTCTCCCGAATCTTTCTCTTACGAGCTGCATGCAAGGTATTATAACATTATTAAGTCACTATTAATATCATCACTAAAAAGAGAAGAATAAAAATAATTTTTATAAAAAAAATATGATAAATAAATAAAACCGACTCCAAAAAAATAAAATGAAATAAATAAAATAATAAGAACTCAAAAATTGAAAAAAATGCACTTATAGCTATAAAATAATTATCTAATTTAGTTACAATTAAACGACGAAATATTAACATGAAATCACTTTTTTAAGTCGGTGCTAAACAAACTATAAGCGAGCGTACCCGCCAAACGTACCAAGTAAGATCCGTCGAGATCGATTCATCAAATGTAAATGTTTGGCACCAACTTCAAAAAGTGATTTCAGGTTAATGTTTCGTCGTTTTAATTGAAAAGTTTTTGTTTTGCCGAGAGTTGTTGATTCACAAAGAGATACAAAGAGGTTGTTCTCTGCTTGATGCAAATGGACATACACACATATATATATATATATATATCGAGATGATATATCTGGATATATATTATTTATATAATATAATAATAATATAATTTATATAATATGTATACAGATATATCATCTCGATATATATATGTGTGTATGTTTATTTGCATCAAGCAGATTTCGTCGTTTTGTTATAACTAAATAAGATAATTATTTTATAACTTTTAGTCCATTTTATTTGATTTTTGAGTTCTTATTATTTTATTTGTTTCATATAATTTTTTGAAGTCGGTTTTATCTTTATAAATAGTTTAAAAATTCTTTCCAAATATCTTTATTAATAGTTTTAAAATTATCTTTGTCGAGTTCATGCCCCGTTTTCAATTAATATGTAGATATCTGGGTATAATTTTCTGTATAGTTTTTTCAACAACTTATTTCTCCTTTTCTATTGCTATGTTTTTAAATTAAATCTTTTGTAATTAAAAAATATCTGATGAGCCAAATTTTAGCGAAACTACTCATTAGACCTTTTAAATTTGAATAAAAATATTTTGAACATTAATTAATTTGTTTTATCATTTGCATACGAAGGAGTTTACCCGAAAAATCACAAAAAATAATAATTTCTCACTCCTAAAAATTTAATTTGAATTAAATATTTATTTAAAATTTTATTCTTCTAAAATGTTGATTTTTAATTAATTAAAAAAAGTTAAGGGAAAATCACTTGATACACGCACACGCTACTTTTTTAAAAACAATCTCAACTCAATTGGGCATTCCTTGAATACGTTTTTATTTTATCTGCAATTATTTCCCTTCCTGATATCTAATCAAGTAACGGAATTCTTTTACCTTTGCTTTTATTTTACAGTGAAATGCATTTATTTCATTCTGACCCGAGCAGCCAGTGGGGCAAGTGCTTGATATTATTATTAGTTGTCTTTTTTAAGTGTCGAGTTTTGTGCATTTTTGTTGATTTCTGTATTGTGGAGAATTATTCAAACACTTCAAACCTTCATGTACATAGCCAAGGTATTTATAAATAATTTTTAAAATATTTTCGATAATTTAGTGATTCCAATAATAAAAATTCACACTATATCAAGGGCGAATCCAGGAATTTTTTATGGGGGAGGGGGTGAGGGGGAGGAAAAAGTATATAAGGTGCCCGATGTATATAAGATCTACTTTTTATCTCGAAAGTGTGTCGCGATCTAATTGTCCAAGCGGGGGGGGGGGGGGGGGGTTAGAGAAGCCGCCCCCCCACACACACATAGAACTTTATTTTAAATTTTTAAAAAAAAGCAAATGTTTTTTTTTTAATTTTTTTACAATTTTCATATCTCATATTTTAAGTTCATTAAAAAAAATTGTTATAAATTCCCTGTCGATTTGGCCGCCGTTTTTTGGCCTCTGCGTGCGACGCACGTGTTGCACTCCCGCCAGGCACGGGCCTGTATGGGGGGGCGGTCGCCCCCTCCGCCCCTGGATCCGCCCTTGCACTATATCTACATAAGATATTTGTAATAGAATATTTTACATTCAAAATATTCTCGATTGTTCAAATTATTAATATAACTTCCTTATTCTTCTCATCAATCTTGCATTATTAAAAGACAACAAAAAATTTTATTTAATTTTTGAAACATTTATTATTGTTAATACATGTTTCTGGCCTAATCAAACACATCTTCAGTTATTTATTATCTACTCTTATTAAACGAGCAAAAATTGTATATATATATATATATACCATATATATATATCCAATCGGCTTCTCGAAAACGGCGCTAACGATTTGGATGAAATTCACGGGTTAGGAGGGTTTTGTGTTGGACATTCGATCTGTCACGGTCTCATCTTCGGCTAAGTTGTTTTTGATGGGTTTTTTCTTAATTGAAACAATTATTCACAGGTGGTTGTCTCGATAAAAATGTTCATTTACATTTTTATTCAATTTCCTTTTAATAAATAATTGGTTTTTTAATTTTATATCCCACAATAAGATTAATACAATTATTATTATATATTAAAAATTGGGCAATTTTATTGATTAAAAATCGAGTTTTAAATCCCACAAATATTATTTACAATTAAAAGGAAAAATCGAAAAAGTGAAACTTTCCCTTTTTCAGGACCTAAAATGAAGGGGTGAAATTTATTATTTGTTTAATTAACATAGAGTGAAAATACAATCAACCTAGAATGCTAAAATTTGGCATACTGGTAAAGCTTGGCACATTAATAAAGGACGAAATTGAAAAACCGATATTTTCCCTTCTTCGGGGCCCGAAATGAAGGGGTGAAATTTATGAAATCCCGGGTTTTTGACAGATATTTTATGAGAAATATTTAATAATTATTCATATAAATGTTTAAATGTAATTATTTAGATAAATTAAATGATAAAACTATTCAAAAATTACTGATATTTGACCAAAAACATAAATGTGACAAAGGGGCCAAGTTCGGTGCAAACGGCTTCCCGACAAAATAGTTGAGATCGAAAAGGGTACCAAGTTCCATAGCAGTTGCTTAAATCATGGCTATAGGGATGAACAACGTTGTTCAATTGATTTAAATAAAAAATTGTTACGTTCTTTGATATTAAATTTATAATTTGGCAAGTTATAATAGTCAATAAATTACCTTTAACGTGATGATATTTAATACATATAAATTTAATACCAAAGAACGTAACAGATTTTCTTTTAAATCAATTGAAGATCGTTGTTCATCTCTATAGCTATGATTTAAGAAACTCCTATGGAAATTTGTACCTTTTTAGATCTCAACTCTTTTGTCGCCGAAGCCGTTTGTACCGAACCTGGCCCTTTTTTTAACCGACTTCAAAAAAAGAGGAGGTTCTCTATTCGACTCTGTTTTTTTTTTGTGTCTATTTTACCTCATATCTCCGCCAATTGTGAACCGATTTTGATGATTTTTTTTGTATTGTGTTCAGTCTTCCGATTGGTCCCGTTTTTCACTTTATCCAATGCGAAGCATGGGAGAAAGTATTGGAATCGCTCTCGCGGCAAGCGCGACTTCAAAGGGTCCTCAGGTAAAGACTACGGAACCCATGGACTCAATTAAGGTCACAAATTGAAGTATTCAATGAGCTTGAATTTTAGCACGTGACGGTTTTGCCAAAAATTACCTGGGATCTCGTCGAGAGGCCAAAAAGTGCCATTTTTTTTTGGAAGTGCGTGGGGATGGATGGATGTATGTATGTGTGTTATCGTTTTTTTCGTCCACGAATTTTTCCACACCGTTGCACCGAATGAATTGAAATTGAAACCCTACCAGTATTTTAACAAAATGAAGCGCTGATTAGTTTTTGGTACATATCGGTCCACAAACATTAGTACTTTATTTCAGTACTTTTTTAGTTTTTTCTAAATATCTTGAAAATGACTTAACCAATTTTGATGAAATTTAATATCCTAATTAAGTACCTTTGGACCCACAAAAAAGGTTAAATAAAGTTTTTAGTAAAATTATATTTTAAAGTACTTTACTCTAGAACATATTAATATTTCAAATGAATTTGGATAAAGTTTAGCAACGATCCGTTGCAGTTTATTTTTCATTGGTATTAGACCTTTTTTGATATGTTTGTTCAGGCATAACTTCTTTGTTTACGAACCGATTTTAATGATTCTTTTTTTATTGGAAAGAGGGTATTTGAGGAGTGGTACTTTATTAATTTGGTCAAGTTCTGAAGATATGATCAATATCGAAATAACGTAAATCTCCAATTCTTATGACCAAATAATCGAAATTATAATAAATAAAAACTTTTATAAAAAAAATCTTAAAACATTCATTTAAAACCCGCAAACGTTTGGAGAGAATTTCTATATTTATGAATTGAATTTTAATATCATTTTCTGATTCATTCGCCCGCTTTCTCTTACGAGATGCATACAAGGTATTATAATATTAAGTCACTATTAATAACATCACTAAAAAGAGAAAAAATTAAATTCAACAAATAAAATAATAATAACTTAAAAATAAAATAAAATACACTAATTATTATCTTATTTAGTTACAAATAAACGGCGAAATATTAACATGAAATTACTTTTTTAAGTCTGTGCCAAACATATACATTTTATGACTTGCACTCGACGGATCTTACTTAGTACGTTTGGCTTGTAAGATCGCTTATAGGTATAGTTTGTTTGACACCGACTTCAAAAAGTAATTTCATGTTAATATTTCGTCGTTTAAGTTATTATTATTTTATTTGTTGCATTTAATTTTTTTGAAGTCGGTTTTATTTTTTTTTTATAAAAATTATCACATTTATGTTTTTGTTCAGATCTATCTTTTCCAGTAATATAAAAATCTCAATGTTTTAAGGAAATTTATAATTTTATGTCGGGGCGCATTACTAATTACTGTGCTGGGTCGATATAACTTTTGGATTCTTGGTATTATGCCAGTTATTTTAATCGAATATAATAAGGCGCCGCGTCGGCAGGATCTCTCCACTCTTTCTCCAGGATTGAACTTGTGCTCTCTGCTCTGTTTCCAAATTGACTAATGAATATCCATTCTCTTTCCCTTCTCGAAGGTCGGTTCGCTGGCAAACTCAAGAGCAGATTAATTCCCTGTCCGTCTATGATGCACTCATCCCTTGAGAGCTAGCTAGCTCTAGTTGGCTGGCGCTAGCATCTTCCTTCCTGTTGATTGCTCAATCCACTTCCACAACTTGCTCTTCCTTTTCTCGCAATTTCGTTGGCTTCGCTGAAAGCCGCCTAAAAGGTACTTATTAAATAATGTCTTTATCAAGATTAATTCCCCAAGCTTAAGTGATTTGGCTCCTAAACCTGTGAATATCATCCAAGTAGATAATAATCAGTAAGTCTTGCCCTTATTAATCTTAGCTGACAGGGTGGCTGCTTCTTCCTCTTCTGCCCTTCTTTCTATTTAGGTATTTATTAATCCAACCATCCAAGTTTTCCTTTAGAAATTAAACTTGGATCGAATCTTAAAATAATAATAAAATCAGAGGAAAAAGGGAAATTTTTATTTGAAAATAGGTATTTTTTTTTCTCGAGAGAAGCACAGTTGTTGATTTATAAAACGAAGTCAATGAGGTTGTCATCTGCTTTATCTAAATAAACATCATCATCACCCAGGTAACCACAATATCCTAAGAATATTCTAAGGATATTCTAAGGACATTTAAATATTCTTAGAATATTCTTAGGATATTGTGTTATCTGGGCAGCCTGTCGCTAGCGACAATCCACTGCTGAATATAGGCCTCTTCTATCAAATGGAAGGGGGTTGGCATTAAGTCACCACGCTTGCCAGACGGATTGGTGACTAGGAATCAGATTATAGCCGGTCAAATATCAATGCAGGGACTCGGACTCGAACCCGGGACTCCTGCTTAGAAGGCTAGTGTCTTTAAGCTCTCGGCTAATCCGATTCCCTAAAAAATAAAATAAATTCAATTTTTGCTCGTTTAATAAGAGAAGATAAAAGAGAACGAAGTCAAGAATATGACTTAATATAACACCACCCTCCCCGAGGCAATGCTTATCGGCGGATTCCGGGTGGGGGGGGAGAAGGATGAATGAGTGATGGTTTTACTGGGTAGTCCTTCTTAGTGGAGGTTAGTCCCTTTCACCATGAGCGTGCGTAAAAGCATTTCCCCAGGATAAAAAAAAAATATTGGATTTTTATATAGAATTCAAAAATACTAAAATTTATGCCATGTTCCATTTGAAAAAATTGAGTATTAACAACTTTTTGATTTTAGGAAATAAACGATTATTACGGTCATCCTGGATATAAAATTTAAATTTTTATGATTTTGTAAAAATTTTTAATGTCTAATTAAGAGTTCTGATTGATCAAATTAATTCTACAAACAATAGTTTATTAATTATTATTAATTTTACAAACTATCTAAAATAACTCAGAAATTATAAATTTTAGACATTAAGTGCATTATACAAAATCATTTTAGTTTTTAACACTTAATCTAATGATGCAAAAATATTTGGGGGCTTCCATTGAAAATAAGAAAGTTGATAGCGATTGCGGCAAAGCAGAAAATGTCCAAAAGTTTTTAATAATTTATTTAAAAAAAGCATATTCCAAAACATAAATATGTCAAAATTCAAAAATTTCTCTATACTTCTTCCATGAAAACTTTTAATGAACGAGTTCTTTGGAAGACCCTGTACCTATATAATTTATTTAAAGTAAAGAAAATTTTTATTTATTTTTTTTTTTAGAAAACTTTTTAAAATTTAAAATATAAAATACCAGGTAGATTTCACATAAATAAAAGATCATATGCTTGTTTAGCACCACTCTATATATACATTGTATATTTCGGGGTATAAGCCCATCTTCAGGTGTTCACAAAGGACACTGAATACAAAAGTACAAATGTTTTAGAAGTTAATTTCTTAATTTTAACAATATGTTGTTAATATTAAGAAATTAACTTATACCCCGAAATATATATAGAGTCTTGTTAAACAAGCATCTGATTTTTTATTTATGTGAAAACTACCTAGTATTTTATATTTTGGATTTTAAAAAGTTTTTTAAAAAAAAAATTCAAAAATTTCCTTTAATTTATTTACAACTAGCTGCAAGGCCCGCCTTCGGTGGCCCTCTTCTAGCTAGGGGCACGCCCCCTGGACCCCCAACCCTCGGAACCAGCCTCACACTCACCTCCCACCCACCACACCCCCCGAAACCCACCCAGCACCCTTACCCCCGCACCATGCACCCGTGTCCAACCCCCGCGCCCACACCACAACCCCAACACTCCACCCCGCACCCCACCCACCTCGGACCCCCAACCCACGAACCCCAACATCACACCCCAGTTCCCCCACCACCTGCACCATACACCCGTGCCCAAACACCGCCCCACACCACTACCCCAACACTCCATCCTGCACCCCACCCACCTCGGGCCCCCCACCCCCGTACCACCCCACTACGCCACTGGACCCTCATCTGAACTCCCACTCCACCAACCCTGAACCCCCACGCCCTCCACCCCCCGCCTAGCTCCAGACCCCACCCCCAACCACGCCACCTGGACACCCCGCTCCACCCTCACTCCACCCCCATTCCTCCCCGCGAACCCCATGCCCTAACCCACCCCCGCACCCACCCTGCACCCAGTTTTTGCATTTCTAGCCTTCTAGTGACCCACAGATTATGTATACAAAATTTGGTTAAGTTGGCTCTAAGGGTAAGAATTTTCATTTTTTGACCCCTCCCCCACTATTTTAGGTCGTTATTTTTTGCATTTCTAGATCTCTAGAGGCCCACAGATTATGTATACAAAATTTGGTTGAGTTTGCTTCAAGGGCAAGAATTTACATATTTTTCACCCCCCCTTTTTTTTAAACAAAAGTTGTCAGAAATCACATGCCTTACAATTTTTCCCATTATAAAATTTGCCGTAGAGTTAATAGTTTAGGAGTTATTTGATAATATTCATTCGTGAGCCCCCCCCAAACCCCCTTTTGGGGTCTAAATATCATAACGTTATATAGCTAAAAACGTAAGTTAGAAGACATCTGATGCAAATATGAAATTTCATAATAATCCCTTCAGTCGTTTTGACGTGAATCGTGAGCAACTTATCGCGGAAACCACGGAAACAGACATACAGACAGGAATTTTGTTGAGGGTGTTTTTGTTCATAACTTTGCTTGAAACGTGTGCAACCAAAATTTGGCGTTATTTGGACCAATGTACATACAAAACCTTAATTATATATTTTTCACCAAGAGCCTACACCCTTCTCCCTTACCAATATAATTTATTTGTTTGAGGCCATAGTTTTGAAAGTAGGTATATTTATTGTATAGTTTGTTATGTGGCTGGCTTGTTATAACAACTACAAAATTTTCTATATCTAATCAGGTAATTGAACCCAGGAGAAATGGCAGATTAAATATTTCTAAGGGTAGCAATTTTATTTAAATCACACATAATTATATATTGATCACGAACAAATAAAAACAATATAACTACGACGTTTCGATCTGCATATTCTCTAATCGTTCTCAAATATTAGCTCCCACCTCGATTTCTCATACTTGAGAACGATCACAGAATAAGCAGATCGAAACGTCGTAGTTAATTGTTTTTATTTCTTCGTGGTCAATATGTAATTATGAGTGATTTAAATGAAATATTTAATCTGCTATTTCTCTTGGGTTTAATTACCCAATTGGATATATAGAAAAATATCCGTTTTGTCGCAATAATAAGCAGGTCACTGAACAAACGAATTCGTTGTTGCATTTTTGTCCGAAAATTAGTGAAATCCAGTTGAATATTCTCTCTCTATTATAACGAGTACTGTTTTGGTTCAAAAGCACTCCGCAAATGGCCATTTTTAGATTAATATAAATAAAGAATTAATCTTTAAAGACTGAAACAGGTTTAGACTTGCAATTAGCAAAGATATATATAAAGAGGGATGATTATATCCGCGCCCTTTTAAAACATTTTCCTCCATCAGATTCTAATCAAATAATTACTCAACGGTACTTTATTAATTAATAACATTCCTATGTATAAAAAATTCGAAAGAAATACAATTGTTTTAACGAAAATCAGTAATATTTTTTCCAGATTCTAAGATTTTCAAATTTTCAAATTTTTTTTTCAAATATTCCAAAATCTCAAAAGGCCGATTATCTAAGATGTTAACGATATGATTTTTTATATGTCAGAAGTATTGTTCCCTCAGGTGTCGAACCCAAGCGCCTATCTAGTTATCCGAGCAGATGGACTTTCTATAGAGACGAGATTCTTCCGTCACTAGATAAAATCCCTTAAGGAGGTTCTTTTGCGACAATCCACACAAAAAGTCCTAGCCTCGTAACCACTCTATAAATATGAACGGAACTAAAATTTTAGGTTATGTTTTTTTAACGTGACTGTCCACTCAAACTACGAAATCTCTATATGGACACACACATACTAGGATCGTTTCCAAACCATTGTGCTTATATCCCCTCTACTAAAAATAATCGCCCAAATATGTTTTTTTTGTTTTTTATCAAAACTACGTGGTAAATAATTTCAATTTTTTTTTGAGCTATTCCGAATATATTATTCTAATAAATATTAGTTTTTCATCAAGATGGTGAAAGTCCTTCAATGAAAAAAAATAAAATAGTGATAATTTTCTCACGCTTTCCCTATCTACTCTATGTAAAAAATGTCATTTTTAATTGCAATTATTTCATGTTTGGTGTGGTAAATCGCCTTCAAATTTTAACAGTATATGTATTATGCTTTGAATTACTTATATTCCAAGTTTCAAAGACTTCTTGAATTTTTGCATTTTTGAAATAACAACCTTAAAGCCTTTTGAAATTTTGGAACTTTTGAAATTTTTTTTTCAAAATTATAAAATTTTAGAATCTTCAAAAAATGTATTCAGAGTGAGGGCGACTTTTCAAATGACAAGTTTTTTGAATTGTAAGAAACTCTTATCCTTAAAATCAGTAATTCTGAATGACTAAAGACACACAGAAAGGCTTATTAATGCTTAGAAATTATATTTCTTCTCGTTTTAGACATTTCTAAATACTTTTAGTAAAAAATAGTTTTATTTTTTCCTATTAAGCATCTCTTTGTTTTTGATTTAATTTTTATCCTTTAAATATATCGTAAAAATGAACATTAGCATTTGAGGCAATATATTTCAAAATCACCAGGGGAAAAAAATACTATTAATTTTCTTGTGATTAATGTTCCCAAGATTAATCTTTCCTGAGTTGAATTTTACTTGTGATGAATTTTACGTCAACTGTTTTTTGATTATTTTCTTATTAATATTTGATTAATAAGGAATTTAAATGGTTTGGTGGGTACTGGATATGTTAATTTTTAAAGGAAGATGAATTAAATTCAATTGCTTCTTTCCAGTAATACCCACTAATTCGCTGTTATTCTGGCCTTGAAATTTCTACTGAGGAAGAGATGCCGCAATATTTGGATAAACCATTTGTAAAAATAAAAATTATTGAAAAGAAACAATTGAATTTCATTTATCCTCCTTTAAAAATTAAGTACCTGGAGGCACCCAGCGATGCTCGGTAACTTCTTTCTTCAGTTAAAAGCTTTATTTTAATATTATTTTTAATTTAAATACAAAAATATATAATAGTCGCCCAATGTAGCCCCCCCCCCCCACCTCCATCCCGGTCGACCCCACCCCCGAAACCTCTCCCTACCTCCGGATTCCCCACCACTGCGTCCCACCTTCTGCACCTGTTTTGATTCAACCATATGATTCATTTTTATTCATCCAATTAATAAGTAAAACCTATCAAAATGTGTTGTTTTTTTCAGAAAATTGAGACATGCTTATACGAAATATATTTTTAAATAAATTCTTGATTATTTTTTTATTCTAGTAAATAAATAAAGTTCTTTATAAAAACAATTATAAAACGTTTATTAATATTTCTAACGTTTAGGGAGAACAAAATATGTTAAAATCCACAATCACAATACTTCTTCAAGGCCTTTTAGAACAATGAAATAAGGCAACCCATTGTCTGCCTGGGTACAAAAGGAAAAGGGAAACCTCTTTCAAAACCCTAAGAATGGGATTTGTCTACCTGAGAATAATTAATTTGATTACGAAAAAACCCATCAAAAACAATTTTGTCGAAGATGAGACCGTGACAGATCGAATTGTCACCCCAAAAACCCCCTAACCCGTGAATTTTATCAAAATCGGTAGAGTCGTTTTAAAAATATAACCAAGATACAAATATATATACAAATAAATAAATATACAATTTTTACTCGTTTAATAAGAGTAGATATTTGATGTTAGTTTTAATTTATTTTATTTTTATAATATTTTTTCATTATGTATTCTTAATTTATTTATTTTTTGTATTTAGTTTATGTTATTGCTGGTCTGATTTCGTAGTCAATCCGAAGTAATTTCTTAAATTCAATAAATGATATTTTCTCCTTATTTGAACTGACGAACTTTGATATCCAGGCGTAGATACTGAGGAACATAAATTCTTTGATACCAAATACTAGAAAAGTGAAAACTTCGTTTATAAATAGTAATTAATATATCTAATTTTTCAAATTTTTAATCGATTATTGTCATAGTCACCACTAAAGAAGTTTACAGTGGCGACCCCATGGGGCCTGCCTACTCATTCTTTAATTCAGTGATTATTTACCACAATCAAGATCCCTTTGGTACAATTTACTCTTGTATTTTTTTACTGTTTGTTTTCATAAATGTCTGAAAAGTTGAGAAAAAGAATTTCAACTATTGAATTGGTCATTTCAAAAACCACCCAAGTTAAGATTTTTCCAAACAATCTTTTTTTGACTTTCCTAAAGATAAACCCAATATAACCAGAGATCTTGAAGAGTTGGGTGCTCAAGGAAATTGGAACTCTATAGCACGGGATAGAACAAAATGGCGAGGCATTATAGAGGAGGAAATGTTGTTCGGCCCCAGGAAGTAAGTAACTAAGTAAATAAACCCATAATCTGAGTAAAACTCATGCAGTTCAGTTATTTATTCCTCTTCAAACATTACCCCGAAGTCGTCGTTCATTGGTTAAAAGACACAAGTCATAATATGTGTTGTTTCTTGCTAAAACAACATAAGTCAAAAATGTTTTTTTTGTTTAAATTGATTATTTATTTATATAGATTATTCGATATTCACAAACTTTTAAATTCAAACACTATATTCAGCCCAAAAAATTCCTTGAAAATTCGTTTACTTGTGAATTACACAGTTTTTATTGATTCCTGAAAAGCTCTGATTTTGTGACTTAGGTGGTAACCGATTCAATTATTTTTTCTTCTCTGTGTCGTGAGTTCTCGATAATTCAAGAATAGGACATCGAAGAATTTTTTTTTTTTGTAGGCAAAACGTTTTTATTTCCAATGCAAACCACTTAGATTTTAGGCTCTCTAATTCAGAGATTTCTTCTACTTTCCTGGCGGCGCCTGGAAATGTTAGGTTATGCATTCAAAAAGCACACTCTGTGCTGCAGGTTGCAGCACCAGGCTCTGATTTGTATCAATAACTTTTACTTAGAATAATAGAATTTTTTAAATAAATAAATAAATTTTTATTCCTCGACCTGCTTAGAGGCACAAGTCCTCGGTGGCTAGGTCCTCCAAACATCAATACAATCTAGCTACAATACATTAACAAACATCAATACAAATTAATTACAACAATTTAACAGATAATAAACAAGTAAAAAAAAGAAAGAAAAAGAAAAAATAGAAATGTATGCTCATTAACAAATAACATGACCATAGATTTCCATCAAAAGACAAAAAGTAATTTAAAAATTCCGCGGAAAAAACCCGATACCAGGAGCAAGCGACGCATTAGCCATCCCGGCATTTGCCATAAGTTGTTAAGGAAACCTGGTTAAACCTTAACAAGGAAGGTATGACCTCTCTCTACCTCAGCTAATCTCTGCTTGTGAGAACTAAATAAAATTTTTTACAATTCTAGGACTTCAGGACTTGACAAAATTTATAATTGATTTAATCATAGGAGGCAGAAGACTATAATCCCAAGTAGTAATAAATAGACAGACTTCCACAAATCAATGCCGGATCCTACAAATGAATGCAAACCTATATATTAATATCTGAATTAACTAACTTGTAAGAACCAGACTGTATTTAAATTAATACCATTCTTCCCTATATCCTTATAATCTATATAACCATCTGAATCATCCTCAAGAAAAATACCACCTCTGGTTTCAACACCTATACTTCTAGTCCCACCCTGGATTGACTACCCCTTTTAACCATATTATCTAAAAAAAGAAAAAATATTTTAAAAATAAACAAAATATTTACCTTAGTAACGCAGAGATTTCCTTATTCCAGCCTCATTTCAAAACCAACACTTTCTTTTCCTATCTCTAAATGGAAAGAAGAGTTAACAAACCCCCTTCCCCAAAAGAGACAAAAAAAAAGAACTAATAAAAACCTACCAAAAAGCTTCAAATTCGCAAGACAACTTTTTGTTTACCCACCAGACTTCAAAGAGACCTAAGACCTCAAGTAATTTTCATCATGAGATTTCATGATTTAATTTATTATTTTTGAATGTCTAGCAGGAAATGGTATTTAAATAATTTTTTTTTATTAACTCGGGAACAATGAATATTTAGCAAAGGTGGGCGGTGATTTTTCAACCAAGGTCCAAAATAGACTCACTCATTTGTTACTTTACCATACAGGGTATGATCATGTATTGTAATCGTGCATGAAAAAAGTGTTTTTTTTGCTTCTTTTTTTTCGAAATATCTCAAAAACGAATGAAAATATTTTGATTGAAAAAATTCAGCTCAACAGTGGCCTTTCGATCTTATAAGTGAACATCGAAAAAATTATATTTTTCGAGATAATAATTGCTTTGTCAAAATGTCTGTTAGTCTAGCTAGCTCAAAAACTAGTATGAATATCAAAACCAAATTCCACACGAAGTTTTGGTCCATTGAGATTAAGAGATGATTAGATTTTGGTGTATATCGACCCAAAATTAAGAGGGGTGGGGGGTTAAAAATTAAAAATCTAGGCTATTTGAGCAAACTCAACCAAATTTTGTATACATAATCAGTGGACCCTCAGAAGTCTAAAAATGCAAAAACTAATTGTTGGGGAAAAATACCGTTCAAGCGAATCAATGGCTTGAAAAGTGTTATAGGAACTCCTCTCCATCAGGTCAGCTGACTTCAAACGTGGTCGTAGGGACAGCGATGATGCAGAACGTAGAGGACGTCCAAAAGAGGCGGTAACACCAGAAAACATCAAAAAAATCCACAAAATCGTTTTGAATGATCAAAAAGTAAAGCTGCGTGAGTTAGTTGACATCGTAAAGATATCAAAAGAACGTGTTGGGTCTATATTACATGAACATTTGAGTATGAGAAAGCTCTGTTCAAAGTGGGTGCCGCGCTTGCTCACTGTTGACCAAAAACAACAACGTGTTGATGATTCTGAGCTGTGTTTGGAAATGTTTAAACTTAACAAACCGGAATTTTTGCGTCGATATGTGACAATGGATGAAACATGAGTCCAACACTTCACTCCGGAATCAAAACGATCGTCATCTGAGTGGATAGCAACTGGTGAACCTCGTCCAAAACTCCCAAAAGCACAACAATCGGCTGGAAAGGTTATGGCCTCGGTATTTTGGGATGTGCGTGGTGTAATATTCATCGACTATCTTGAGAAGGGAAATACCATCAACAGTGAATATTATATAGCGTTATTGGAGCGTTTGAAGGCCGAAATTGCAAAGAAACGGCCCCATTTGAAGTAGAAAAAAGTGCTGTTTCATCAAGACAACGCACCGTGTCACAAGTCAATCAAAACAATGGCAAAACTACATGAATTGAACTTCGAATTGCTCTCACATCCACCGTATTCGCCAGATTTGGCTCCCAGCGACTACTGGCTGACCTCAAAAAAATGCTCGCCGGTAAGAAATTTCGCAGGAATGAACAGGTTATCGCTGAAAGTGAGGCCTATTTTGAGGCAAAAGATAAATCATTCTACAAAAGTGGTATCGAAATATTAGAGCGGCGCTGGAATGATTGCGTTACTCTTGATGGAGATTATGTTGATGAATAAAGCTAATTTTGAACAAAAAAAACGTGTTTTCTTTGTTAGGCCCGGGACTTTTCAGCCCGTGTAGTATAATTAAAAATAATCCATTCCTTCTCGGATCTAATACATAATAACTTTTTAGGATTTCCTTGGACACTAATTGCCTCTAATCATTTAATAAGTTAATCCACTTCTAATCTGTTCTATCATTTTTATTTATCAATTTGGATTGACATTAATTATATTTGTTTCAAATACATCGGGATTAACGCCAACTAAAGAGGATTATGTTTCTAAAATGCTCAAGAGAGATCAAGTAATAAGTGGCGATAAATTGAGGGTTCGGATCAATCAAGGAAATTATTGAGGATTATCATAAGCTAAATTGCAATTGCAACATTTATTTTTGTTCTCTTATCTTTTCTATTAATTATTATTAATTATATATGGGGGTGTACTGTAATAGTAAGAAATAATAAACCAATCCACGATCCCTTTTGTGGGGCTTTCGCCATAATATACACTGCGGTGCGAAAAAATCGACCCACCAATAAAAACTTTATTAAATAGCAAATTATTATTAAAATTTTTACAAATAACCATATAATTGAAAAGTTTTTGTTTTGCCTAGAGTAGCATACCTAGTTGTTGGTTGATTCACAAAGAGAAACAAAGAGGTTGTCCTCTGCTTGATGCAAATAAACATACACACACATATATATCGAAATGATATATCTGTATATATATATATTATTTATATGTTTGAGATTATAGTTTCGAAGACTTGGTCTTCATCATCAGTCTTTTTTAATTATAAATATTGTTTTTCAATCAGCTTAGAAAACAGGAAGTTGCTATTGAAGACATATGTATGGAGCATAGCCATGTACGTGTGTGAAACCTGGACAATTGGAAAAGCGGAGAGAAAGAGATTAGAGGCTTTCGAAATGTGGTGCTACAGAAGAATGATGAATATCAAATGGATGGATAAAATTACAAATGAAGAGAAGTTCTTGGAAGAATCGGAGAAAGAAAGAACCTTGTGGAAGAGTCTGAAGAAGAGAAGAGGTCAGATGATGGGGCACACACTGAGACATGAAACAGTAATATTTGAAATCAAAATATTTTGTTGACGTAATAGAACACAGCTTCCTCTTTGATTTTCAAATTACAACTTGTTTTTAGCTCAATTAGAACTCGAGTTATAACTAAAAAACTAAGACCTTATGTTTTTATCTATAGTATGTTTAGTTTCCTTTATAATCACGTAGTTTTAGTGTTTTAATTATAACTCGAGTTCTAATTGAGCTAAAAACAAGTGGTAGTTCGAAAATCAAAGAGGGAGCTGTTTTCTATTACGTCAACAAAATATTTTGATTTAATATTTAATGAGACTCGAAAATAGGTAAACATGGCTTTTTTCGTCATTTTGACCGATAATATCTCAAAACTCTGACGTGTTGTAAAAAATCGGGAAATTGCATGATAATCAGGGTAGAAAACTCTACTGGAATCCATTGTTAAGTTTACGGGCAAAATTTTTTGTCGAACAGTGTTATCAGTGTTCAAATTTTCAGATGCGATTGTGACGTTTAACATAGACAGCTCATAGTATCAGATTTAAAGGGAAAAAATTTTATAACCCCAAATAGAATATCTCCAGAAATAGAAAAACTTGTGGCACAGAAAAGAAATCAATTATCAAGCAAGAAACAGTAAATTAGTATTGTAGTAATATTGTATGTTTGTTTATATTTTATAATTATGCCTTATTTGTTCTTTAATAAAAAATACTTGGTAGGTTTCACATTAAGATATAACAATAAAACAAATTTATTTTTGGAGAGACTTTAATCTCGATATATATATTTCGGGTGGCTAACAATTCTTCAGGAGCAACAGAAAGTAGCAGTTACTCCTGAAGATGGGTTAGCCACCCGAAATATATATATCGAGATTAAAGTCTCTCCAAAAATAAATTCGTTTTATTTTTATATCTTAATGTGAAACCTACCAAGTATTTTTTATCCAATAATTTTAAAAAATGTTTCACCAAGTACCAACACCAAATTCCTTAAAAACTATAGTTATTATTATTATTAATTCTGTTGTATTTGAAAACATAACTAGATTTCTACGAACCTAAAGTTTCTTTGCGGCCTCTTAAGCTTCACACTTTTTATTTTGGCACAAGTCACGCATCGAGTTTGACACCTATGGTCTACGTGTTCTATCTAAAATTCTTTAACATAATAGCATAGCTTCCAATAAACAATTTGAGCTGTTGACCATATGTAGATTTGAAATTCTTGTTAAATCTTAAAAGTGGTTAAGTTTTGAAATAAAAATGGACTAAATTTCTCAGTAAATCAGAAATATTTAAAAACCAGATGTATGTACCATAAGTCGTTATCTATGAAAAAGTCACGAAATAGAAATGATAATAAATTTCATTTTAAACAGCAACTCGTTGTATCCAACTTTCAATTGGTGTGCAGATTTTATATTGTCTCCATCTGTGCTTCCGTCTGTTGTTACTGAATGGAAGTAAAGAAATCATAAAACAGGATGGAATAATAAAAGAGACATTTTCCGTACTTGTCGAAATCTGGCCACCAGTTGCAAACGTCGGGACGGAAATCCCCAGGTTGCCAGACAGCCGTCGACGTTTTTTGGCCGACGGGGGTGTCGGGGAGAGCTCTCTTTTTTGACTCATCTGGTCTTATAATAAACAAGCAAACGTGGTGACCAATTGGTGTACTTAAGGCTCACCCCCTCCGTTATAGGGTACCCAGGAATTGTCACACATCTGTTGAACAAGAATGCAGATGTAAATACTCACCCCTGCGGGAACACATTTGGCTTTTACCATCGTTAGAGGGGCTCTTTGCCTCTTGGATCATAATCTCCGTTTATTTTTACTATTAACACGTAATTAACTTGATCACTACTTATGTTGAAATATCTTCACGGTATTTTTAGGTTAAACTATAATTGGAAACCATTTGTTCCTATTTATTTTATGTATATAGGGACATAATGAGGAAATTTTTAAAATGAATATTTTCTCTAACATTTAGGGAAAGCCGAGGGGTGAACCGCGACCTAATATCGTGTACATCTACATCCACTTCCACTTTCATTTCCAAGTATTAGACAATAGATGAGTGGGGCATTATCTAATGAATTCCAAAATAATTCCAAAGAGGTGTACACCTAATTCCAATCGCGGTTCACCCCTCGGGGAAAGTGGTGTAGGTTTATAGTGAATCTATTTAAAAAATTATAAAGGGTTGGAATTAGTGGTGTTTCTCAAAATAAAAATTGAAATAAAGTTTGAGTTTAATGAATACTCTATATATAAAGAGTCTTTCTTTTCATAAGGAGAAACAAAGAGGTTGTCCTCTGCTTGATGCAAATAAACATACACACATATACATGTATATCAAAAATATATATCTGTATACTATATTTTATTTATTTGTTTAAGTCTATAGTTTCGAAGGCTTGGCCCTCATCATCAGTCTTTTTTAAATATAAATATTATTTTTCATGGGGTCAGTATCGCATGGATATTGAAAAAGCCGAGAGCCAGTTAAAATTTTAAAGAATTTTTATATATTTTAACTGGCTCTCTCTCGCCGAAGTAGTTATAATTTTAAAGAATTTTAAAAATTTTAACTAGCTCTCGGCTAAGTAGTTAAAATTTTAAAGAATTTAAAAATATTTACTGGCTCTCGGCTAAGTAGTTATAATTTTAAAGAATTTTATAAATTTTAACAGGCTCTCGCCTAAGTAGTTGTAATTTTAAAGAATTTTAAAAATTTTAATTGGCTCTTGCCTAAGTAGTTATAATTTTAAAGAATTTTAAACATTTTAACTAGCTCTCGGCTAAGTAGTTAAAATTTTAAAGAATTTAAAAAAGATTTACTGGCTCTCGGCTAAGTAGTTATAATTTTAAAGAATTTTATAAATTTTAACAGGCTCTCGCCTAAGTAGTTGTAATTTTAAAGAATTTTAAAAATTTTAACTGGCTCTTGCCTAAGTAGTTATAATTTTAAAGAATTTTAAACATTTTAACTAGCTCTCGGCTAAGTAGTTAAAATTTTTAAAGAATGTAAAAATTTTAACTTGGCTCTCGGCTAAGTAAAGATCAAAAAATTTCAATATCCATACGATACTGACCCCATGAAAAATAATATTTATAATTAAAAAAGACTGATGAGGGTCAAGCTTTCGAAACTATAGTCTCAAACAAATAAATAATATATATATTTAACATATATGTGTATATGTTTATTTGCATCAAGCAAAGGACAACCTCTTTTGTTTCTCTTTATGAATCAACAACTCTGCTACTCTCGTCAAAATAAAAACTTATCAATTAAAGAGTCTTTTGTATAAACTCCTGATGATGGACTAAAAACCCGAAATATAATTATATAAAATATCCATTTAATTCAAACTTTATTTCAATTTTTATTTTGTGAAACACCACTAATTCCAACCCTTTATAATTTTTTGAATATTTTCTTAATAACCTTTTGATTTTTTTGATCTAAATAATTCAATCATATACGAGAACATTTTTCATAAATTGTATGAATTAAATTTAATTCTTATTTCCTCAAAAATTAAAATAGCTAGTACTAATATTAATTTAAAAAAATTAAATAAATTGGAATAAATGTTAAATATAAACTAGGGCGACATTTTTTAAGATCCAAACATTTAAATCCCGATAGTATTAAATTTTTTAAATATATTAATATATTAATTTATTTAAGTTTATAAATCAAGTGCTTAAATCAAATGTTAAATAATTTTATTCAAAATAATTTCTGATAGTTGATTCTACATATCGAGAAATCATTTATTTATTTTATTTATTTATTTGTTTGTTTTTTTTAAAGAGAAAAAAATGAAAGAGCACCCGACAAAAAAAATAATAGTGAATAATTTCTCGATATGTAGAATCAACTATCAGAAATCATTGAATAAAATTATAATATATATTATAAATTATAATATAAACTTTCGCCAGTGCACTTGATTTAAAAACTAATGTTTAAAAGTATATTTATGAAAGTTTATGTTTAGAAAAGATTCCTTTTGTTTTCGAATTTTTAATCTAAAATCCAAAATGTCTGAGAAAAGCTATTAAGGCTTTAAAATAACGAATTACTAGATCAGTACAACGATTCTACGAGTAGGTATTCTTGAAAATATCATCACATATCTTCATAAATAGGCAGTTGAGCTACACAGAATAATTTAGCTAATTACTGGCCCTTATTATTAAAAACTATAAAAATTACTTGTTCGATATTGGTTTTTGGGAGACGAGAATTAAAAATATTTATAGCACGTTAATTCTGAAACGTTTCGCCTCCAATCGAGACTTCCTCAGGCTCTTAAGATACTTATAGTGTAATAAAGCCAGGGGAGGCAGAATATCGTAGAATAAATGTTATATACCTATGTATTAAAATAAAATAATAATTAATAAAATTGTTCCCAATATTTCAATTTTATAACGAACTAGCTGACGGACACCTAGCCCCTGGCGGGCGGCGTCTCGCTCATACCAATTTAATAATTGAAATTTCAAATGATACTGTAAGTATTGAAATGAAATTGATTCAACAATAAGGAAAGATTTATTATTTAACACATTGGCTAAGCAGGATCACCAATCAGAATCGTTCTAATAATTTAACGCTTTGCCATTGGCTATGCACTGGCCAATCAGATCGTTTGGATCATACAAACATATATACATACTTTTCTATTATATTTTATAACGAGTTTCCAAATCATCCAAGTTCTACTAACATTTGGAGTAAGTAAACTGAAACTTAGTGCAAAGTTGCGGTTTAATATTACAATTATTATTAACTACATTCATTTAGAAGGATTGGATTTTTTCTTATTATCAGCATTGTGTATACCTCAGAGCTCAAAATCTAATCAGTTGTTGAAATTAAAATAACGAATTTTTTTACATTAAAACGAACTCCGCAAGCTTCTATTTTTCGAGAGAAACAGGCGCACAAAACTGGAATTTATAAGTCTGTTTTAAAATATGTCTAAGGTTAAATAAGCAAAAAAGAATTTTAAAATTTTTGAGAGAATTCAATAATGAACATTGAAGCTTTGGAGGGAAATGATTCGGAAGATTTCTTGACATAACATTAATATATTGTTTATATTGTTGTTAGGAGAGAATGATAGGTGAATTTAATTTTGAAAAAAATTTTGATGATCTAAATTGACTTGCCAGATGTTGTGTATTCTACGGTATTTACACGGTATTTGAGATAATAAGAATTATAATACCGATTGATTGCGTTCCAAGTGCAACATTCTCAGGCTGCAGGTAATTCTATGGCGGTTCCTCTTGAAAATAAATTAAATGCAAATTCATCCATGCCTTAAAGGGTTAAATTTCATTGCAATTTTCAAGGCATCTAAGAATGACATGTTCCTTAGTAATACTAAATCACATAGGTACTATTTTTGATTTTGACTTAAATGTAATAATTAGAGGTCGAATTATGCATATTTTAAACTAATATGCATATCAACTTAATTTTTAATGTATATGCAAATTATAAATAAAGTGAAATCGATGCACAAACAGAAAAACAAAGACATTCCGTTGAATTGATAACCTCCACCTTTTTTGAAGTCCAGTAAAAAGATCATCGAAATCGGTCCAGATGGTAAAGTGAATCGATGAACAAACATCGTCAGAACTTGACCAAATTAATATGGAATCACCCCTAAGGTATCCCATTTCCAATAAAAGAAGAATCAATGAAATCAGTCCATAAACAAAGATGTTACGCGTAAACATACATAACAAAAAAGGTCCAATACCAATGAAATTTATATGGGACCAATCGGGAATTAGACTGAGCCCAATGCAAAAAAAATCATAGAAATCGGTCCACATGGTAAAGAGAAATCGACGCTCAAACACAAAAATAAGACATTCCGTTGAATTGATAACCTCCTCCTTTTTATGAACTCGGTTAAAAATTAGCATATATGTCAAATTTGTATCATAGTAAATATAGAGACAATTTTACAAAAAAATGTGTATTATAAAATAATAATTTAATGGTAAAAAAAAATTTAGGAGATACTTGCAAAAATAATTAATATATTTTTGCTATACAAATCTGTATAATCACATATAATAAAAATTTTTAAGAAAAAAATAAAAACCGACTTCAAAAGATTAAGTGCAACAAATATAAAAATACACTAAAAGGTATAAAATAATTATTATCTTATTTGAGATTTACAACTAAACGACGAAATATTAACACGAAATTACTTTTTAAAGTCGGTGCCAAACAAACTATACCTATAAGCGAGCGTACCCGCCAAACGTACTAAGTAAGATCCGTCGAGTGCGATTCATAAAAGGTATATGTTTGGCACCAACTAAAAAGTAATTTCGTGTTAATATTTCGTCGTTTAGTGCGACTAAATAAAGATAATAATTATTTTATACCTTTTAGTGGTATTTTTATTTGTTGCATATATTTTGAAGTCGGTTTTTATTTTTTCTTAAAAATTTTTATTTTTCTCTTTTTAGTGATGTTATTAATAGTGATCATATCATCAGAACTTGACCAAATTAATATGACACCATCCCTAAGACACCCCCTTTCGGATAAAAAAAGAACCATCGAAATCGGTTCATAAACAAAGAGGTTAGGTCTAAACAAACCTAAACAAACCTAATAAAAAAGGTCTAATACCTATGAAAAAAAATCGAAAAAAAAAATGGGACCAATCGGAAGCTAGACTGGACCCAATGCAAAAAAAATTTCAAAATCGGTTGACAATTGGCGGAGATATGAGGTAACATAGGCACAAAAAAAAAAAAAAAAAAAAAAAAAAAAAAAAAAATTCAATCGAATAGAGAACCTCCTCCCTTTTTTGAAGTCGGTTAAAAAAAGAGTAATTAATTTTTAAAATCGCAGATGGTGTAAATTCTAAAAAAATAATTTTTATAAAAAAAATAAAACCGACTTCTAAAAAATTAAATGCAACAAATAAAAAATAATAACTTAAAAAATTAAATAAAATACACTAAAAGGGTATAAAATAATTATCTTATTTAGTTAAAACTAAACGACAAAATATTAACATGAAATTACTTTTTGAAATCGGTGCCAAACAAACTATACCTATAAGTGAGCGTACCCGCCAAACGTACTAAGTAAGATCAGTCGAGTGCGATTCATAAAATGTATATGTTTGGCACCGACTTCAAAAAGTAATTTCAAGTTAATATTTCGTCGTTTAGTTATAACTAAGATAATTATTTTATACCTTTTAGTGTATTTGATTTGATTTTTAAGTTATTATTATTTTATTTGTTGCATTTAATTTTTTTGAAGTCGGTTTTATTTTTTTTATAAAAATTATTTTTATTTTTCTCTTTTTAGTGATGTTATTAATAGTGACTTAATATAATACCTTGCATGCATCTCGTAAGAGAAAGCATAAGGCGAATGAATCAGAAAAAGTTAACAAAATTCAATTCATAAATATAGAAATTCTCTCGAAAGGTTTGCGGGTTTTAAATGAATGTTGTTAGATTTTTTTAATAAAAGATTTTATTTATTATAATTTCGATTATTTGGTCATATGAATTGGAGATTTATGTTATTTCGTCTTTGATCATATCTTCAGAACTTGACCAAATTAACATGGTACCACCCCTAAGTACCCTCTTTCCAATAAAACAAGAATCATTAAAATCGGTTTATAAACAAAGAAGTTATGTCTGAACAAACATATCAAAAAAGGTCCAATACCAATGGAAAAAAAAGGGACCAATCGGAAAGTAGACTGAACCCAATGCAAAAAAATCATCAAAATCGGTTCACATTTGGCGAAGATATATATGAGGTAACATAGACACAAAAAAGAATTCAGTCGAATTGAGAACCTCCTCCTTTTTTGAAGTCGGTTAAAAAGTAGTATAGTAGACGCATAAGTTTATTTGAATTTTCGGTGCATATTTTGATATTTTTTCGTGCATTTAAATCTTATAAGGGAGTCGGGTAGCTCAGTCAGCTAACGCACTGGCTTCGCTTCGGCATCGATCGATTATGACGATGTTGAGGTGGAGGTCCGGGGTTCGATCCTAGCTGGCAAATAAAAATTTCTACCCGCTGAAAACTCGGCTCCCTCACTAACCCTACTAACACTCTACTTATGTGCTGTCTAAATGGGCTTTGTTCCCGGTGACATTAAATAAATAAAAAAAAATCTTATAATCCTGAACTGAAATTAATATTAAGTTTTCGTTTCGTATCCACCAGATTTAACTGAATTTTCTTTGCTAATACATAAATTATAAAAGCAATAAATTTTTTTTTAAATATTTAATGAGGTAATGACTGTTGCATTTTTCTCTCGAATCCACCAGTCGTAATAGTATTATATATATCAAAGATGAGGAGGGCTTTAAATGATTGAAACTTGTCTTGGCGGAAATGTCGCCCGGTTAAACGGCTGCGAGGCAAAAGGGGAGACCCGAGGCTAAGAAAAACTCAAATTGAGATTATGCAAATGGCGTGAAATAAAAATAAACATGCACAAAGGTCTCAAGGGGGGTTCGAGAAATATGCTGGAATTGAAACTTTGATGTTTCGAATAGAAGGTATGCGAAACGAGACCGACTCACAGAGGCCAAATGTTTTATATGAATTTTTAAAGTATCCGATTTAAGTCTTTAAAATTTTTATGACCTATAAAATCAAGTATCTAAGTAGAAGTGGCGTGCGGTCCAAAAATGCTGTGGTTGCCCATCCTTAAAATTTCAAAACATTTACAGTATTTTCATACCGTGTGTCTTAAGGTAGTTGTTTCGCCACAATACTAGCAAAAAGTTAATGCTAGATTATATAGAACAGACAATAAGGATCCATAGCTCATTAGCCCAAAACTTTTTGCTGTTTATGTACCAATTCTAGCCAATCCCGTGCTCGTTTGACAAATTTGGCACCATTGTAAGAGATTGAATATTTTTATATTAAAATGACAGATAAAGTACAATTTCTATAAAAATCGTTTTGTTATTTTTTAACAAATGTAATCAACGACTACTTTACACCTTATGAAAATTATAATTTTGAAAAAATCTAGCGCATTCATCTTTCGCTGGTTAAATAAATGCGCTGTTGCCTAATTGTTTTTAGTCTAAATATTTTTTTACATTTTTCATTAATTAGTAGAGATTCTGGTGTTGGTGCAAGGTGAAACATCTTTAATAAAGATAAGAGTAAATAAATATTATATTTAATATTGATTTACTATGAGTTAAGGATACTAGGTCACTTATTTCACATTAAAATTAAAAAATTAAAAGAAATAATTTTTTTTCTTTTTCAATATATATATTTCGGGCTATCAACCCATCTTCAGGAAGTACAGAAAGTAACTTTCTGAGAGTTACTTTCTGTACTTCCTGAAGATGGGTTGATAGCCCGAAATATATATATTGAAAAAGAAAAAAAAATATTTCTTTTAATAGATTAAAAATTCAGTTTATTGGACAAAGTTTTTTTTATTGAAGTTCTTCTTCAATTTTTGTACAACGTTTCGTCTCTCTCGAGACTTTTTCAAGTACTCAATTGGCTAGAACAACATTGGTTGAAATAAAGATAAAAATAACTGAGACATAGTAGAATATTTTCTTTCTAGATTGATACCATAAAACAATAATATTCTACTATGTCTCAGTTATTTTTATCTTTTATTTCAACCAATGTTGTTCTAGCCAATTGAGTACTTGAAAAAGTCTCGAGAGAGACGAAACGTTGTACAAAAATTGAAGAAGAACTTCAATAAAAAAACTTTGTCCAATAAACTGAATTTTTAATCTACTAATTATAATGGACATTAATCAACATAATTTCTTTTAATTTTTTAATTTTTAATGTGAAATAAGTGACCTAGTATCCTTAACTCATAGTAAATCAATATTAAATATAATATTTATTTACTCTTAACATTTTTCATTATTTATTCCTTATTATCTCAGAAACTGTGTTGTAACTATGAATAAAAATTGTCTTAAAATATGTAGTGGTTATTGTTTAATGTTGGTTTAGTTTTTTATAAAAATGGTAAGAAGGTTTTCTTAATTATAATGAAATATGTATGTAAATTTTCCGATATCCCGTATAGTGCAATGTTTAAGAGCCTGAAAAACTCGATTTTTGAAATTTAATATCTCCGGAACTGTATTGTTTATAAATTTCGTTTTGCTACCAATCGATGCAGAAGTATTTAAATAATAATCTGTATAAATTTCAAAAAAATCCTAACAAAATGCATTTGGAGGAACAACTACCTTAAGTACCGATTCTTTCTTCTTCTTCTAGTGCCTGTCCGTTACCGGACGTTGGCGATCATTCTGGCAATTATAATTTTGTTTACAGAGGCTCTAAATAGACCCGTAGTGGAAGTAGCAAACCAAGTTCTTAGGTTTTTAAGCCAAGAGATGCGTCTTCTGCCCGGTCCTCTCCTTCCCATTACCTTCCCCTGTAGTACAAGCTGAAGGAGCCCATATCGTTCTTTATTTCTCATTATGTGTCCCAAATATTCCAGTTTTCTTGCCTTGATTGTAGTCATGATTTCCATTTCTTTATTTAGGTGTTGCAACACATTTTTATTTGTAACATGGGCTGTCCAAGGGATTCTCAAAATTCTTCGATATAGCCACATTTCAAATGCGTCCAATCTTTTACTAGCGGCTTCTGTAACCGTCCATGTCTCAGCTCTGTACAGAAGCACAGGGAACACGTAGCATCGGAGGAGTCGTACTCTAGTTGGCAAATTAAGGAAATGGCACTTGAACAGGCCCGACATTCTGATGAAAGTGCTTCGAGCTTTTTCTATTCGGCAGCGGATCTCAACAGAATGGTCCCAATTCTCTCTGACCGTACTTCCCAAATATGTGGTTGTTTCTACCTTCTCAATTATTTTATTATTTATGGTCAACATTCCAGGTTGTGGTGGATTTTTGCTTATTAGCATGTATTTGGTTTTGGTTATATTCATCTCTATTCCATATTCCAGACTGTGCATCGAGAGGTCGTTCATCATGCTCTGTAGATCTTCCAGACTGTCCGCAAATACCACTGCGTCATCCGCGAACCTAATATTATTTATCCTTATCCCATTTACCAGGATTCCCTTTGTTGAGTCATAGAGTGTTTTGTTAAAAATTTCTTCGGAGTATATGTTAAACAAAAGTGGTGATAAAACGCACCCCTGCCGTACTCCACGTTGAATTTCAATTTCGTCACTGAGTTCACCTTTATGTCTTATTTGTTCTTTTTGGTTCCAGTAGAGATTTTTTATTATTTGTAAGTCTTTGTTGTCAATGCCTATTTTCTTCATTATCTCTATCAGCTTGTCATGTTTCACTCTATCAAAGGCCTTTTGATAATCGATAAAGCATGCATGTATATCGCAATTCATATCTCTGGATCTTTGAAATAAAACTTGTATGCAAAACAGTGCTTCTCGTGTTCCAGTTGCTTTTCGGAATCCGAATTGAGTATCACCCATGTATTCCTCACACCGATTCTTTACTAGGATACAACTATTAGATTGTTTCTTACATGTTTTTAGACGTCAATAAATCATTTACTTAATAGAAATTCATAGATCAAAGATGGTGTCATCTATTAATTCCGATGGAGTGGAATATTTTTAATTATATGTCAGAGGGGTTGTTTTTCACCCCCTCGGGAATCGAACCCGAGTGCCAGTAACAGCAATCCGGGCCACCTGGCTCACCTGCGGGATACGAACCTCTCTGACATATGCAAACGCGTAAAATTATTTTACTTAATGTTAACTGACAGATTGTAAATTTAAGAGGAAAAAAAATGTACCGATTCTAGCCAATCCCGTGCTCGTTTGACAAATCTGGCACCATTGTGAGAGATTGAATATTTTTATATTAAAATGACAAATAAAATACATTTTAAAGGTCAATTTATTTCTATAAAATTCGTTTTATTTTTTAACAAATGTAATCAACGCCTACGTTACACCTTATGAAAAGTATAATTTTGAAAAAATCTAAGCGTATGCGCGCTTTATATATCTTTCTCTGGTTAAATAAATGCGCTGTTGCCAAATTGTTTTTAGTGTAAAATTTTTTTATACATTTTTCCTTATATATTCATTATTATCCAAGAAACGGTTGTGGCTCTGAATCAAAATTGTCTTAAAATATGTATTGGTTATTGTTTAATGTATGTTGATTTAGTTTTTTATAAAAATATTAATAAGGAAATCAGTCAGACGGATCGCCCCCTCAATACAAATTGTTTTTCTGCCTGTCTTGACCTGGTCGTATATATAATAATAACAATTTTTCAAGACTTGGGATACTGTCTGTAAATTTTGTTATTATAATATAGCTACACACGAGGGGTGAACCGCAACCTAAAATCGTGTACACCTACTTCGACTTCCACTTTCATTTCCAACTAGAAGACAATAGATGACAATAGATTATCTAATGGATTCCAAAGTAATTCCAAATAATTCCAAAGACGGTGTACACCTAATTCCAATCTCGGTTCACCCTTCGGCTACTCCTGTTTCAAAACTCACAATAAAACAATTCAATCTTTTCTAAATTTCTGAATTTTCCAAAGCTCATAAACATTTCAGTTTAAAATTAGAAATTTTTTCTCCCTTTATAAGTACTTATATTAATCCAATAGATACGTTTTTTTCGATTTTTAATCTCAATAATTAAATTCGCCCGGGATATAAATTTTAATGCAACTACATTTGAGAGATTCGTGAAAAAAATGTGCATGTGTGGCCAGATGGGACATGGTTTTTACATTTATTTAATGCTAATTTTAAAGACTAACAAAATATACCTTCTCTGCTAAAATGTATATAAATACCAATTAAAAAGCTTAAAAATTTTCACATTAATTGTTTTATTACTTAAAAAAATATTAATTAACGTTATAGGTCCAAAATTGGTATTTTAAAATATCTAATTTAAGATGATTTTTATTATATAATATGAAGTTTTTAATGTTGTTTTAGTAGCTTGTTTTTGGGTTCGCCCAGTCATGGAAATTAACTCAAATTAATTCCTAAATGTTATCAATTTTGAGCAAAGATAAATGGATTCTCATTATTAAAATCATTAATTTATTAATTATAATGCATGAAATAAAAAATAAATATATATTTTACGTAGGAAATGGCTAGTATATCGAAAAATCTTCAAAATCAAAAAGCTTCTAATTAAAAATAGTATTAAAAATTATTGTGAGTATTTTATTTGAATATTCTTTCAAAAAGTTGTAACATGAATAACAAGGAATTGGACAAAAATTAAAAACACAGAGTTTTTATTAAATGGGCCAGATGTTTCGTTTAAAATTATTTAAAATTTGATTTTCTCAGTTGCCACATTTAATCACTCTTATTAAATGGGCCACTGAGGAAGTCAAAATAAATTGACGAAACGTCTGGCTCATTTAATAAAAACTCTTGTGTTTTTAATTTTTGTCAAATTCCTGCTATTCCTGTTAAACATTTATTATGGATATGATGGAATGATTCAACATTTTTCAAAATTTCAAAATAATTGAAATAGAGACAAAAGTAAAAACTTTTTCAAGACTTTCTACTCTCACCAGTTAGAGCTACAGTAAGTAGTTAAAACCTAAAAAAATATACTTAAATCTTTTAATTCATTATTTAAAAAAGATATAATGTTTGAATGTTTCACATAATGATATTTTTATCAAATTTTCCTAGGATCTTATAAACTAATTAAATTATGTATACGATTAACCAAACAATTTTAATTCATTTTTTATTTAATTAGTGATCACATACGAAAGGCTTTTCGCCTGTATGAATAAGTAAATGGCTTTTGAGTTCAGCTTTTCGCGAGAACGCTTCTTATCACATTGATCACAGACGAAAGGCTTTTCGTCTATATGAATTTTTCTAATTTTAAAATTAATTATTTTTTAGGCTTAGAACTCCCAGCTGGAAAATTCAGAAATTCAGAAAAGATCGAATTGTTTTATTGTGAGTTTTCAAACAGGTGCTACTATAATAAACAAAATTTACAGAGAGGGTCCCAAATCTTGAAAAATTGTTGTAATTATTTATATACTAATAATTATAATTATACGAAGAAACATCGGGTATTAAATTTTATCCTTCAATACTCGATAGTAAAAAAAATATATATATAAAAAAGTTGCACTGTAGTTTTCCAAGAGTTGCAATTTGACCATCACATTTTACTAATCATTAACGTTCTAACCGTTGCACCCATTAAGATTCGATTGAATTTATTTTTATACATGATCTGGTTTAAATATTGCTTCATTTTTTTTATAAATAAATGTTGTTTTAAATTTTAAAATCTGGATATGTGAGTTTACAACTAAACATAAATTAATTAATTAACAACAGGAATTTCCTAATAAATAAACAACTTGAAAATTATTTAAAAAGTTGTCTTTCACGTTTATTATTTTATTTATTTATTTTATATTTTAATATTGAGTTAGTTGAATAAAGTAACATGTTTTTAATAATTTATAGAACATAACAATCATGTTCGAAGTCAGAAATATTTTTCACAGAGCGAAGGGGGTTATAGACCTTCGATTTTCTCTCTTTATCTAAAAGAGGTGCAAGAGAGTTAAAATTATGTGGTTTGATAAAAAAAAAATAATAAATGAAATTTTATATTTTTTAAGATTTCTGAGGGTAGACGTTTTAATCATATTTCCCTGGCTATTTTGGAAAAAAGTGCTAGCTAATAAAATGTATTTTTTAAATATTTTAAATTAAATTGGTACTAGATAAATTAAAAATAAAAGTTAAATTAAAAATTACATCTAATATAAATATTTTCATTTATTTTGAGATCATATTTTTGAAGATCTTGCCTTTAACTTCATTTTTGACATATTAAATCATATGTACATAGATATTTAATATAATTATTTTAGTGAAGAAATTAGTATCTATTTGAGAAAGAAAGATTGAATTTTTTCTCAAAATCAACTTGTGATATATAATAAATTAATTTTACGAACATGAATTTAGGTCATTTTTCAAAGATTTTAATAGATATGTTTATATTTCATGTAGGAGGGTCTTGTCCCTCGGGAGTCGAACCCAAACACTAGTAGTTGCCCGGAAATCTTAATAGTGCTTGGGTTCGACTAATACTAATGTAGTATAAATATATTTAATTACTTGAAACCAATAACAAAGACTTAATCGTCATTATAAAGTTTGAAATAAATTAATATTCAATTTAAAATTAGCTCTGATGACGTAGGCTGCTAATGGCCAATCACAAAAGAGGATTCAAAAAATTGGCATTTTAGGGACAGGTTTCAATTATTAGTAAAAATAAACTGCAACGGATCGTTGCTAAACTTTATCCAAATTAATTTGAAATATTAATATGTTCTAGAGTAAAGTACTTTAAAATATAATTTTACTAAAAACTTTATTTAACCTTTTTTGTGGTCCCCAATGTACTTAATTAGGATATTAAATTTCATCAAAATTGGTTAAGTCATTTTCAAGATATTTAGAAAAACTAAAAAAGTACTGAAATAAAGTACTAATGTTTGTGGACCGATATGTACCAAAAACTAATCAGCGCTTCATTTTGTTAAAAGAATGCTAGGTTTTTAATTTCATTTCAATCGGTGCAACGGTGTGGAAAAAATCGTGGGCCAAAAAAACGATAACATACATCCATCCATCCATACATCCATCCATCCGCACGCACTAAATGAAAAAATCGCACTTTTTGGCCTCCTCGACGAGACCCCTTGTAATTTTTGGCAAAACCGTCACGTGCTAAAATTCAACCTAATTGAATACTACAATTTGTGACTTTAATTGAGTCCATGGGTTCCGTAGTTTTTACCTGAGGACCCTTTGAAGCCACGCTTGCCCCGAGAGTGATTACAATACTTTACCCATGCTTTGCATTGGATAAAAGTAAAAAACCCACTATAATTATCCACGGAGGACTTTCTATTAACTAATGCGAGATGAGTTAGATGCTGTCATCTAATATAAAATACAACAAAAATAGGTAATTAAAATAGAGACAAAAGTAAAAACTTTTTCAAGACTTGGTACTCTCACCAGTTAGAGCTACAGGTAAGTAGTGTTAATATATATATATATATATATATATATATATATATATATATATATATATATATTTGTCTGAATTTCAGTGAAAAGTCCAATTGAATATTGTCTCTCTTTATAACGAGTATCGTTTTGGTCTAAGAGCAAACGGTATAAGTGTCCATTCCTAGAGTAATTGAAATTACGAAATTAATCTTCTATTAGTCTGAAACAGGTCACTTGTGATTTTGAACTCTTTCAATGCCTTCTTAGTTCTTAAGAAAGAGAGATTCATTCTTATACCTTTTTAGTCATTTTCCTCTCATCCTGCACGATTTATCTAAACTCAAATTTGTTGCAAAAAGTGTCAGTGAAAACTTATTCTGTACTCTAGAGACGCTCTAGTAATTAATAACAAACTTAAATATAAATGTTTTAAGGATGTGAGTTTTTCACATTTCAAAAAAGGCCATCTACCCGGATTGCTAATGTAGTATAAATATATTTAATTACTCGAAACCAATAACAAAGATTTAATCGTCATTATAAAGTTTGAAATAAATTAATATTCAATTTAAAATTAGCTCTGATGACGTAGGCTGCTAATGGCCAATCACAAAAGAGGATTCAAAAAATTGGCATTTTAGGGGCAGGTTTCAATTATTAGCCAAAAAACACAATAATTATCCACGGAGGACTTTTTATTAACTAATGGGAGATTAATATATTAATTATATTTAGACATCCTCTTCTGTGAAGCCCTAAGTTTATTGAACTAGAAGATAAATCGAATTTATTTTTAGGAAAAATTTTTATATTCAAAAATAATACTAATGTAGTATAAATATATTTAATTACTTGAAACCAATAACAAAGATTTAATCGTCATTATAAAGTTTGAAATAAATTAATATTCAATTTAAAAATTAGCTCGTGATGACGTAGGCTGCTAATGGCCAATCACAAAAGAGGATTCAAAAAATTGGCATTTTAGGGGCAGGTTTCAATTATTAGTAAAAAACCCCACTATAATTATCCACGGAGGACTTTCTATTAACTAATGCGAGATGAGTTAGATGCTGTCATCTAATATAAAAATAAATAAAAAATTAGTAACCTTTATTAATTCACTTTTTTTCTCGTTTCTAATTAAAATTCAATGACATTGATCATTCGGTTGATGTCGATAAGATATAAATAATAATTTAACGAACAAAAAACGACATTAATTTCATGTTGGGAATGCATTTAGATACACGAACAGGGCAAACACACGTGCACTTTGCAACAGTCTCCCGGGGAGTAATTATGGACCACTCAGCTGGCCAATTGGCGTTCGAATCCGGTGACCAGAAGAAGAAGACAACAGGAAATCTCGGTCGTTAGCCCAGGACTGCATGCACTGCAGCCTCCACATCTCCGGACCACAATCCGCTATTCCTTTCCTCAATTATCTATCGAATTATTTGCATACAGCTGGTCAATCCAATATCCTGCAAAATCCTTCGCTTCGCCGACATTAAAATTCAATTAGCCTAATGAGGGAAGAAACTGAATTATTGAGTCTGTTCTCGGATTGTCTCTAATGACTCCAGATACGCTGAATGCGGTACAAATGGATCTCTGCCTGTATCAAGCACGCAAAACCAGAAATGGTTTCAATTATTTTTGTTTTGAATTTTTACATGGTTTTATTTATTAAGTGTCTGTGTTAGAGTAGAATTTTGTAATCGAATTTCGACCCACATCTATCGAGATTTTTTCATATTTATTTGAGATGATAATACCACGAATTAATAGAGATAAATAAAATTTAAGGTTTAAAAAATATAATGTAAAAATTAAGTAAAATTCTCTTGGCTTACAAGATATTAATTTACGGAGTATTTTCTATACTACGTATTATTTGAAACCCCTCAAATCCGAAATCTCGGGAAATCCGAACGCAAAAAAGAGAAACCTATTTATTTAGTCATAAAACAATTATATATATATATATATACCTACATTATAACATTATTTTACATAATTAGTTGAAAAATTAACAAAAAAGTACAGTTAGCATACCTAACAAAGTGTAAATGTGTCTAGGTATATTCTTATGACATCTAGGATTGAAAAACGGTAAAAGTTGGTTATTGAAATTCTTTAGGTTAATCACTTTGACAAAACACTGAAATAATATTAGAAACACACAAAATATCACTTAATCTTTCACTTGATATCAGTTTTCTTCAATTCTCGAAGTTGCTTTCGGCTAATCCGAACAGGACACATCCCCAATTAGTTGGGATTTGAGGGGTTGCACTGTACTCTTTGATTTAACTGTTGCTGTTTCTCCCCCAAAGCCAAATCCAAATACTAATATGATAATGCAATTCGATGAGCAGCAATGCTCTGATGATGGCCAGACCGGGCAGAAACGTTGCCGCAAAAAAAGAAATTAATTGATTTTTCTTTTAAGTTTAATGAACCTGGCTGGATAATCTTCTTTCCCTTAATTTAAATTTATAATATAATATATGGAGTGCCAATTGATCTTGCTGGGACTTAACGTTGATACTTCCGTTGATTTATAACATCATAATGAGTGCAAATTTTGAGTTACAGAATTTGTTATCGTAATTCAAGTACTACACATCAGGCAACAAATTTACACTCATTATGTTAAATTACCCATACAATAATTAAATAAATAAATAAAATAATAATAATAATAGTAATTTCGATAATAATAAAAACAAAAAATAAATGTTTAAAATAAACCATATCTGACATAAATAACATGAGGAAAATTTTTTTATTGAGAGAATGGATTTTCATCATTAAAAGATGTGGTTCATCTCGGAAGCCAAGCCAAATACCCCGGATTGTACTCTTTTGGCAATCCGTTTAGATTCCCAAAGGGATGAAACCACCCTTCAGATATAATAAAAATAATTCATAACATCTCGGATCGAGTAGTAGAATGTATATTGTAAAACAAATACGAATTTAAGAACTTAATATTAATAAATTAAGAGTATTGGGGATTCTGCAATTTAATGTTCTGCTATTTTTTTTTTAAATTTTAATCTTCTGCGTTTTTCAGAGCCCTTTAACCTGGTATCCATGCGGCTTAGGGTGGTCCTTATTTTGGTATTTTCGAATTTTTCCACTGACAGAGGCTCATATGGTTCGAAATAAATAAATAAAAATATCTCCCAAGTTTCAAGTCTCTATTTCAATTTTAACTCGATTCAAGTTTCCCATCTTAAATAACATGGAGGTTTTGGCATTGAACGATCATTTTTATTCCGGCCAGAATTGTTCAAAAAATTTGAAACTTGTAGACTTTATCATTATACTAGTAGTTATCTTCAGAATTTTTACCGATTTTGAACTATTATAATTTTGGAGTCTATAACTTACTAACACTTAATATAGCACTAATTTATCTAGCTGTATCTCCAAAGTTATAATAACTAATAATCTGTAAAAATTCTGAAGCATAGCTACTATTATAAGGATAAAGTTTAGAGAGTTTCAAATTTTTTGAACCATTACTTTGCCCGGAATAAAAAATTGATATTTCACTGCCAAAAACCCAATGCTAATTAGATGGGAAACTTGCATCGCTGTGAGGCAAAGGTTAAAATTGAGATGGCAGACTTGAAACTTGGGGGATATTTTTTTATTTATTTCGAACCATATGAGTGTCTGTCAGTGAAAAAATTCGAAAAAACCCAAAATAAGGACCACCCTAAGCCGCATGGGTACCAGCTTGAAGGGGCTCTGAAAAAGTAGTAATTTATATAGCTGTATCTCCAAAATTATAATAGCTAATAATCTGTAAAAATTCTGAAGCATAAGGATAAAAGTCTACAGAGTTTCAAATTTTTTGAACCATTACTTTGGCAGGAATAAAAAATTGATATTTCACTGCCAAAACCCAATGCTAATTAGATGGGAAACTTGCATCGCTGTGAGGCACAGGTTAAAATTGAGATAGTCTTAAAAACTTGGGGGATATTTTTTTTATTTCGAACCATATGGAGCTTCTATCAGCGTAAAATTTCAAAAAATACCCAAAATAAGGACCACCCAAATGCGGCTGTAAGTCTGCCTAGTTACGGCAATGCCTAAAAATAAAATGAATTGTTTTTAACTAAAAAATTTAATAAAAAATAAGCCTTCGTGCTTTTTATTTTATTTACTTTTGTATGGAAATTTTTATTCTACTAAAATAAATTTATTTTCTACTTTCTAGTATAAATTTGAAATAAAAACTTGTCTATAAAAACTTTTTTATTATATTTGAATTTTACTATCAAATGAAATAATAAATATGTCATGTTTATAGGTAATAGAACATGCCAAACATCAATTCATCTGTTCAAACAAATTATAAAAAAAAATACTTAATTAATCGAATCAGAAGCCTTCGTTTCTGCCAAGATACAAAATTTACAATTCACTTGTGTCTGATTTATAAGCATGCTGTATGAAAGGATTTGGAATTTTAAAAACAATTTTTTTCACATATAGATTCCAGATTCAGTTCTGGAAGATGAGCCTGGAAAAAGAGGCTGGAATTAAACAAGATTTATCGATTTTATCCCATTGATCGATTGAATCCCATTGAATTTTCAATTATGTTTCTTTCAAACTTCCCTAATGGATTCTTCTAAATTTGAATATTATAATTTCGAGCCCTAAGTAGTTATTGGATCTGACTTTGGAGTCCATTCGTGAATTGGGTTTCGGTTTGCTGATTTAAAAATTGTCTAATGGACTCATTTAAGGAGTGTTCGGGACTGTTTATCACTTTTATAAGAAATTTCTCAAATTTTTATAATACCATCGAATTATTGATGTATTAAATATGTATTCCCGAAATTTGAAGTTGATCGTCTGTCTCATTACCGAGAAATAAATTATTGAAAATTGTCCTTTTAACATGGAAGTAAATGGACTGAGCTTTTAAAAGGGCTATAACTTCTATACAAATTAAACCATTTTCAACAAATTTATACAGATCAATAATTCAGCTTTTATGAATCGAATGATACATTTTTCAATAGATTTGACAATCTAGTTAATTAGTTATTCATGAAAAAAAGTTATTTGCAGCCAACAGAATATAACAAAAGCACTAGTATAGAATTCCAATTCTATTTCTTGAAATCGTTTTTGGGTTAAATAAATGTTTTTATAATGAGAAAAAATTTATCTCAATATTCTTTTTATTAATATTATCAAAACAAAGATTTTTATTCGAAATTAACCTAATTATTAATAATTTTTGTATTAAAAAATTTAGTAGGCAGACGTTGTCGCTCTGCAGAAATACAAAAGATTTTAAAATTATTAGAAAAAATACTTGGTAGGTTTCACATTAATGTTGTTATTATTTTTATCTAATAATTTTAAAAAATGTTTCACCAAGTACCAACACCAAATTCCTTAAAAACTACAAAAGATTTTTTCGAAGATCAACCAGATAGATAAGCTGTCCCGAACTCTCTTAACGCGGGGCCCGTCTGCTCGCGAATTGACTATTCAATAGCTATCTATACTTAATAATAATCAGCTTACGACGACGATTTTTTATTTATTTAATTTTATTAAAATGTAAGTAAAATTTCATGATAGGTTTCACTTATTTTTACTTACTTTTTATTAAAAATGTTTTACCTTGAACCGACACCTAACTCTTTAAAAATTATTACCACAAAGAAGGTTATATTATAAAGATTTTACTGAAATTATATTTTTAAGGTAGTTCTTTCGGGACAATCCACACAAAAAGTTTTAGCCTAGTAACCACTCTATACATATGAAGGGTGATAAAAATTTTAGGTTATTTTTTTAACGTGACTGTACTTTTCACACTACTTATTCTCTTTATGAATGGGTCGTTTCCATGCCATTGATCTTATATCCCCTCCAATAAAAATAATCGCCAAAATATGTTTTTTTTATATCAAAACTAATAGATAAATAATTTCAATTTTTTTTAAGTTATTCTAACAATATTAGTTTTTGATCAAGATGGTGAAAGTCCTTAAAAAAAAATAATGATAATTTTCCCACCCTTTCCCAATCTACCGTATGTAAAAAATGTCATTTTTAATTGCAATTATTTCATGTTTGGTGTGGTAAATCCTCTTCAAATTTTAACAGTATGTGTATTATATTTTTAATGACTTATATTCCATGTTTCGAAGACTTCTTGTATTTTTGGATTTGTGAAAGAATTACCTTAAAGTACTTTACCCTATGGCAGCGTTCGGGGAACCGGGGTAAATTATCCCAAATGGGGTAACAATGAAACTATTGGGGGTAATAAGGACATTTTTTAAATTGCACTCACGTCAAAAAGTCCGAATCATTTTAGCGAAAATGAAACATCATTTTTCTAAAACGTAAAAGCGTTTGAATTATGTTAATGTTTACCATTTTTATTTATTTACAGATAGTTTTCATGTAAATTCCAATTAATTCAATAAATAATAAATAATATTTAATAGAAATGACAAAAAAATAAACATTTATGCTTTTATTAATCAATTCCGCGTGTCAAAAAACGTAGACAATATTGTTGGTCGTTGACCTTCCCTTGACTGGTCATTAACATTAATTAGTTCATGTTAAATTTAAACCAGCTCGAGTACTGATTATTTTTTGATTTTTTTTTAAATTTCATTCGGACTTCATTGTGAATAGATGTAAATAATTGTATATACTCGTATGTTATCTCATTTTCAATTTGTATATATATATATATATGTGTGTGTGTTGTTTAATCAAGCTTTTATCAATATTCTGTACAAACTGATGGGGTCGGCACATTGGTGGGGAGTGGGTGAGTACCTTTTGACATCTGTAATTAATAATAACTCACTGACTTTCCTAATGTGTGGTCCCACAGTTTCCACTGAGGAAGAGATGCCGAAAGCGCTCTCGAAATATTTGGATTAACCATTTGAATAATAATAAATTACTGGAAAGAAGCAATTCAATTTATTTATTCTTTAACAATAAAAAATAATAATAATAATAATAATAATAATAATATAACATTTACCTTGTTTTTTTTTTGCTTTTCAGAATGTAGGGTTAACAGCGACCTACGCAAAAATATTTTGGGGTAATGGCTAAAAAAGTTTCCGACCTCTGCCCTAGAGTAAGATAGTACTTTTTTAAACTCTTTATAATTTGTTCATTTGATCGGTATAATTTAGTACTTAGTCAAGGTCGCCTGTCAGGGCCTTTAAATGCTTTATTTGAATAAAAGCGAAAAATTGGGGATCTAAAGTTGATGCCAAAATTGTTTTAGGAACCCCGGTAATGTGGTAGGAGGACCCCCAGGAGTCCGTACCACAGTTTAAGAACCGGTGCTCTATGACAAGCTCTCGGTCAAACCATTCTCTGATAAAAAATTGTCAAATAACATAAATTTACGAAAAACATAATTGGTCTGTATATCTGATTAATAATAAAGGAATAAACATATTAATATTTGAAATGACTATGAATAAAATCTAGCAACGATATTTTGCAGTTTATTGAATTTCAATGTAATCTTATTTAAGAGACCTTCTGAGGAATAATAACCATGATTAATCTTGACCCCTACAATGAAAATCATGGATGGTGATAACATTGAATAAGATGTGTTCCAATATTCAGTTTATTACAAACATCTTATTTGGAATCATCATGCGTCTTTTTCTGCTGCTCTTTTGCCTATATTTTCTTTTATATGTGCCTGGGTAATTATTTATTTTAATTATATTAAAAAATCATTCTAATGTTTTTGTTAGTAATATTTGAAACATTAATTAATTTTTAATCTATATATATATAAAATTAAGGTTTTGTCTGTACATTGCTCCAAATCACGCCATATTTTGGTTGCACACGTTTCAAGCAAAGTTATGAACGAAAACACCCTCAATAAAATTCCTGTCATCTGTATGTCTGTATGTCTGTTTCAGTGGTTTCCGCGATAAGTTGCTCACGATTCACGTCAAAATGGCTGAAGGGATTATTGAAATTTCATATTTGTATCAGATGTCTTCTAACTTACGTTTTTAACTATATAACTTTTTGATATGTTGACCCCAAAAGGGTGTTTGGGGGAGGCGCACGAATGAAAATTATTAAATAACTTAAACTAACAACTCTACGGCAAATTTTATAATGAGCAAACTTGTAGGGGATGTGATTTCTGACAACTTCTGTTTAAAAAAATTTCCCCAAAAAATCATGTGTGAAAAATATGTAAGTTCTTGCCCTTGGAGCAAACTCAACTAAATTTTGTATACATAATCTGTGGGCTTCTAGAAAGCTAGAAATGCAAAAACTAACCACCCAAAATGGGCGGGGGCGGAGGGTCAAAAAATGAAAATTCTTGCTCTTGGACCAAACTTAACCAAATTTTGTATACATAATCCGTGGGTCACTAGAAGGCTAGAAATGCAAAAACTGGGTGCGGAGGGTGGGTTCGGGGATGGGGTGGGGTGGGTTAGGGCATGGGGTGCGCGGGGTGGAATGGGGGTGGAGTGAGGAAGTAAGGCGGAGAAGAAAGGTGGAGCGGGGGTCCAGGGGGCGTAGTTGGGGGTCCAGGCGGCTAAGCGGGGGGAGGGGTGCATTGTTGGTGGAGTGGGGGTTCAGATGAGGATCCAGTAGCATAGTGGGATGGTACGGGGGTGGGGGTCCTAGGTGGGTGGGGTGCAGGATAGAGTGTTGGGGTGGTGGTGTGGGGGCGGTGGTTGAGCACGGGTGCGTGGTCCGGGGGTTAGGGTGCTGCGTGGGTTTAAGGGGGGGGGAGTGGAGTATGGCGTTCGTGGGCCTGGGGTCCAGGGGGCGTGCCTCCTGGCTATTAAGAGGGCCGCCGAAGGCGGGCCTTGCAGCTAGTACTTAATATTTTATATTTAATTAGATATATTATAAAATTTATCAAATATATGATGAAAGATACCAAAAAATTTTAACACTTCCCTAGTGGCACAAAGAAAGCTCGGAACTACCATATGTAGTAGGTAACTATTTAGAATCTATTTTGGCTCTCGAGGTAAAACCAATGTAGACAAACGGTATAGATTCTATGTCGGAGCTATATTGGGCGCCAAGGGTTTGTCCGGTATATGGTTTTCGTGTCGGTATTACCAAGTAAACTAACATGTTTAATGCAAAGTCAGGGGCTAAGCAATTGATTATTCAGTGTATTATCAGAGTGTAAAATGTTAAAGCAATGTTAAGTATTCAACAGTTTACTTTTATTCAAGATACGATACATGAACATTTCTCCAGTTTTATATTACTTTTATAAAGCATTTTGTTAATATTATATTGAAAAAGCATTTAAATAAATGAATATTATTCAAAATACTTTAATCTTTCTTCACCTGGTCAAAGTCACCCAAGAATATCCCTACATTATCTTAGCTAACAAATTTAACATCTTAGAGCACTCTCTTTGATTTTCCACTATAAAATTAACACCTCTGCCACTCTCAACATTAAGAACATCTTAAAATATTTATTTTTGATTTTTCAATTTGTCTTATAGGTTTCAGGGCCAAGTCTCTACCACCTTAGCGCCATGTAGACTCAGGTTACCCAAAGTCAAATTAAGACGATGCAGAGAAAATGAAAGACGAGACGCCAGAGGCGATTGTCGAAAAGTTTGGTGACTCAATCGGCTAAATTTCGATAAAATATTAGACTATAAATATGTTTAATCTATAATAAAGGTGAGATTTTCATATTGATGACAATCACATGCTTAATCATCATCATCATTGAGTATACAGTCCTAAGACTGGTTTGATGCAACAATCCGTCTCCACTCGACTCTGTCCTCCGCCAGCTGTTTAACCTCTCTAAATGTCTGGCATCCCATATCCCCAATTATTTGGTTGAAATATTCTAATCTGGGTCTTCCCCTTCCCTTTTCTTTCCCACCTCCCCTCCAAGATATCCCTAAGCAGTCCCCCATGTCTCAGTGTGTGCCCCATCATCTGACCTCTTCTCTTCTTCAGACTCTTCCACAAGGTTCTTCTTTCTCCGATTTTTCCAAGAACTTCTTCATTTGTAATTTTATCCATCCATTTGATATTCATCATTCTTCTGTAGCACCACATTTCGAAAGCCTCCAATCTCGTTCTCTCCGCTTTTCCAATTGTCCAGGTTTCACACCCGTACATGGCTATGCTCCATACATATGTCTTCAATAGCAACTTTCTGTTTGCTAAGCTGATTGAGGAGGAGCATAGTAGTTTTTGTTTTGAATTAAACCCCATTTTTGCTTGGGCAATTCTTGATTTAATTTCATTTTTGCTCCTCCCATCCCATGTTATTTTACTTCCTAGGTAGCGGAATTCCTTAACTCCTTCTAGGTTTTCTTGGTTAATTTTGATGCATTCCTGTCTCGTTTGTTCTTTTTTTGTACATACTAGGACCTTGGTTTTATTCTTGTTTACTTTCATTTTGATTTCTTCTATTAGGATTTGGTTAATTCCATTCAAGGCGTCCTCTAATTCTTTTTTATTGCTTCCTAGAAGGGCAATGTCATCGGCAAATCTTAACATAGCGATCTTTTGACCTTGGATTTCTATACCTGTATCAATTTTGTCTTTGAATTCTTTAATCGCTTCTTCTATGTATAAGTTGAAAATCATGGGTGACAGCACACATCCTTGTCTTACACCTTTTTTTATTTTGGCTTCTCTTTGTTCATCACCAATATTTATAATTGCCGTCTGGTTTTGATATAGATTGTAGATTAGTCTTCTCTGAATTTTATTCCCGCCTGTTTTAATATTTTAAACATAATTTCCCAATTGACGTTATCGAATGCTTTTTCTAGGTCTATGAATCCGATGTAGACAGATTCTTCCCTGATAAAAGCCCTTTCTATTATTAGTCTAAGAGAGAGAATTGCTTCTCGGGTGCCTCTGTTTCTTCTAAAGCCGAACTGGTCTTCCCCCAGATTTTCTTCAACTCTTTTGTTCTATTCTTCTTTGGATTATTTTGGTTAGGATTTTGGAGGCATGTGATGTTAGGCTAATGGTCCTGAAATTTTCACATTTATCCGCGCCTGTCTTTTTGGGAAGTGTGACTATTTTGTTTTTTTCGAATGCTTAATCAATTTCTTTAATTTAAATTGAATGTACATCGTCGCAGGATCGGGGTGCATTTCAGCGGGACTCCAATACAATTTTATTAAATTATTTTTACACGAACTTTTGTCTATTTTACATTTTATTTATTTGTTCTTATTGAAATCGTCAGAGCCGATTTTTAAGGAATTTCTAAAAATAACTAGCATAAACTACAGTGAAACCCCTCAAATCTGAACCGGAAATTCGAAATCCCGGGAAATCCGAACCCAAAGAAGAGAAAGTTATTTAATTATGTATATATTCTACATTATATCCTTATTTTACATAATTAGTTGAAAAATTAGCAAAGAAGTACAGTTAGCATCCCTAACAAAGTGTAAATGTGTCTACATAGGTACTTATGTCATCCAGGATTGAAAAACGGTAAAAGTTGGTTATTGAAATTTTTTAGGTTAATCACTCTGCAAAAACAATGAAATAATAATAGAAACACACAAAATATCACTTAATCTTTCACTTGATATCAATTATCTTCAATTGTCGAAGCTGTTTTCGGCTAATCCGAACAAATTGAAATCCGAACAGGCTACAGCCCAAATTAGCTCGGATTTGTGGGCTTTCACTGTATGTATCTAATTGTTGTTTAATATGAATAAAATTATACAAATATAAGAGAGAGGCAAGTGATAAAATTTCATTGTGTTAAGTTGACTTAATCTTTCACTTGATATAAGTTATCTTCAATTGTCTAAGTTGCTTTCGGCTAATCCGAACAAATTGAATTCCGAACAGGCTACAACCCCAATTAGTTCGGATTTGAGAGTTTTCACTGCAGTAAGTTTTTTTATATATAAATATACTTATAAATCAAATTCGTAACTTTTTTACTTTTTCCTCATAAACCCCAATTTTAGCCACAACACTCAGGATAAAAATGTGAATTCTATTGTATTTAGTCCAAACATGAACGATACTACCTCCGAGTTCCTTAAACTATAAAATAAACTACAATACTTATTCAGTTATTAAAGATTAATTTTGATTACATTTACTGTTTATTTATTAAACACTATGCCTCTGGCTGCGTCTCTTCGGGGATCGAACCAAAGTACCATTGACAATCATTTGATAGGAACTTCTTCTGACATAATCAGCTACAAATTTTTAGACAATAGGTACCACATATCTTGACCGTAATACTACTTCTAACATATGAACAAATTTAATATCTTAGATCAAACTGAGAGCATCCTCTTTGATTTCCCATTATAAAATTAACACCTCTGCTACTCTTGGCATAAGAACATGCTAAAATATTTATTTTTGATTTTTCAATTTGTCTTATAGCTTTCAGAGCAGATGGGTTCCTGGCACCACAATGATCCCACAGATCCCACCTAGACGCTTCATGTTCGGACAATGCAGAGAAAATGAAATACTAGACGTCACCGGCAAATGTCGAATAGTTTGGTGACTCAATCGGCTAAACTGCAATAAAATATTAGCCTATAAATATTTGTAAATGACTAGTACAGTCATCACTCACCACCAGAGGTCTCTACTGTAGATTAGTGTTAAGTTAGAAACATATTTGAAAGGGAAGTGTCACTTGTTAAATTTAGGCCCCGAGATAAACAAATTGTAATTTAATTATCCCTTTCAGCTTAGTTTCCTTATTATAATAATTATCTTTATTGTATTATATTATCTTTATTGTATTGTTTGTAATATAAATATGTATATATTGTATCAACCCTTTCAGGCATAATAAAATCTGTTGTAAAAAATAATTTAGATATTCATAATGTTTTGTATCTGATCTATAATAAATGTGCTACTTTCATATTGATTCTTAATCAATTTCTTTAATTTATCCCAATTAGGGCAGCTTTGCTCTAACTTCCGTCAAAAAGTCGAATATCTGAGACTAAATCAGCAACCATCCGTGATGTGGGCAACCACCTAAAGTTAGAACCAAAAAATGGCTGCAAACTTACAGCTATTATGACTTTTGGTGAAAATCAGGAAAACATGGAATCGTTATATGGTATGAGAGCTTTTTGTAGCTAATGAAGTAAAATTTAGCAGACAAATTAGTGTTGATAACATTCACATTTGCATCAAGTTTTAACTTTCTCTTGCAAAACATTCCCAGATAAAATAATTTGTAATGAACGTCGTAGTCTTATAATTTTTTCACTCTTGTCAGTAATCGGTTTTAGGTAGAATGCTAAAACTTGGAACAATGATGGAACTTATTAATTTACAATTTTTCACTATAAATTTGACCACATTAAGACCCCTTTACCAATATATGATATGTATATATTGATTTTTTTAAAAGTCAAATTTTTTTTTTTTTTAAATTTTCAAATATAAATAATAAATATAAAAGTGATAGTGTGACGACACAATACAGGGGGCTCAATGACAATGTGACAGAATGTGACATAGAGGGGGGGGGGCTCTAAAAATCTTAAAATTCGTGTGACGTAATTTATGGACGGTCCCAAATTATGAAATAAAAATGTATCTTAAATAACTAAAAAAAAATGTTCCTTCAAAAATGAAAAGCTGGCCAAATTCTTTTAGTAAATTTTGTTATCAAAATCTACACGATTTAACGAAAGAAGAATTTATTTTGTTAGTGTATTAAAAAAAAAACTTGTTCTTTATTAAATTTTTTAAAAATTTGTTATAAGTTTTCAAAGTCTTGGCTTCATCTTTAGTGTATTAAATGGTATTAAAACCGACGCCAAATAAAAGAATAATAAAATAATAATATTAAATGAGACAATAAAAGAGTGCGTCTTCTGCTGGAATAATAATTTTTTTAATTCATTTATAATAAGACTATAGTTTCGAGGGCTTTGCTTTCTTCATCAGTCTATTACACAATAAAAGAGTGTGTCTTCTGCTGGAATAATAAATTTTTAATTCATTTATAAAAAGACTATAGTTAGGAGGGATTTACCCTCTTCATCAGTCTATTACCATTGTGTACTTGTGTAAGTCATACTCTTTTATTGTCTAATAGACTGATGAAGAGGGCAAAGCTCTCGAAACTATAGTCTCATTATAAATAAATTAAAAAACTTTAATTCCAGCAGAAGACACACTCTTTTATTGTCTCCTTTAATTTATAAAAATTCTGCTACTCTCGGCAAAAAGAAACTTTCAATTTAAAATAATAATAATTTGCCTTTTAAGCCATCTCGTGTATTCTCAAACGAATCAAATGGAGATTTTTCATATGCTGAGATTGCTTTCAAAGAAGAGCTTGTCCCGGAAGGACCTGTTGTCCTGTACCCTAGCACATCCTGTTTAGGCCATGGGAGCGATCTTGATCCCAGTGTTTTGCTGCTGACCTCCGACCTGGATCCGGTTGACAAGCTGCGTGACTTCTCACTGATAAGCTGACGCCAACTGGGCGCCTCTGAGCTGACCTCGGCTGATAAAAACGATAACCACTGTGCAACCGAAGATTCCTCGCCCTCGACATCCAAGGAGAATCCAGCTGAGGGAATTAATGGATTTGTTAGATCATCGTTTCCACAGCTGTTCATTCATTAAATCACTGCGCTATCACACACACAAAACATTCAATTATTATTATTATTATTATTATTATTTTTTTTTTTAAGAAATGATGAATGTGTCAAATATTTTATCTATCGTTTGTTAGTTTATTTTAAGAGATATTTCTCTAAAAAAAAGAAAATAAGCTGACGTGTTCTGATGTGGCCATATACTTGACTTTACCATACAACCTGGCCCCTCACTTATATTTTTTTTTTTTTTTTGTGGCTTTTCGGCCTTTTTAGCCAAAAGCCACTTTACGATACTATATATTTATTTTTCAAATTTGTCTCTACCCCCGGGGTCAGATTTTAGCCGGATGCCTCGAGTCGGATTCGAACCCGGGTCCACTTGGTTAGAAGGATGCCACGCTACCACCTGGCCTAATCCGACCCCCCCACTTATATTTAATATTTAATAACATTATATATAATCATGTAGGGGAGGGGGGGTTAGTTTTTGCATTTTTAGATTACTGTGGCCCCACTGATTATGTATACAAAATTTGGTTGAGTTTGGTACAAGAGCCTCATTCATTTTTAACCCCCCCCCCCCATTTTGGGCGGCCAAAACTACGTGTGAAATTTGGTTTCGATATTCACACTAGTTTTTGAGCTAACTCGTCCACAAAAATTTGGTAACGCACAAACTAGCAACCAGACAAACAGACTAACAGACATTTTGACAAAACAATTATTATTTCGAAAAATATAATTTTTTCGATGTTTACTTATTAGAGCTTTTTTGTAGAGCCAAATGCCATGGTTTCGCTCAATCTTTTTAATCAAAATAATGTCAGTCCTTTTTGAGATATTTTTGAAAAAAAAGAAGGAAAAAAAAACAATTTTTCATGCATCGTTATAATATTTCACCACACCCTGTATGGTAAAGTAAAAAAGAAATGAAAATTTTTCATTCTCGAATATGTAAAAACAATTCATTCTTGTATATTTCCAACCTTAAATTAATTATATAGAGAGACTATTGAGCTTGTCCTCTTTTTGATGTAAATATTTAGGAGTATAACATATATGTATAGGTATATCAGGTATAAATTTGTAATATATATTAAATTGAAAGTTTCTTTTTGCCGAGGCTTGCAGAATTTTTATAAATTAAACGAGACAATCAATAAAGTAAAGAAAATTTTGAAACTTTTTAAAATTTAAAATATAAAATACTAGGTAGGTTTCACAAAAAAAAGAACAGTTGCTTGTTTACCATGAGACAATAAATGAGTGTGTCTTCTGCTGGAATAATAAATTTTTAATTTATTTATAACGAGACTATATTTTCAAGGTCTTTTCTCTCTTCATCGGTCTATTACAATTGATTCATAGGAATTGATGTGTGAACGTTTCATTCCTGAGAATAAATTGTAATAGACTGATGAAGAGAGCAAAGCCCTCGAAAATATAGTCTCGTTATAAATAAATTAAAAAATTTATTATTCCAGCAGAAGACATAATCTTTAATTATCTCATTTTAATAAGTATGTATATATTTGTATAATTTATTTGTTTGAGACTATAGTTTCTGAGGTTTGAACTTCATCATCAGTCTTTTTTAATTAGAAATATTTTATCTATTTTTTCTCATGGTGGTAAATTCGTTTTGTAGTAATTGTAAACAGGGTCACTCAACAAAGAAATGCTTTCGTATGTTGAGAGACATGCTTACTATTATGACAAAACGTATTTACATAAAATATTATTTAAATGGAAAAGAAGATGGAAAGTAGAAAAAATAAAAAAGTAAACTTTTACAATACAAAATAGATTGTTTGCAAAGTTTTGAAGATTTTGTAAAAATATTTCGCCATAATTCGTTAATAAAATGAATTTTCCAGATGGCTATTTATATTTAAGATTAAGAATAATTTTATAAATAAGGGGTAGTTACGATCAAATATGAAATTGATAAGAAATACTGTTTGATTTGGTTCTTTATCACAAGCACAACATCTAAAATACTGCTGATGCGCTTCGAGATAATCTCTGAAAAACAATTGATCAGAGTATTCCACCCTTGTTATTATATTAAGCACCAGTGCAATTTATAATATTATTTTTGATAAATGAAACTTAAGATGTCTAGAAGATCTCCTAGTGTTTAGAAAACAGATTCTAGATCAAGGTGTGCTAACAGGGTGGGTCAGAGTTGTAGGTATATCATTGGATCTATGAAAATTTCTAAACTCAAAAAATTTTAACAATTTACTTAAATAGAATCTATCCTCTTTCAATACTTATTTAGCATATCAGATTGACATTATTGAAGGAGACGATAAAAGAGTGTGTCTTCTGCTGGAATTATAAATTTTATTTATTTATAACGAGACTATAGTTTCGAGGGCTTTGCCGTCTTCATCATAAATTAATTCCTGTGAATCAATTTTAATAGACTGATGAAGAGGGCAAAGCTCTCAAACTATAGTCTCGTTATAAATAAATAAAATTTATAATTCCAGCAGAAGACACACCTTTATTGTCTCCTTCAATATATAAAAATTCTGCTACTCTCGCCACAAAAACTTTCAATTTGATTGACATTAGTTGGCCTAACCCACTATTAAGAGTTCCAAGTTAATTAGACCTCTATTTTCTTGTCTCAAAGGAATTTTGTCAAATTTAATGAATGATAAAAATATAATTATATAAAATTTCAATACATTTACTATTAAAAATATTTAAATATTTTGCCTAAAAGGGTCTTGTTATCCAAAAATAGGTAGGAAATATCAGAAAAAAACAACAACTTTAACCTTGGTGATTATTTTTCCCTTTCACACCAATCCAGTGTGTAAATTACAAAGAGGGGATGGATGAAGAAAATTCCCCTATTTGAAAAATCCTCCCAACTTATAAACCCGTCCTAGGACACCAATCATAGGCGGATGTATTTAGAAGATTAAACATATATTATTTTTAATAATTGATATATAAAATATAATCTATACCTATATAGTATATAAAATTAAGGTTTTGTCTGTACATTGGTCCAAATCACGCCAAATTTTGGCTGCACACGTTTCAATCAAAGTTATGAACGAAAACACCCTCAACAAAATTCCCGTCTGTATGTATGTCTGTCCGTCTGTCTGTTTCAGTGGTTTCAGAAAAGTTGCTCACGATTCACGTAAAAACGGCTGAAGAGATTATTATGTTATTTCATATTTACATCAGATGTCTTCTAACTTACGTTTTTAGCTATATAACGTTTTGATATTTTGACCCCAGAAGGAGGTTTGGGGGGGGGCGGGGGCGCACGAATGAATATTATCAAATAACTCCTAAACTATTAACCCTACGGCAAATTTTATGATAAACAAAGTTGTAGGGGATGTGATTTCTGACAACTTTTGTTTAAAAAAATTTCCCTAAAAAAACACTCAAAACGGGGGGGAGGGTGAAAAAATGTAAATTCTTACCCTTGGAGCAAACTCAACCAAATTTTGTATACATAATCTCTGGGCCTCTAGAGCTAGAAATGCAAAAACTATCCACCCAAAATGGGGGGAGGGTCAAAAAATGAAAATTCTTTCTCTTGGATCAAACTAAACCAAATTTTGTATACATAATCTGTGAGTCACTAGAAGGCTAGCAATGCAAAAACTGGGTGCGGGGGTGGAATGGAGTGGGGATGGGTTAGGGTATGGGGTGCGCGGGGTGGAATTGGGGGTGGGGTGTGGGAGGGAGGGAGGGAGGCGGAGTAGCGTGGAGGTGCAGGGGGTGGAGCCCAGGGGGCATAGCGGGGGTGGGGTCCAGGGTACTAGGCGGGGTGGTGGTGTTTGTCTGGCTAGCAAGAGGGCCGCCGAAGGCGGGCCTTGCAGCTAGTTTATTTATAAAAGCTTAATGCCATAGTATTTTTTTTCATCTCAGATATAAATATCAATTGTACTTAACTTCTTAGTAATTTCATTTCTTAGCTGAATCCATCAAGCTTTTATAATATATTTTATATTTGAAAAAATTTATGTTCAATTAATCCTCTAAGTTCCTCCCTCTATTATCGGTAACCTAGGAGGGTGCATTTATACTAGTATTATGTTTTGAGCTTAAAACTTCACCCAAAAGTTATTTTTTACTTTTTAGTCCATTTTTAAATAAAAACTTGATTTAAAAATTTTTTTTACTTATACTTATTTATTCCTATTCAAAGTTTAAGCCCTTAGGCGCACAAAGTACTCTTTGTCGTAATTTGTTTTGGCCTTTGTGTTCAATGAGACAAACGAGTGAAAGTTTTTCCGTTATCTATTTTCATGTCGAGATTAATTAACCAGGATAGTTGTTGGAATGTTTTGAATAATATGATTACCTCGCCGAACGAGGCTGGCTATTTAATTAGAAATAGCCTTTTAAAATTATCACCTCAGATAACAACACACTTTTTGGACTCTATGGCTTATTTATTTATTTATTTAATTCTGTAATCAATCCTATTCGAAATGTTTAATAGTATTCAACTAGTAAAGATATAGTTTGGAGATTAAGGCAGTAAAAATTTCAAATAGAACAATGCGATAAGATTATTGAAATTTTATGAAGGTTTAGAAGATTATGTCTTAAATGACAGCCAGCTTCATCAATAAGCAAACAATCTTTTACTAGCCATTAAAAAAATCAATTAAAATATAGTAATTTAAATTTTAAGCATAGTTTAGATTTAGATAAATAGTTTTTTTAATCATTGATAAACCAACTAATTTCTGAATTTCCAAAAAAAAATATATATTATTTTCCTATAACATATTGTTAGATTAAACTTATTGTAAATTCATAATTCATTTAGTTTTCAGAGATTTTAAAGTTTTAATCAAATTCAAATAAAATTACGTGATTCGAAATCGTCACTAAATGGATGATTATAATCATATTAGTATACGAGGATTCGAGACTGAGTCTTGGCAGATATTTGAGGTCGCCTCCTCTTGGAAACCAATGGCAACCTACCAAGTATATTTGCCTAGTAACCTCTCCAAACTAGCCGTTCGGAACCGGCGTTAAAAAGTAGGCCCCGTATACCTGTGTAAAAACAGCTAAACACACTCGGCACAGGTATATGTGGAGAGGAGCCGAAACGTCAGGGAGACTCTGATATGGCACTTAAAAGAAGAAGTATACGATGACAAATATAAATAATATACCCTCTGATAAAGAAGTAGACATCTTCACTCAATCAATAAACTTCCCCAAAGAACTTGAGAACGATTTCAAAACTAGCTATCGAAACGTCGTCCATTTTGATAAGAATTTATAATTAAAAATGTACAATCTAGTTGCTTTTTCAACTCAAACTATTCATTCAACCACCAAAGCATCAAATCTGCAATAAAAATAATGATTATGGACAATTAAAATGGATAGAAGCATCGTATGTCGAACACGTACAAAGATGACGTCACAGTTTGCTCAATTTGTGAAAAGTCAATGAAGCAAATGTGTAATGATAAAAAAGCGAGTAAATTTTTTAAATTATTTTAACATTAAATTTACATTATAGAAGAATTTTGAAAAAAAAAGTGAAAACAATTATTTGAAATGTTTGCTAAGAATAAATATTCGATTCAATCTGTTGTAGCCATACTAATTATTTATTTATTTGTTCACCGATATACAAGTTATAAGAAAATAATGATTTAATCTTTTGACGTGCTCTTTAGAATCACGAACATCTCATAAGAAAATTAAACAAATTTTAATTTCATCAGAATAATACATTTTGCATAATTTCTATTTTTCTGTCAAAACAACATTAACTACGTGGACTTTCATAATACTGATAATGATGTGAAAATATATGAGAGTCTGTTGGACTTAGATATTAAATTGAGAACTTTATTGACAATTACTATTCGCATTCTATAGTTAATTTGTATTAATGTTTTGTTGACCTAGCCACCGAGGGGGACTTGTGCCTCTAAGCAGGTCGAGAAATAAAGATTTATTTATTTATTTATTTATTCAAAAAATGAATTGATATTGTAAAATAACTAAAAAATTTGAATAGAAAGATTTTTAGCAATTATCCGGATAGCACACTCGCTCTAGAAGATGTCTTTTCCAGCTCTTATTGTCATTAAGATTTCTAATGTACACAAAGGGACTAATTAAAGGGGTATTCTTCAATGTCTACCGAAAAATAAAAAAAATCAGTGCTGATTTCCTTAGTAAAACACTTGCAAACCATGAATGAATAATGTCCCTGACAGCACGCTCGCTCTAAAAACTAGATATCTTAAAAACAATAAGAGCTGAATTAGTCATCATCTAGAGCAGTGTTCCGTAAAGTGTCTGGCGCGGCACACTGGTGTGCCGTGGTCATTAGTTGAAGTGCCGCGGAAAAACGTCAAGTTTTGTGAAGATAATATGCGCCTACACATAGCTGAGAGTTATGCGACCAGCAAGAGATGAGAGCAGCCTTAACCACGATTGCTCCAAATTTTGATCGCGTGTGACCCCCAAAAGGCTAGAAATGTAAAAACTAACCACCCAAAATGAAAATCTAGGCCCTTGTACCAAACTTAATTTAGTTTTTGCATTTCTAGCCTTCTGGGGGTCCACAGAATATGTATACGAAATTTGGTTAAGTTTGGTCGAAAGGGCTAGAATTTTCTTATTTGACCCTCCCACGCATTTTGGGTGGTTATTTTTTTTTAAACAAAAATGTCAAAAATTACATCCTCTACAATTTTGCTTCTAATGGAATTCGCCGTAGAGTAAACAGTTTAGGAGTTATAATCAATGAGGTGATTTTACGGTATTTTTTGACATCTTCAGGGGTCGATTACCCCTAAAAACGACTCGATTTGGCGAGTAAGAATTTGACTTTCGGGGTGTGTGCTGATCACACTACAGTATGGGATATGTTATTTGAGTTCTGAAATCAGCTTCCAAAATGGTCAGTAGCTCTCGGTCTATTATATTGATTTTAATAATAAATAAATATTAAATAAACATTGTTTTTTTTTTGGTATACCTCTGAAATTTCTTGATTTGGTAGGTGTACCTTGAACAGAAAAAGTTTGCGGAACCTAGAGCGAGTGTGCTTTCTGGGGTATTCTCTTCAGAATCCATCTTGGTTACACCCTTAATTCCAAAGTTTTTTTAACAGCTAAAGAGGTCATTTGCGAAATGAATGGTCATTCAGTCCATAATTATGGATACAAACTTTGTGTATATCTATATATATAAGAATATCCCATTGAAAATTAATTTAAATAGTTTTACCGGAAACTTTTCTTTTAGTTGTTTACACTGACTATGAAACATCAGCTCTATTGAAAAAAACATCTGGTTTCTTTTCAGGGTTCTAAAAGCAGTTCTATTTTTTTACAAATAAGTCTATAATTCAAAAGGCAAGTAAATAAAAAAATATCTGTGATTTAATTTGAAAATATTTATGCTTAGGCATTCTTTGAGACAGTTAATCGTCATTAAATATGATTTAAATCTACGAAATGGTCCTTTAAGCAAAAGCCCCACACATAAATTGCATCCAGACAGTTCGAGATAATTTCTTAGCTAATATTCGCTGCGGGGCGCCTCCTTTTCGACGTTTCGTATTCAACATAAGAGAATGCTCTAAAGAGATAGAGAGAGAGGCCCAACACCTGCTCGGCGGGATTGCAATATTGCATTGTGTCGGGATAAAGAGGGAAGAAAGGGATCAGAAAGTGAGTGGCTGCGGGGATGCGAAAAAAAACAAATATGCCCTTTTTATTGTCGGCGGTGGTGATAATTTACAATGTTAATATATCTAAAGCAAATACGATGATGGCATTATTTGAAAAGAAAGGGTTGGAACGGGTTCCTGTCCCCTCTCGTTTTTCCCTGTACTTTTCAGTTTTAAGTTTTCTTGACAAGAAAAATATTTTCCTAAAGGATTTTCAAATGATTAACATACATGACGGATTAACTATTTAAATAACATCTTGAAAATCCAAAATATATTCCTTTGTGATATAGAAAATCCCATCAGATGAAAAGAAAAATATACTTTAAAAATTGAAAATTAATGAACTGTGTTATGAAATAATCTAGTCTAAATCATTACTGTGGTATTGATCAATTTTGAACTCGCATCATCACAAAAATGCATACTTTCACTCTCGCGTTTCTGCGTATGGATACAGTAATAAGAGAAAGTATTAATAAAGAAATAACATAAATAAAAATAAGAAAAGAAAAATATTTAATTTGTTAAATAAATATTCAAATCAAGATTGTAAGAGTTCCGCATTTTTACATTAAAATTAAATCATTAAAAATGTTATTAATTATAATTATGAACCACACTGCCTAACAATGAAAATGCCTCGGGCTCAAAAATAGCTGATTCTTATATATTTCCACCTGCTGAATTCAAAAATCAGCTTATAAATTACCGATTAGGTCTTGTTTTGGAGATATAGGTCAAATCGACGAAAAAGGCCATTTTGACATATTTTCGAGTCCCATTAGATATTAAACAGCAATATTTGAGATCACAATATTTTGTTGACGAAATAGAAAACAACTTCCTCTTTGATTTTTAAACTACCATTTGTTTTTACCTCAATTAGAACTCGAGTTATAACTAAAAAACTAAAACTACGTGATTATAAAGGATAATAAACATATATAAAAACATATGGTCTTACTTTTTAGTTATAACTCGAGTTCTAATTGAGTTACAAACAAGTGGTAATTTGAAAATCAAAGAGGAAGCTGTTTTCTATTACGTCAACAAAATATTTTTATTTCAAATATTGCTGTTTAATATCTAATGGGACTCGAAAATAGGTCAAAATGGCCTTTTTTGCCGTTTATTATTATTATAACCACTACAAAAGCAAACTTTATACGGAATATAGGCACTTTTCCTTTATTTTGGTGCACAATGAATAGAAAAATCATGAAATCAACTTTAGGACAAGGAAAAAAATTTTTGTAGAGTTGTGTCATTAATAAATATCAATTTAAATAAACATAAGCTTAAAAATAAGAAAAAACACGAATGATTGGCATGAACACTCTGGACGCTCACTCACTTTATATTTTGAAATGTCAAATTAATCTGGTGTGTTCATGTCAAGAATCAATAATATGTTTCATATGGAATTTTCAATTATTTTCTTGATATGTTTTTACATGCTCAATTTATCGGAAACGTATCCGATTTTGCTCAAATTTGGTAAGAAATATCAAATTGTCAATTAATTGATATGTAATATATAAAATGATTTTTTAATTAAATAAGTTATTTAGTTTTTTGAAAGCTATTTTATATAAATAGCTGTTTAATTATCTGAATAAAAAATGTATAATTGACATAAAATAACAGATTACTTATGGAATTTAAGAACACAAGGATAAAAAAATGGATTTGTTAACTTAATTTTAGACTGGCGTTAGGTATATTAATTTTTTTCATAATTACTTAAGAAAATTTAGAATCACGTTCAAAAGACATTAAATTATTAAATCGTGTTTTATTTGAAGACTCATGATTAGGTAATTAAATTATAAATTATTATTTATTTGGAACTCTAGTCAAGCGAGCTTATCATAATACAACAAATAATCATCTAAGAAAACTTTTGACAAATTAAAAATGTATGTCAAGAGTTAGTGATTTAAAATTCGAATACCTAATTTATTCAAGAATCAATCAATTAATGAAATAAGTACCAAAATACGAAAATATATCAGGCTTAATTTATTACATAGAATACAAAATAAGTTACTACTTAACCATTTTTCCACCCTTAGAGCATCATATTTCAACCCCTGCGAAAAGAAGCCCAATTTGTATGTGTGAATCAGCAGAAACCGGCTGGCAAAAGTTGAAGGCTGATTAGTAACGCACAATTTTTTAACAGTCACTTCACTTCGGGTAAAAACATCAATTTAATAAATTTAATTTCAAATTTTACAGATATTTTGTTTAATTATGAAAACGCCTAAGTTGATCTTAATTTGAGTACCTACCTACCTACCTACACAGTCTAATTTGAAATTTATTTATTTATTTATTTTCTTAATTGAATACAGACAGTTTTCATGAATAAGCCATTAAAAAGAAAATGTTAAAATTTCTAGTATATTGTTTTGAAAAGTAAACTGCTTAGCGCCTTATAATTAGACCCAAGGGGCAGGGCCAAAAAAACGAATTGTCCGTAAATATGAACACTATGAAAATTTACCTATGAAAATCTGTTCATTGCTTTTACTAAACTACTCGAACTGAATCATAAAATAAAAGTATATTTAAAATAACCTTCAATTAATTTTAAATATATAGTATCTAGATATAACTTTAAAATAAAAATTCTTGAAATCGACTTAGCATATCTATGTTACTCCCATAGAAGACTGTTCTTTTAAAAAAAATGGATCCCGTTGAGAAAAATTTGATGAATTTATAATTTGACTAGTTTTTAATATAAAAGTTAGACAATTTAGCAACGTAGTAGTTATCTATAGGTAATATATTTTATTTGCTCAATAATATTAAAGGGGCCAATTAAAAAGACTTTGGTTTTTCTGAAAGTAGCAGAGTTGTTGAATCATAAATTTGCATCAAGCGGAGGACAACCTCATTGATTCTCTTTATGATTGAAGGGATCCACAATCTTCAATTTTCTTATTGAATGAATTATTTCTGATATTTAATTAGACCAAAAAATTTTAATTAAAATGAACTCATCTTTTTAAAATCTTTTTCTATATATAAAAATTTGTTATTTTGAAAAAAAGAATGTTTCGTTCTTAAGAGAATAAGTCAACAAGCTATATTTCCATATTTATTTGCTTCAAGTATGTGAAAGGATATCTTATTCGATTCATGGAATCTTTGCCATTTTCATCTGAGCCAATTTGATTACTAGTCCATTTCTAGAAGCGCATACTCGAATGTGAGTAATCTGCCCCAAATTGGATGCTGTCGGTTGCATCCATCTAAAAAATGACGACGACGACAACAAGTTGTCAGCTGTGCGTCTGACATCGAATGTCTGACCTCTGCACGACCCACTTGGCCTGATATGATAACCGAGAGCACATAGAACAAGTGCCGGTACTCGGGCTGTGTATATGAGTCACAACTACACTGGCGTCTGTGTTTGTCCGCATTGCGGCCAGTTAAGCACTGACGTCAAAGAATGTCCAGCTACAGACAGGGTGAATTCGGTTTGCCAAACCAAAACCAGTATCTAAGCGTATGATGGGGCAGCTTAACGTCGAATTTCGCGTTAATACCGACCGATAACACCAAATTTTTTACCAGGTTCTAGGTAATTAGCTTGCGATTTTTGATAGAAACCAACTCCTCCGTCGCCCATCTTGGATTTTATAGAGGCCATGTTGAAATATAGGTAATTCAATATGGCCAATATAGGTAATAGCTATATTTCAAAATGGCTGCTATGATATCCAAGATGGCCGACGGAGGAGTTTGTTCTTATCAAAAAATTCCAAGCTAAGTACCTAATAATACCTGGTAAAATTTGGTGCTTTTATCCGATGTATCAGTATTATCATGATAAGCGGCCCTACTAATAACTCAAAAGAAACATGACACAAGAGTTTGAGAGCTTGGGATTTATTTCCGATAAACAACTGCACATATGGTACAATAACAGAATTATCATCAGTAATTTCCCAAACGTTGTTGTTGTTTTTTTTTAAACAATCTATGCGATTATTTTTAACATCGATTACACAAGTCTACGAAATTTAACTTTTATAATGTTGTTTTTATTATTGGGTAATATGGATTCCTAAAACCAAAGAACAGTAGAAATTGGCATATAAAAAAATTCTATCACATCACAATTTTTTTAGTACAGGATTTTTTGTTCCACTTTTTCATTCATTAGAAACCCATATATAACTTAAAAAAAAGATTTTAGTAATTTTTTGATTATTCTTCATTGCCCTGATAAGTACATAAATATGATTAAAAAATAGTATGGACACGATATTCACATTAGTTTCTCTTTTATTAGAAATTATTATACCAATTTTCATTATTAAAATTACTTCAATTTAAGCTCCTCTCAAGCCGTTTTGAGAAGACCCGAAAAAAAGATGAAATTTCAAAATAACAAAAATCCAACAGTAAACATGTACTTCCGGTTCTTCGATTTTAGCCAAAATCTCGAAATATTTCTTCTAACATTTTTAAAGAGAACTATTAGTGTTAGCTTGTGAATATATTTTATAAATAAAAAATCGAATAAATTTTTATATTTTTAAAAATTAAATAATTATTTATATGTGATTTTTTAAAATTAAATAAATTTCAACACAAGCTTTTACAGAAGAGCTTTTGAATGTGCCCATAAAAACCTCGTCTATCTCCTAAACTATTGATCCAAGAAGAATAAAATATATAAGCTTTTTTTGTAGAATATTTGAATCGCTGAAAATTGTTTCATGTAAGTTTCCCTATAGGTCAATTAGTTTTGAAGGTATAACTGCTAACAAAATTGTATAAAAGAGTCAAAGCTCTTCGATATAAGATATTACATATAAAAATATACAAATTATCCTCGATACTTTTATTACTTTTGAATCAAACTTCTAATTTCATGATGTTTTAATAATTAGTACCTGGAGGCACCGAGCGATGCTCGGTAACTTTTTCCTTCAGTTAAAAGCTTTATTTTAATATTATTTTTAATTTAAAATTCTGATAAAAATGTCGATTTTTATTTGAGAGCCGTTTTCAAATTAAAAAAAATACAAATATATATAGTATTCGCCCACTGTACCCCCTCCCCCTCCACCCCGTTCGACCTCACCCCGGATCCCCCACCTCCTGCACCTGTTTTGATTCAAACACATGATTCATTTTTATTCATTCAATTGTTAATAAATAAAACCTATCAAAATGTATTATTTTTTCTGAAAATTGAGACCTGGTTATGCAAAAGATATTTTTAAATAAATTTTTGATTATTTTTTATTCTATTAAATAAATAAGGTTCTTTATAAAAACAATTATAAAACGTTTGTTAATAATTCTAACGTTTAATCACAATAGTTCTTCAAGGCCTTTGAGAACAATGAATTAAGCCAACCCATTGTCTGCCTGGGTACAAAAGTAAAAGAGTAACCTTTTTTAAAACCCTAAGAATGGGATTTGTCTACCTGAGAATAATTAATTTGTTTACGAAAAAACCCATCAAAAACAATTTTGTCGAAGATGAGACCGTGACAGATCGAATTGTCACCCCAAAAACCCCCTAACCCGTGAATTTCATCAAAATCGTTAGAGCCGTTTTCAAAATAGAACTAAGATACAAATATATATACAAACAAATATACAAACAAATATATAAAAAACAATTTTTGCTCGTTTAATAAGAGTAGATTATTGCTTCAACAGTCAAGCAAAGAAAATGAGGTAACGCACACGCACAAATATACATATTTTTAAAACCCGTTTTTTGGATTCATGGGGCCTTGAAATCTAATGATTTGTAAAAATCTCAATTTCGAATTTTTTCTGCCAAACCAGATTTTAATTACTATATAAAGAGTATACCTTGTCGTAAATAATATAAATAACAAATATAGAGATATGTAAACTACTTGATGTAATTATCGTTTTATTTTAAGAGGGGCGGATCAGTGGGTGCGGCAGCCTCGGGGCAACTCAAAAAGGAGGCAGGGTTAAAAATTTAAAAACAATAAATAGTAATAATTAGGCCCCTTTTTGAAGAAAGATATACTTAATATAATGACCCGTTTAACGTAAATGTTTTGTCCGCAAATATTAAAAGAATATTATGTTTGGTAACCACCATTCCAAAGTCGCATACAATTAGTAGAGAATTTGATCGATGATATCAATTATTATTTGCAAATTTTCATTTTGAATAGATTGATTGACCATTCATTTACATAATTAGTTTTGAAGTTTGAGAGAGAGATTGATTTCAAACCCATTCATTCTGAAAGGAAATTACTATGAATTGGGATGTGTAAAAAAGGGAAACTGTCAAAAAGATGAGTTGATCAGATAACGGGTTGACAAAGTGTTCTCGGGGCAGCTGTCCACTGTCCACTGTCCATGGACACAAAACAAATTCCAGCTTACAAATGGAAAAATCCTCTTAGTGAGGAACACAGATTTTCAGTCGATTTAAGAGAAAGTTGAATTTTCTAGCTGATGAGCCATTTCAGATTTAACATTGATAAAAGTTAAGTATATTGAATATGACAACCTGTTATTCCATTTTTATTACATTCAATAGGGTCCACTGTTAAAAATTTAATAAAAAATGGGAAGTCCGGCCTCAAAACTTTTTGTGTATAATATTACATACCAGTATTGTGATCTTCAGAGGCGTAGCCACGGAGGGGGGGGTCAGAAGCTGATATCTGACGTCATGTAATTAGGTAAGAGGATACTTGGGACATACGATTATTATGAAAATTCACACACAACTAAGATTAATATTGAAAATTTAACGAAATAAATCCTAAAGGATGTTTTTCAAAAAAAGACGAAATCCCTAAAAAAAACTTAAAAGGACCTGATAGAATTGCAACTAAAATTGTATTGTGATATCTTGAGTCGATAACTAACTTATGGTTTATATTACATGAGGGTGAACCGTGATTGGAATTAGGTGTACACCGTTTTTGGAATTATTTTGGAATTCATTAGATAATGCCCCTTTATTGTCTTCTTCTTGGAAATGAATGTGGAAGTGGAAGTAGGTGTACACAATATTAGGTCGCGGTTGACCCCGCGATATTTCATATCCCTTAAATTTACGATTTTTGAGTTAACGTAACCAGGGAGATACAGGTACTTTTTCTCTAGAAATTAGAAAGCACAAATTTTATTTAAAACCTATACTTACTCCTAGGGGTGAACCGCTACCTAATATCGTGTACACCTAATTCCACTTCCACTTCCATTTCAAAGTAGAAGACAATAGAATACGATAGATTATCTAATGAATTCCAAAATAATTCCAAAGACGGTGTAAATTTAATTCCAATCACGGTTCACCCCTCTACTTACTTTAAATATATGAACTATATTATAGTTCCAGCTAGGATATACGTAAACATTTTTTGATATTATCACCTTAACTCTTAATTAACTCCAAAAAACTTTTTCGTTTGAAATTTACATAACAGATTTTTTTTGATTTGATCAGTTTGCTCTTTTGATTTCTTTCGAATGGATGTTCCGATGAGTAATAGGTTGAGAGCAAAAGAAGCCCCTTTGGCAACGCCTCTGAGTGAGTGATTTTTAACAGAATTCACTGCACAAAGAGGCCAGAAAAATTCAGTTCCTAGGACAAAGCTCACCGTGGAGCATTTTCCCCTTGGCCACCCCTTTGGACACCCCTTGAGCATCACCATCTAGGGAAAAACTTTTAATATTTTTCCTAAAAGTCTTACTCGAACCTGGAAGGACGAGGAGACCTGTCGAGTAATTAGTCGTTGAAAAGTGATTGGGCCGGATTAACCGGTTCCTCGCTTAACTGACTGATAATATTAAAATATTTACTATTGCACACGATGCACGTGCAAAGCCAGACCTATAAACATGCTAGGTATTTATTAGATGATATCATTGGCTGAGAGATCGCGATATTTGATACGGAGATAGATAATTGCCGAGATGATGGCAACCCTAATGGATCCTATTGATTACACTATCTGCCTATTAAGCTCGTGGATTTTAGTCAAAATTTCCAGATAATATTGGACTGAATAAAACATATGCCGAATATTAGCTTCGAACAATAACCTCGTATCTAGGATAAGGAAAATCTTTAACGAGAATGAAGAACTTCTGGCAAACACGTAGTATTGTAGGTATTCACAGCTTTGTATATTGATTAGACTATATGGCTATTAAGCTCGTGGATTTTAGTCAAAATTTCCGGATAATATTGGACTGAATAAAACATATGCCGAATATTAACTTCGAACAATAACCTCGTATTTAGGATAAAGAAAATTTTTAACGAGAAAGAAGAACTTCTGGCAAACACATGGTATTATAGGTATTTGCAGCTTTGTATATTGATTACACTATCTGGCTATTAAGATCGTGGATTTTAGTCAAAATTTCCGGATAATATTGGACTTAATAAAACATATGCCGAATATTAGCTTCGTACAACAACCTCGTATTTAGGATAAGGAAAATGTTTAATGAGAAAGAAGAACTGGCAAACACGTGGTATTGTAGGTATTCACAGGTTTGTATATTGATTACAGTATCTGGCTATTAAGCTCGTGGATTTTAGTCAAAATTTCCGAATAATATTGGACTGAATAAAACATATGCCGAACTTTTGCTTCGAACAATAACCTTTTATTTAGTATATGGAAAATTTTTAAAGAGAAAGAAGAACTTCTGGCAGACACGTGGTATCGTAGGTATTCACAGGTTTGTATATTGATTACACAATCTGGCTATTAAGCTCGTGAGAATACGTGGATTTTAGTGAAAAATTGTGGCTAATATTGGACAAAATGAAACATATGTCGAACTTAGTACAATAACCTCCTAACTAGGAAAAGGAAAACTTTTAAATGATGAAAGAAAAACTTCTGGCAAACACGTGGTATTGTAGATAGGTATTCACATTTTTATACTTTTGAAAGGTTTGTTTACTGATGTCTTAAAAATAACAACACCTGCTTGAAGAAGAAGGCTCATCTTAGAAGGAAAAATAACAAAATATGAAAAAATATATTAGAGCACGTCTTAATTTTTTTTGGGAGATCGAATATTAAAAAAAAAAATATGTGTGAGCTTATCCACATAAGCTCACAGGAGAAGTGAAACTTCTGTAGCCGTAGATGTTATTGAAATAAATTTAATTTCCATATTTTAATAAATTTTATTTGTCATGAACTATATTAGCGGGTTTTAAAAAAAATATTTCCTCTCTATTTAGCCATTTCCCCTTTATTGTAACAAAAAATCAAACAGATACGTCGCTAAAGAATTTTCACTTCAAAAAAAATAAATAAATAAAACAATGTACTTAGGTATTAATAGAAAAATATTAGAAAAGAAATGATGTTTACCACAGATAGATACGGATGATCGGATGGATGAGGCGCTAATGACCACAGCAGTAGATGCGCCCTGATTTCTAAAAAAAGAAAAGAAAAAGTTATGTTAAGTAAAATTTTATAATAAATTTTTAATTAGAATTTCGTGGTTTTACATTTAGTGTACTTAACAATACGTTTATCTCTATGACTTTAAATCTCTCTCGGCCTCCCTTGTTCCCGGCAATTACAATCTTCAAACCTACAAGACCCTGATACACAAATACCCGAGGGGTGAACCGCGAGCGAAAATCGTGTACACCTACTTCCAACTTTCATTTCCAAGTTGAAGACAATAGATGACAATAGATTATCCTATGAATTCCAAAGTAATTCTAAATAATTCCAAAGACGGTGTACACCTAATTCCAATCGCGGTTTAACCCTCGCAAATATCTGTCTTCACCCTTTCTCTTGATCACTGTTACCTCCCCTCATTGATTATGCAAAATTTTATTAAAATCTAAAGGGGCCGTATTAATTGTTTTCGATCGCATTAAAAGAGAAAAAACGATCAACTAGAAATTTTTGAGAGGGGGCTGAATTTGGATACTTCCCAGTGGTATTGTATTTTCACAATTGATACTAGTATGTTTACCTTATTTTCAAATTAGTAACATTTAATATTTAATCAGTTTTTGTAAAAATATAAAAATTAATTATATTTTGAATTTTCTAAATAGATACGTACCACAAAGAGAAACAAAGAGGTTGTCCTCTGCTTGATGCAAATAAACATACACACATATATATCGAGATGATATATCTGTATATATATTATATACATGTATATTATTTATTTGTCAAACAAATAAATAATATATATACAGATATATCATCTCGATATATATATGTGTATGTTTATTTGCATCTTTTTTTTACTTGTGAATCAACAACTCTGCTACTCTCGGCAAAACAAAAACTTTTTCAATTAGATACGTACCAGTTGCCACATAGAATAGAATTTTCCGAGGGGTGAACTGCGATTGGAATTAGGCGTATACCGTCTTTGGAATTACTTTGGAATTCTTTAGATAATCTATTGTCTTCTACTTGAAATGAAAGTGGAAGTGGAAGTAGGTGTACACGATTTTAGGTTCACCCCTCGGAATTTTGTTGAAAATTATATTTTCTTTAAAAATGTTCAAGGTGGAATTTATATCTAGTTAAAATTTATCATTAAAGCATCCAAATTGTTGAATATTTTGCATATAAATCAATATTTTGATTGATCCAAGTCAGCTGGACGGCATTTCATCTTTCCAGTAAGTAAATTGGGGAACATTAAATAGACTCGGTAGAGTACTTTGGTGATATGAATTTAACAAAAAAATTTGATTTACAAGTTAATTTTTAAGAGTTTTTTTATGATTAGAAATATAACCTATAGAGATATGCTGTTGAGAATTTTTTAAACTGAAATTTTATTATCAAAAAAGTCCCTATAAAGTTTTACTTTATTTCAAGGTCTCTCACATTCAAAATTTGATTTACAAAGCTAAACTATAAACTATAGAAATATTCTATTGGGAATTTTTTAAACTGAAATTTTATTATCTAAAAAAGTCCCTATAAAATTTTACTTTATTAAAGCGTCTCACATTCAAAATTTAATTTACAAGTTAATTTTATAGAGTTTTTTATGATTAAACTATACACGGCAGAAATAGGCTAAATGGGGATTTTTCAAAATGAAATTTTATTATCTAAAAAGTCTAAAATTTTACTTTATTCAAAGCGTCTCACATTGAAAATTCATGTCTTTTTTCGTTAATTTTTCAATATAATAGGTTATTCTCCCGTTGAGCTAAGCCTTCCAGGACCACCAGATCGTTCTAAATGAAAAGTTTTATTTTTCGAGAGTAGCAGAGTTGTTGATTGTAAAGAGAAACAAAGAGGTTGTCCTCTGCTTGATGCAAATAAACATACACACATATATATCAAAGTTATATATCTGTATATATTGAAGGAGAAAATAAAAGAGTGTCTTTTGCTGGAATTATAAATTTATTTATTTTCAACGAGACTATAGTTTCAGGGGGCTACCCTCTTCATCAGTCTATTACAATGGATTCCACAGGAATTAATTTATGAATCTCCTTCAATATATAAAAATTCTGCTACTCTCGGCAAAAAAATTCAATTTAATAAATGTATACATATTATTTATTTGTTTGAGACTATAGTTTCGAACTTGGCTATCATTAGACTTTTTTAATTATAAATATTATTGTTCATGGGTTCAATATCGTATGGATTAAAATTTTTTAATTTTAACTGACTCTCAGCTAAGTAAAGATTAAAAAAAATTCAATATCCATACGATACTGAACCCATGAAAAATGAAAATAAAAAGATAATAAAGGCCAAGTTTTCAAACTATAGTCTCAAACAAATCAATATATATATATATACAGATATATAATTTTGATATATATGTGTGTATGTTTATTTGCATCAAGCAGAGGGGCAACCTCTTTGTTTCTCTTTATTAGAAAATGTTCCTTATTTAATTTCTAAGTGTACTTTTTTTGCGAATAGGAATAAGACCAATTCCTCAAAATGTACCCTTTAATCTGGATTTACACATACAACATTTATACTGAACCCCACTAAAATAAAAACAATAAATTCTGGGTGTATATTTATTCGCACTAAGAAGATGAAACCCTCTTTGATTTGCTAAAAAAATCACTTCCCTGCTTCTCTCAGGTAATATAAAAAAATTGTTACCAGATACAAATAATTATTTTTTTAGCCCCATTGCTAAAAAAATTCTTCACATACTAATCTAATTTTTATTATTAGTTTAATTCTCCCGAAAATTATCTAAACTTAGGTAGTTGTTTCGCGACAATACTAGCAAAAAGTTAATGCTAGAGTATATAGAACAGACGAATAAGGATTCATAATTCATAAGCCCAAAACTTTTTGCTGTTTATGTACCACTACTAGCCAATCCCGTGCTCGTTTTACAAATCTGGCAACACTGTCCGAGCTTGTATATATTTTATCATAGAAATATCAGATAAAGTACATTATAGAGGGAGATTTATAAAACAAAAAAGTTCTTAATAAGCGATTGAAAGTTGATTGCGACAATGGCTGAAGAAGCTTAGAAAAATTACTAAAGTTAACTCACTTTTTAGGTTAAATAAATGCATTGTTGCCAGTTTGTTTTAGTGTAAATTTTCATTATACATTTTCCATTATTTATTCATTATTATCTCAGAAACTGTGTTGTAACTATGAATTAAAATTTTCTTAAAAAATGTATTAGTTATTGTTTAATGTTGGTTTAGTTTTATACCAATGGTAAGAAGTCTTTCTTAATTGTAATTAAATATGTATGTAAACTTTCCTAAATCCAGTATAGTGACAATGTACAAGAGTCTGAAAAATTCTATCTTTGGAATTCAATATCTACGGAACTATATTGTTCTTAAATTTCATTTTGACACCAATCGATGTAGAAATATTTGAATAATAATCCATCTAGAAATTTCAAAAAAATCCTAAAAAGCCCATATGGTGAAACAACTACCTTAAAACCCTAAATTAAAGTTTTTGTTATCTATATAATATTTCAGGCTCATTATATTAAAATGCTTTTTACTTTGACTTCTTCACGTACTTATTTAATATTTGGCTAGAACTGTCGAAAATTATTCAGGTTTCAAATCGTAAATCGATTGGTCTATTTAATGAATGCAAGATTGGCTGAAGTTTTTTCCAAGGTGGTTTGGGTTGGGTGGTGGGGGCATTCTCTATTGAACAGGGAGGGCGAATTCGTTTAGGAATTCGTGAGGGTAGAGATTAGGGTTAAAGGACACGTACCTGCCACCACCTGCTTCTTCGCTTTTCATAAAAGGGCTCTCGGTGACAATAAATATTATTCCAAAAAGAAAATTAACAATAAGTTAGAGCAAACAATTCAAGAGCTATTTCAAAGATACTTTATACTAGGGCTTGTTCTAAATAGAATCTCAGGAATTTCCATGTCGTTTCATTCTTATTACCTCACGTGCTACATCTATTATTTGTTGAAATAATCACACGCTCGTTGATAAGAATAGGTTTCTATTCTTTTTCAGGATTAACAATTAATTTGTATATAGTGAAATCAATGGGGATGTCCTCTGCATAATGCAAATGAAAATATCATAGCATCAAGCAGAGAAAGCCTCGTGATTTCTTTTTATGAATCAACAAATCTATCTTACTCTCCTGGCAAATTAAAATCTTTTCAATTATATGCATATATATTGAAAAGTTTTGTTTTGCCGAGAGTAGCAAGTGTTGATTCACAAAAGAAGAAACAAAAAGTTTCCCTCTGTCTCATCTCGATATATATGTGTGTATGTTTATTTGCATCAAGCAGAGGACAACCTCTTTGTTTCTCTTTGTCTACATATATATGTTGCAGTAAAAACCCGTTTTTAAGTAAGAACGCGTTTCGCTGAATACATTTATGGCAACTAGAGTTTACTGATGTTGGTTGAGTTTGTTTCCAAGGTCTAGAATCTTCATTTTTTGTCCTATGATTTTGGGTATTTATTTTCAAAAAATTTATAACGAAAATTTCAAAAATTAGAAACAAAGTTGTAGAGGATGTAATTTTTGACATTTCCCGTTTAAAAATTTTTGAAAATAAACACCCGAAATGAGGCGGAAGGAGAAAAAAATGAAGATTTTAGACTTTTGAACCAAACTCAACCAACATCAATAAACTCCTAGTTGCCTCAAAGATATTCAGCGAAACGCGTTTTGACTAGTAAGAACGCGTTTTTACTAAAAAACGGACTTTTACTGCAACACGAGGGGTGATCCGAGATTGGAAGTAGGTGTGCACCTCTTTGGAAGTATTTTTGGAAGTACTTGGAAATATTTGAAAGTGCTTGGAAATATTTGGAAGTAGGTGCGGAAATATTTGGAAGTACTTGGAAATATTTGAAAATGACTTGGGAATATTTGGAAGTACTTGGAAATATTTGGAGAGTACTTGGAAATATTTGAAAATGACTTGGAAATATTTGGAAGTACTTGGAAATGTTTGGAAGTACTTGGAAATATTTGGAAGTACTTTTTTTTTTTTTTAATGCAATCGAATGCAAGAAGGGGTGCCCAGTAAAGATGTAGCCCCTATGGATCTCGAAAGACCCTTGCATTACCGAAGAGAAGGGAAAGTTGATTAAGTGAGAGGGTGTAGACGTAGGTGTCTATGCACCCCTGGTTTTGAAGGTTTGAAGATCATAGGTGCTGGGAAAGATAGAGGCTGGGAGAGAGTTCCAGTTCCTTGAAGTCATGGGGATGATATGTATTCGCGAATGAAGTGGTCCAGCACTTTTCCAATTTGACCGCGAAAGAGTGTTGGGAGTCGGCAAAACGTGTGCTGGGTGCAAAGCATGCTTTGGGGGGAATTATTGATTTTTATCTCATCAGAGCACCTGCCGTGATAGTATCTATAGAAAAGGGAAAGGGCAGAGACATCTCTTCGATGAGCCAGCGAGTCGAGGGAGTCGGTGAGGGTAGAATCGTCAATTAGCCTGACGGCTCGTTTCTGAATTGCATCAAGGGTAGCAAGAGAATATTTTGAGGCTCCTCTTGGAAATATTTGAAAATGATTGGGAATATTTGGAAGTACTTGGAAATGTTTGGAAGTACTTGGAAATATTTGGAAGTACTTGGAAATATTTGGAAGTACAAGTGGAAGTAGGTGTACGGTGCATATTGGGTCGCCTTTGGTTTCACCCCTCGCTGCAACATATATAACGAATATATATGTATAGTTATATATAATTTATTAGAGTATAGTTTCGAAGGCTTGACATTAATCATCAGTCTTTTTAATTAGAATTATTCAATCTGTCATTTCTCATGGATTCAAATAGCCGGATGTCGGTAAATTGGTTTTGACGCTGCAGTAAGCTAGTCAAGCAGAGGAAAACCTAATTGATTTTACTTCATGAATCAACAACTCTGCTACTCTCGGCAAAACAAAATATTTTCAATAATTTTTTTTTTTTAGATTTAATAACTTTCATAATTATAGGCATACAATTTTTAATGAAATATTTAAACAACAGATTAATAAATAATAAAGTTGAAAAAATTGGTAAAATTTTGAGCTAATAGCTATTTTAAATTTGAAAAAACAGAAAACATTTTGAAACATTTTTGGTTTTGGTGATTGAGTAATTATTTGTCAGCGAACGATTTGAAAACTGAAACCTGGCACACAATACAGCAGATTAGTACAAACTTTTTGAGCAAAATTTTAGCTTATTAATTACAGCTGTATATTATTTTCTCATAGAGTAATTGAATTTTTTCTGTATTTTTCATTTAGAAGTACTGAAGGTAGAAAACCCAAAATTATTATTCGTTTTGGTAGCATAAACATTTTGGCCTCAAAACCTATCTTCTGCTTTTGAGTTATCCAGAGTATTATAATCAAAACAGAAAGAAAGATTCAAGTTTTGGGCACAAAAAGGCAAAATATGATTAAAACTTAGCTTGCTTAGCGTACCAATTCAATACGTTTTTTTATTAACTTGAGATTTACTGATTTGAGGTATCGCGATAGCAAATAGGCTTTTTTCAGGGCTCTGGAGACCGAAAATTCCGAGTTTTACTAATAACTTACAACATATTTATACTATGGTGATCTTACATTTAGTATTCAACGAGGGGTGAACCGCGATTGGAATTAGGTGTACATCGTCTTTGGAATTATTTGGAATTACTTTGAAATTCATTAGATAATCTATTGTACTACAATACTAATATATAGGCTCTTTTCGGGTCTCTGTAAACAGAAAATTTCGATTTTACTTATGGAAAGTGGTGTAGGTTTTAGGTGAAACATGATGTTAATTAATAGAGTAAAGGGTGTAGTTTCACTGTGAAACTACACACCCTTTACTCTATTAATTAAGAAAATTTCGAATTTTACTAATGACATCATATTTATACTATGGTGATCTTACATTTAGTATTCAACGAGGGGTAAACCGCGATTGGAATTAGGTGTACACCGTCTTTGGAATTATTTGGAATTACTTTGAAATTCATTAGATAATCTATTGTCTTCCACTTGGAAATGAAAGTGAAAGTGGAAGTAGGTATACACGATTTTAGATCGCGGTTCACCCCTCGGTATTCAAGAAATGAAAGTCCAGTTGATTGTATTGGAATCAGAAGACTTCCAAAAAGTTTTTTTCGGAAAGACTATTCTAAAGAGATAGTTGTGTTCCAGAAACTACTGATATCTTCTAAGAACAATTAACGAACTCTTGATGATTGATAAGCCAAATGAGGAGTCTTGAATTCTCATTCAACAAATACTAAAAAGATATTAATGTATATACTAAATCGAACAATCAAGATATAATTTTAAGAGGTAATAAATTTAAGTCCACCCTAGAATGATCTCTGGTTGTCAAGAAAAATCAAGTGGGCTGGCTTTAGTTTTTAATCACCTTGGATGCGATAAAACGCAACCAGACAGACTTTAAAGGAAAGGGACAAGATAGGAAAAGTTTCAGGACAGTTTATAGATTTTTTATTAGAAAAGAACCAATTATGATTTATTAAATGTGTGAAGTTAATACTTCCAGAAGATTAAGATAAGAAGTGTAAAGAAAGATAGTAAACTTGAATGCTGTAGATTCTTTTATTCCTAAAGCGATCTTTTGTGTTGCCCCCATTTTAAGAAATTGTTGCAGTTAGAAAAGAACAATGCACTTTGTCTCAGATTATGTTGAGTTCGGAGTGAACATTTTAAATAAAATTTTCATTTTCTTTTTCAAAACATATGGTAAGACATAACAAGTCAGTTATTGTCTTTTGCAGGTGTTACTGCTTGCAATGTGAAAAATGTTGTCTGATTTAACCCAGAAAAAAATTGCTCTATGAGATTTTCTATTAAATATCACTAGTTAGTATTTTTGGAAATTTTCCCGAATTTATTCTTATTTTTGTGAATTTTGACAATGTCTGTGATCTAAGCCCTGCTGGAGTGTTGCATTTTCTTAACACTTTAACTGCGGGTGAGATTCATAAACCACATAGGTACTAATATTACACTGCTCGACAATAATTAAACAAAAATTCCTCCAAGTAAACCTATCAATGGATTCCGGAGAGTTTTATACGCTAATTATCATGCAATTTCCCGATTTTTTACAACACGTCAGAGTTTTGAGATATTATCGATCAAAATGACCAAAAAGGCCATTTTGAACTATTTTCGAGTCCCATTAGATATTAATCAGCAATATTTGAAATCAAAATATTTTGTTGCCGTAATAGAAAACAGCTTCCTCTTTGATTTTTAAATTACCATTTGTTTTTACCTCAATTAGAACTCGAGTTATAGCTAAAAGACTAAAAACTTATGTTTTTATCTATGTTTATTGTCCTTTAAAATCACGTAGTTTTAGTTTTTTAGATATAACTCGAGTTAAATCGAGGTAAAAACAAATGGTAATTTGAAAATCAAAGAGGAAGCTGTTTTCTATTACGTCAACAAAATATTTTGATTTCAAATATTGCTGTTTAATAATTAATGGGACTCGAAAATAGGTCAAAATGGCCTTTTTCGTCATTTTGACCGATAATATCTCAAAACTCTGACGTGTTGTAAACAATTGGGAAATTGCATGATAATCAGCATATAAAAGTCAACCGGAAACCATTGTTAGATTTACGGGTAGAAATTTTTGTCGAACAGTGTTATCAGCCAGTCAGAATTCGAACCCGGGGCCTCGAATTTCTGGTGTGATGCTCTCTTTTGAAATAATTTTAAAAATAATTAGATTTAATTTATTACTCTCATTTTGAGATATCTCGATCTAATCTTTAACTTGTATCAGGTTTGATTTAGAGCAGGTTCCTTGAGGCCTTGTTAAATCTGTCATAAATTAAGGTTTAATTTGAAAAAAATATCAAAAAATAACATCGCATGATAGAGAATTCACTTAACTAAACTTTCAGATCATCAATATAAAACCAAATTTCTATTATAATATTGCTATGGATAAAATAAAAACGAATAACTGCGTTCGCAGAACTAATTTTAAACGTATTTTGAATTTTTATAAGATTCATTATAATGGATTTTGGAATTATCAATTTGCCAAAATGCCTATTAAAAAAATTCTGGAATGGTCTGAATATGTTCGGGATCGGTTCCGTTAACGTAGCTAATATGTCCGAATATAAAATATTACCAGGAACCACAAGAGAAACAAGATTGAGTAGTCCTGCTCTCCTGATTATATTACACATTAGAGTAATAAAATAAACATCACGGAAGGCCACATTTGTGTTGGGCTAGAATGGCATATGGTTAGTGAAAGGCGCTGAAACGGTATGCCCCTGAAACTGAAATCTCAACAACACGCTCTTTAGTTGTTTTACATACTAGGTTGGTATTTTTCACTTGGTAGCCCCCAGCAACGCTAAATGAAATTTCATTCAATTTAACTCATTAAAACTAAATTAAGAGTATATAAAAAGGAAAAGAGAATACCTAAGCAGCAATTTGGAGAAATTTTAAAGTCTCTATAAAGTCGTGTAATGTAAGCGAATTATCTTGGGTTGTGGAAAACACTCCAAATCATTAGATCCTGGAAGTTAGGCACCATGCTAAGTTTTATAATTTTTTCTCATTAACATATCAAAGAATAATTGATAAATCAATGAGAATTGTTTTTGACCGCGCTTTTTTGAAAAATATATTTATCGCGAGACTACTGCGGATTACATCTGAGATTTCAAATTCACTTGGTGATCCATCCGAACGTTATACGCGAAATCACATTGGATTCTAGCTAAGTGGATCACATCTTTTTCTTTCTTGGTCCAAACTTAAGACTCCGCAGACTCCAATAGCGTAATCCGCAGTAGTCTCGCGATAAATATCTTTTTCAAATAAGCGCGGTTAAAAATAATTCTCATTGATTTATCAATTATTCTTTGATATATTAATGAGAAAAATTATAAAATTTATTTAAAATCATTATTTCAAGTTAGAAATATATAAGTTCAGATATTATTTTCACTCAATATTTGACAAAAATTCCCTACATTTGATTAGCGATTGAATCAAATGTAGAAAACATTCGGTTAACCATCCTAAGTTCTTAGGGGTCAAAATATTTGTACTTCCAAAATAAAGAATTGCTCAGATTTTAGGCTCTCTAGCTTCAGAATTTAAAAAAGAGGTAGAAAATCAGAAAACAATCAAATATGGCTTTTGAAAAGTATTAGATAATAAGTTGAAATTGGTAGAAAAGTTGTACTCTTGGTAATAAAAACTTTTTAATTTGATTCGAAAGAATTACAATTTCATAGTCACGAATTCACTTGTCTTAGTACTATAGAACTAGAGGGTGGTTTTAAAAAACAATAGGTATATTGTGTTTAAATTTTGACTCATTCATTAGAGAAATTTTACGATGAAGATACGTATGTCTTTGGCTGAAATTAACTAGCAGGTTATATCTATATATCAAAAGTTGTATGCCTTTATGGATTACCAATAGGGAAATATTTTTGGCACTCGGGTTCGATTCCTGATGTGCCGACATGTTACCTCATATCACCGCCAATTGTGAACCGATTTTGAAAAAAATTGCATTGGGTCCAGTCTACCTTCCGATTGGACCCATTTTTTTCATAGGTATTAGACTTTTTTGTTAGGTTTGTTCAGGCCTAACTTCTTTGTTTATGAGCCGATTTCGATGATTCTTTTTTTATTGGAAAGGGGGTATCTTAAAGATGGCGCCATATTAATTTGGTCAAGTTCTGATCATATGATCACTATTAATAATATCACTAAAAAGAGAAAAATAAAAATAATTTTTAAGAAAAAATCAAACCGACTTCAAAAAAATTAAATGCAACAAATAAAATACACTAAAAGGTATAAAATAATTATTAACTTATTTAGTTACAACTAAACTTCAAAATATTAACATGAAATTACTTTTTGTAGTCTGTGCCAAACAAACTATACCTATAAGCGAGCGAACCCACCAAACGTACTAAGTAAGATCAGTCGAGTGCGATTAATAAAAGGTATATGTTTGACACCGACTTCAAAAATTAATTTCATGTTAATATTTCGTAGTTTAGTTGTAACTAAATAAGTTAATAATTATTTTATACCTTTTAGTGTATTTTATTTGTTGCATTTAATTTTTTTGAAGCGGTTTTATTTTTTCTTAAAAATTATTTTTTCCAATTTAAAAGTTTAAATGAAATTCCGTTATTTTTCGAATGTTTTTGTTTTTGAAAAGATTCCATGCCAATTCTCGATATGTCACTTATTGTGCAGGTAAGTAACCGACTCAGTGGGGGGTTTATGAGAAAAGCAAGGCAAAAGTGAAAAGAATGCAAGCCGTCGTTTACGGCAATTACACGGTGGCGCGGGTTCGAAAGCGAAGGACCAGCCAGCCAGCCAGTTGTCCTAAAATCCTGAAATAGCGAGGCGCCATTTGGCAAATGCCCCGGCCTTTGTCATTGCTGCTTGGAATGCACACCCGGGTCAAATTTTTGTTTACTTTCTGACACTAAATCACATCATCTTCACGTTCCGCCATCACATAGCATCTGCTACTAGAGAGACACGAATAACAAGCATCTTAGAATAGATGAGCTTTTAGTTTAGATAAAATAATTAAATAAATGAAATTAAAAATAATAAAAAAATAATAGTAATAAAATGTGGAACCGATGTTACTATAACAGCTGCTCATCGTCAGTTGGTAAATACAGAAAATACTTACTAATAGTACTTAAATACTAAAAACATTTCTCATGTAATAAACTTCCTTATAGGTATAAAAAAATCTGGCGTAACCCAACACAACGTGATTTTACCATCACTTGCCTTTCTCGTATATTTCTATAATTTTATTCATATTAAACAACAATTTGGTATATTTTTATTCAATTATAAAAATTGATGTTTTGAGCTAGTTTTATCAAAATATCTAAAAAAAACTATTAAAACAATTTTGATAAAAAAATTATGTAAAGTAAAAATGATATTTTGGTAGTTTATTGATGACAAAAGTAAACGTCAAGTATGTGTGTTACGATTTCAACAAAAATCTTATCTGCTCTTAATATCTTATATTATTAAATGAGCAATTTTTGTATATACATATAGATTCGGTTTCTCGAAAGCGATTTTAACGATTTCGCTAAAAATTGGTGTACTTATCAGGTCTCATGAGATATTAGTTGTGTAAAAATTTTAATGCGATTGTAATAAAGGAAGGGGGTGTAAATTAGTCATGTCGTAAAATACATATTTTAATCGTTCATATCTCCTATTCGGTAAGTCGCAGAGGCTTGAAATTTGAAACTTAAGCTATCTAGAGGCTACAAGAAGTACCACATGATTTTGGCTAAAATCGAAAAACCGGAAGTTGATGTTTACGTTACGTAAGAATGATACCCCCGCGTTACGCAACCATAAGTCTAGAGAGCTACGAAATTCTTATAACGATGTTCAAAAAATCTCGCAAAATTATCCCAAATAATGATTATTCAAACGAAGTTCTTATGGTACAAAATAAATAATTTCGTTTGAATAATCAATATTTGAGGTCAATTTGGGAGATTTTTTCGAACACCGTCAATAAACCGATTATAAATTTCTTATAAATAGTCAACAAACTGTCATAAGCTTGATATTTCCATGGTTAGTTAAAATTAAATTCATTAAAAAGTTAAAAGCGGCTTTTATTAAGAAAACTTGATGTTTTAGGTATAGGGACATGATATATCGTCTTAAAGCATTTTCCTTCGTCTTTCAATTTATTGAGTAATATACGGGGGTCTCATTTGAAAAAACGAACTTTTGACCCCTTTTATGAATACCGGAAATAATAGTAATCATAGCACGCCCTGTATAATATGGAGTCGATTTCTCGACGTAAATTAAATACTTCGGGTCTGTCTAAACTACCACCAAAATATCAACTTTTCATGAATTGAGAGTACTAATTTATTTGAGTTTAATTAGGGCCATGTTTTCGATCATATTTAACACAAATTATTTTTTATCTCGAAAACCGATAGAGATAGGTATAGGACAATATTAACAAAAAAGTATTTTAATAAAAGGGCGGTTGTAAAAACGTGTTAATATACGGGGTGTTCTATTTAAAAAAATAAAGTTGCTACGACTTTCTGATGGATGCCAAAACGTCGCAATGCTAAAAATATTTTAGATCGATAGAAGAGGTAAGAAAATGTAAGGAGCTAAATTTTCAGAAAAATCCTGCGTTCCGTTTTCCATAAACGTCTAACGTGCCATCGACCGTGAATCACCCTATTTTATCAAGCGTGATTTTCACTTGCCAAATCACGTATGCTATAAAGTGAAAAAAAAATATTAAAATAATAAACCGTAGAGCTAATGTGCTTTTAACAGCTGCTCATTGTCAGATGGTAAATACAGAAAATACTTACTAGTATAGGTTTGTACTTAAATACCAAAATAACATTTCTCAACTTGGAAAACTCCTTATATAGATAAACTTTATCAATTAATACATTATTTATGTTATTCTTTTTAAATATTAAAATATTCTAAAGTAGAGCAAAATATGTTAAGTTTTCTTCAATTATGTAAGAATTAAAATTCATAAAAAAATGAATAAATGAAAACTAAAACGGCATTTCGATGCCACTCATAGACATTTTTGCATCTGTGTTGAGTGGGGTAATGAAAATAATCAACTGGTGTGTTCACCACACGACTTTCACATTTTCGAAATTCGAAACTAAAAGGCTAGATTTTTATTTTTTGTTAAATGAACCTCGCAAGTCAAATAATTTTGACTGTAAATTCTACAAATCTAGAAATTATTTTATTATTTTTGAAAAAAGTTGAAAATTAAATTGATGGCAAGATTATAAGTTTTTAATACAATTTTTAATTTATCAAGGCATTTAATGAAAAACAATAGTCTATGGGTCCTGCCAGTCCGCCCACCGTAAAATCCGCCACTTGTGCACATCATTTATCTGTTTGGAGATGACTGAAATATTTTTGAATTGAAACTTCTTTAGCGATGTATCTGTTTGAATTTTTATGTTGCAATAGAGGGGAAATAATTTTTTTAAAACCCACAAATAGTTATTTACAAATATACATAATTTATAAATATTTTGATTATTTATGTCCATCTATTAAATTAATAAGTTGTTGTAAGCGAAATAAGAACAATAGCTTATGCAAATAATTTTTATTTTTTGCCAACGTTTCGTCAACTTTGTTGACTTCCTCAGGGCTCTAAAAAATGAAAGGCCTCAATTAGTACATGTTATAACAATTTTTAAATCAAAAACAACTTTTGATCTCAAAACCACCTCAATACATATACATTACAATACATTGTGTGTGGTTTGATTTGATTTGATTTGTTTTTGTATGTTTGAGGTGGTTTGAGATCAAAGTTTGTTTTTGATTTATAAATTGTTATAACATGTACTAATTGAGGCCTTTCATTTTTTAGAGCCCTGAGGAAGTCAATAAAGATAACGTTTCGTTGGCAAAAAATAAAAATTATTTGCATAAGCTATTGTCCTTATTTCTTTACGACAACTTATTAATAATTTATAAAAATAAGGAAATTTAAATTATTTTAAAACCCACTATTAGTTCATGAATGACAAATAATTTTGATTAAAATTAGGAAATTTAAATTATTTAGCCGTATACGTTATTTGTATATAACTTTTTTAAGCTTAATAGATATGTCTTTGGTGTGTGAATTTTTAAGGTGGATAAACTTTTTGGCCTTTAAATACAAATAACATCTACTGCTAAGGAAGTTTCGCTTCCCCGTGAGCTTATGTGGATGAGGCTCAAGCATATTTTTTATAATTTTCCTATGAATATGACATAACAAATATCAAAGACTTGGGTCTATACAATTTCATCACAGAATAATTAGAAGCTGTGAGGCTGTGCATGATACTTTAAAGAATCCTAGTTTCTACGGAACATCACAGAATAATTAGAAGCTGTGAGACTGTGCATGACACTTTAAAGAATCCTAGTTTCTACGGAACATCACAGAATAATTAGAAGCTGTGAGACTGTGCATGACACTTTAAAGAATCCTAGTTTCTACGGAACATCACAGAATAATTAGAAGCTGTGAGACTGTGCATGACACTTTAAAGAATCCTAGTTTCTACGGAACATCACAGAATAATTAGAAGCTGTGAGGCTGTGCATGACACTTTAAAGAATCCTAGTTTCTACGGAACATCACAGAATAATTAGAAGCTGTGAGACTGTGCAATGACACTTTAAAGAATCCTAGTTTCTACGGAACATCACAGAATAATTAGAAGCTGTGAGACTGTTCATGAAACTTTAAAGAATCCTAGTTTCTACGGAACATCACAGAATAATAAGAAGCTGTGAGACTGTGTATGATACTTTAAAGAATTCTAGTTTCTACGGAACATCACAGAATAATTAGAAGCTGTGAGGCTGTGCATGACACTTTAAAGAATCCTAGGTTCTACGGAACATCACAGAATAATTAGAAGCTGTGAGACTGTGCATGACACTAAAGAATCCAGTTTCTACGGAACATCACAGAATAATTAGAAGCTGTGAGGCTATGCATAACACTTTAAAGAATCCTAGTTTCTACGGAACACTAAAAATAATTATGAACGTTAAGTATATATTTATTTTCCACCCTAATATTTCACTCATACAAAAACACTAACCTCAACAAAGCACACCCTTCTTTACACACGCCTCTTTATGAGAAATAGATCTCGGTTTGTAAAAATGTATTATTGGCCAACTACCTGCTATCTACCCCTAAATTTTAAAACCGTTGTAATTATAGTAAAGATATAAAGAGGGTTGCAACTCCCACACTTCCATTATCCCTCTTTAGGATGCATTAAATAATTCCAGTGATGCAAGTGACACGACTGAGATTGGAACAAAGATTAAATGTTTTTTAACCATTACTAATTCATAAATTACCCGTTCTTAATTTCCGCATCTATTTTATTATAATCGTTCATGATTTAGGGTGAATGCTAAACGATTATAGAATATAATATAATAAGCACGTTAAATTATGAATAGAATTTCTCAGATTTCATATTTGAATCATTTTGATTTTATGAGGTTGAAAGTAAATTAGTTTACATGTACTCGAAGTCTGACTTTCAATTAAAATCTATAAATTGAATAAAAAAAATATTTCTGAATGATGAAGATGTTTTGACAAAACTATTTGATTGCACATAACCGCTTTTTGTCAGCCGCTGTTTGCCAGTAGCCCAGCCATTTAATGGCCACTGGGAGCCCCTGGTATTTAGGCAGCTAAATTGGCATATCAGTTAAGGGTATGTCTACCGGACGACCGGACGGCGCATGTACACTCAACATAAAAAAAAACTGGATACTTCGAAAATTTAAAAAAACGAATAAACTCATTTTTTGTTTTAATACATTATTATGAGAACGTCAAAAACAATTTTATAATTAGGTAGTAATAATATTAATAAAAACAAAGAGACTAAGTGCAAGTCGTACACGCAAACCATATCGTAATTTTTACATCCAAACTAATTATTTTATAGCAACCAAAAAAATATTTATTGAAACTTGGATTATTTTTACTTGCCTGGAAGTAGTCAAAGCTAAAGATATACTCTCCGGTCTGTCTTTAATTTCAAATGATAAAATTTAATGTGTAAGTTGAAAAATTATATTAAGCGGTTATCGATGAATTTTTCTAAAAATTAATTAAAATTTTCAAAAATGAAGGGTCCTTTTTTGGACTGCATCCTCTGACTGAAGTTACCGCACGCCCCTGATTCTTAAATATTTTTTAACCAACTTTGAAAAAAAGGAAAAGGTTATCAATTCAACGGAATGTCTGCTTATTTGTTTTTTTTTTTTGTGTGTGTTTGTTCATTTATTTCTCTTTACCATGTGGACCGATTTGGATGATTTTTTTGCATTGGGAATAACGTAATATTAATAAAAAAATAATTTATTTTCCTCTTATCATATCCTGTGCTTGGTGCAAAAAAACATAGGTATTAGATATACATCGTTTGTTGAGTGATCAGCACACAAGTTGGTTTTGTACCTAATTATAATTGGTATAATTTATTTATTTTCTTATTTTAACAACTCAATATTAGTTATTTTACTAAAATCTATTATCTATTGGTAATAACTTAAAAATCGACTTAAGAAATAGAAGCCATAATATCGTGAATAAACTAGCATAAAATATTGAATGCTAGATTTTATTTAAATCCGTGGGGTGAACCGCGACCTAATATCGTGTACACCTACTTCCAATTCCACTTTCATTTCCAAGTAAAAAACAATAGATGAAGGGGCATTATCTAATGAATTCTAAAATAATTCCAAAGAGGTGTACACCTAATTCCAATCGCGGTTCACCCTCGTTTAAATCACACATACTTTGAAGGAATTTTTAGAAAATGTGATCAGAAAATTTTAATTTTAATTTTAATAAAAAGTGTTTTGTTTTTTTAAATTACTTATATATGCAGGTAAAACTTCGAAGTGCTTTATACCTATAGTTTTTTTAATAATATATTCGTTCAAATAAATCTCTTATAGATTTGAAATGGAATTGTTTATTAAATAAACTCTTGAATCCTAAACAAATAACGTTTTTCTAAATATTTGCTATTCTTAACTGGAAACTTTTACTCAATTTGTATTCAAGTATTGAAATGAGCCAATTTTTCTCTGTTGTTTCATTCATTCGGCCAGTCCTATGTAGTATGCAGTGTGTACACTGTACAGTAGACTCTCTTTCAGCCATCATCCGGCATAGTTCCGTTGTCATTGGAGTGCCAGGTGGGATTGACCATTCGAAAGGGACCAAAGTTCAGTTTCTAATAAAAACTTTGCAAGGAAAGCAAAGGAAATGGTGCGTTGAGTGGTTTTGCGAAATGTACGCATTGGAATGTGTCTGTCTGTCTGTCTGTGGGTCAGAAATCGTGATCGTAGATTGGAATGGAGAGGGAAAGGGTACAAGGGGGACAGGGGGACACGAGGGGGGCTAAGCCACTAAACCAAAATGAAGCTCAGCAGGAATTTTATCCGTCTGCGGTGCACTCTGTTTGTTTATCTACCAATCAATGGGCTCTTTCTTTCGAGCAAACTAATCAAAATTGTATTTGAAAAAAAATTCTATATAGGTAAAGGAAAAGAAAGGAAACACTTTTTATTCTATAAATGAAATAGGTGGAGATAAATATTTATTTGAGATTGAGTTTTGTTTTTCATTTTTTAATCTTATTTTGATTAATTAGCTTATAAAGTTATAAAGAATCAATAATTATTTTACATTAATTTGATTTAAAAAGAATCGTGTTTGGTGGCCCTATTTTGTTTTATCTTCTAAGTCTCTGCAAGATGACATTAATTTTATTGACTTCGGAGACAAAGCCAAAAAATTAAAATAAATAAAAAATTAATAATAATAATTAATTGGATATTGATGAGGCAGTCAAAAAAAAAGAAGATAATTTATACTATCTTTTTATTTTTATTCAAAAACCGACGTTTAGGAGGCTATTCTCTCCTTCTTCAGGGTTTTGAAAAGTTAGTGAAGGAAATCCAGTGCGACATTCCCTCTCCTCTGTCGCATTGGATTTCCTTCACTGACTTTTCAAAACCCTGAAGAAGGAGAGAATAGCCTCCGAAACGTCGGTTTTTGAATAAAAATAAAAAGATATTATAAATTATCTTCTTTTTGGACTGCCTCATCAATATCCACTTAATTCACTTATCAGTCTGTCTCCAAAAATTACTCCAATCTTGATAATAATAATTAGTAATTTTTCAAATATTTTACCTCATTTATCTTTTTATTTTAATGTTTGTATATGATTTCGTTATAGTTCTATTGTAGGTACATACTCGATTTTCACCCTAAATGAACTTATTTTTATAAAGTGACTATTGGAATATACCCCGATAAAAAATGGAAATAAGAAAAAAAAGTAATTTTATTTTAGTTGTGTAGTGAAAAAAATATTAATTTTTAAAAAATGAAAGCTTAAAAAAAGATTGTAATTTTTTTTTTTTTTTTTTTTAATAAACTTATTTTTTCCAGATAAAAATGTAAATCTTTATTTAAGTTTTGTCTACTAATTCTGATATTGTTATGAGCCGAATATCTTGAATGTTTTTAAATTGTGTAGATAAAAATGTTTTTTTACTAAATTAACCTATATATAAGTAATTGGAATTTTCAAAAAAGATGAAAATCTCAAAATTTTTTAATTCTAAATATTTTCATCAATAAATAATAACAGGTGAATTGAATAATTTTTTAAACAAATTAAAAAAAAAATTAAATTAAAAAATTCTCAACATTCTGTTTTAAGTAAAAAAAGATTGTATTTTATTTATTTTTTTTTTCAATAAACTCCTCTTTTCCGGATAAAAATGTAAAACTATTTTTATTTAAGTTTTGTCTACTAATTCTGAGATTGTTATGAGCCATATATCTTGAATGTTATTAAAGTGTGTGTAGAAAATAATTTAATTTTTTTTACTAAATTAAACTATAGATAAGTAATTGAAATTTTTAAAAAGATGAATATTTTCATAAACAAATAAATAATAACAGGTGCATTGAAACAATTTTTTAAACAAATTTCAAAAAAAAATGTAAAAAAATTAAAAAATTCTCAGCATTCTGTTCTAAGTAGATCTTTATAAAATTTTAAGTTAAAGTGATGATAAATTTTTTCAATATTTACAATTTTCGACTTTGAGATAGAATAGGTCATAGGGTTCATTTGATTAAAAAAAAATAATAATTACGTGTTGAGGATAGAAAAATTCAAAAAACAATATTAATTAGTAAAAACTTGTGTTGGACTTGAACTTTAGAAGATTCAAGAAACTAGCCGTACTTAGAAATTTTTTCCTATATGTACAAAGGTGAAATAGATTATAATAAATTATTTTAATAAATTCTACCGATTACAATATGTAAATATTTAGAATACGTGGATAATTAATTTTTCAAGGTAATAAAATCAATTACTTACATTTCGCAAATTTCCTCATTTAGAATAAAATTATCTCGAAAATCATAAAAATTGAATATTTCCAATATACCCAAATACACATTTGCTACTAGTTATTTCCAATGACAAATTTCACCCCTAAAATGGAACAAAACTATAAAAGAAAAAACATACAAATCTACTTGATCTTCATAGGTAAGGTAATAGGATTCCAACAAGTGCTCGTTTGCCATTTGAAGATTGAGAATAAATTCTTGTCGACCGTTGTAGGTACGTTAAGATATCCTTAAAAGTCATGAAAATTATTTCAGGAGAAACGATAGAATCATTATTACTATTTCCATGGAAATGTCAATGATTCTTAAATGGTCAAGTTAAATTATTAATTTTTCCCGTGCTCTGATTTAGCAGAGCGATAGATTGAGGTATGGTGTAATGTGGCGCCCCTCGGTGGCCACTTTGGAAGACTGACGGCAGTGAGGCGGCGATTTTCTAGCGCGCTGATTGGTCCGAGAGTTTTCGAGGGGAACAGCCCCTAAGTGATTGGTGGCGAGGGCGGCGCCAGAAGAGGCGGAGTGGGGAGAGGGTATATATTCCCAGTCAAGGGGAAGGGGCATCACACTCGCATCAGAGTTCTTACTGTTTACTTCAGCTACTCTTAGCTAGTTCTGTACTTTCTGACAGTTTCGTGAAGTTCCTCAGTGATTCAATATGAAAGCCATTACCCCTGCCGTGTGTGCCACTAGCGGAGCAAGTGTTGTTGGAGGTCGAGTTGCTCGTCCTCGACGCGATGTCGAGAACGAAGAAATTCAAATGTACTTGTCCAAGTTGAAGGAGCTTGTGCCGTTTATGCCCAAGAACCGACGACTCTCCAAACTGGAAGTTATCCAGCACGTGATCGACTACATCTGCGATCTGCAATACGCGTTGGAGAGCCACCCAAACATCAACACAGCCGCAGCCGCAGCAGCAGCAGTCGCAGCTACCACCCGAGCAACCACTGTACCAGTGTCGACCCCAATCGCCGGAGCCGCAGCCACAAGTCCAAGACAACCTTTGGGGGTGTTGGCGACCAACGCCTTGGCCGCCGCATGTGCACCCGAACACCTGCCCACGGTTAGTTCCATTTCCAAAATCTTTAATCATCACAGGAGTTTTTTGACTGGCTATAGTGGTTTGTTGTGAAACACCACTATAACCCGTCAAAAAACTCCTGTTTCACTATAAACCAACACTTTCCCTAAATGTTTAAACACCTCAAACAAACCACCTTTCCACTTAGCCTTCACAAATTTATGTCAAGTCTACTGACAAGGGCGATAACAGCTTAATATGCATTATATAAGCTCTCGTTAATAGAAAGTCCCTGAGCTTTATCGTTATGTCTGGTCATATGATAGATATTCTTAAGACAGATGCACAGAGAAAGTGTTCAAAAATCGTGACTCATTCGGTCCTCGCTGTCAAAACTTTTCTTTAAATTCCGTTCCATGTCATGATTCGCTCTGGGAATTATCCAAAGTCCTCGGGGGGAAGATCTTGTCGTGATTTGCTGAACACCTGGGCTGAACAGACAGCGAATGACCGACTCTAACGGTCTCTCTTTACTTGTCTCCGTATCTGTTCCTTGCAAGTGTGCGTGTATCTTTTTGAACATCTGCGAGCAAGCTTCCTAACAAAACAACTGCCCGAGTGCACGTGTGCACGTTCCGACCGACGCCTCGATTTTACTAACTATCCACTTGGAGAAGATTAGGAATTATTTATTAAGAGTCAGTATAGAAGATAAAAAAACAAACAATAAATAAATAAACGAACAACTGCGCTTGAGGCCATTCGGGCACCTGAGAATTTCTCCCCAGTTTCAAAACAAAAATAGAAAATCGAATGACACAATCGCGAAACACTCGCCAAATAATTTCCATTGTCCAAACTATCCAGACAAACATTTATGCCAGGCTTATTTTTAAAAACGAAAATATCTAATTCCTGTTTTTTTTTCTTTTTACAGACGCCAGTCCACCTCGATAAAGTCACATCATCAGACACAAGACCGGTCTCGTGTTAAAGATCCTCAGATCATCTCTCGCATCTTCGCATCATCAAGTCATCATCTTTCATTTTAAATAGAGCACAGACTTTATATATTATTTTTTTTTTAAATTAAAAAAAAAACTATGATTTTTTTTTATTATTTCTTATATTTTGTGAACGTGATTACCGTTCACTATAATTTTATTGAAGATTGAAGAGTTCCTGTGTGCAGTGCTCCATTCAAACTCGAGAAAAATATATGTACATATATATATATTATATATATTTCAATTGAAAATTGTTGTGCATGTTTTTAAATCGTTAACGATTAATTTAAAGCACGGCGGATGTCATCTTTGCAATTTTTCGTTTTCCGTACCTGTTATTAATTATTATTAGTATTATGAATCCATTCATTTAAAAATGGTAGATATATTTTTTTGGAGCGCGCGGGCCGCAAAGGTCGGGACCAAACTGAATGCAATATTGAATAATAAAAATAGCTAAGTGTGTGAAATAATTAATGTATGATTTATATAAAAAAATGGATACGATTTTGGTCCGACCTCTTGGCGTCACGCGGCACGCCTTGTCTGTGATCTTAGTCAGAAAAAATGATTTTTTTTTCTTGTACAAATGTGTATATTAAATATATTATATTATAATAATAATATTAATAATATTGATTTGCTTTGTAATATATCCTGAATGAAACATTATATGTGAAAACAATGTCATGTATTATACTATATGATTTTGAAAAGAAAAAATTAATAAAACAAAGATTTTGTTTAAAAATATAAATATCTGCAATTTCTATTTTATGACCTTAAACATCCTGATTCCTTAGATATAGATACCCATAAAAAAAAATTTTTTGCTCAAACCACCCTAGATTAGAGAAATTCTTAGCAGGTGTTGCAGCATCTTCTCGGTGTGATTCTTTTTGCAATTAAAAAAAAAAGTATGCATAACGTTTTGACATCTAATTTTGGATTCGTTTTCAAAATATTCCAATAACCCTTGAAAACGATTTCAGAATTAGGTGTCAAAACGTTTCGCATACTGATTTATTGTACATTCTGATGAGGATACTAATAAAAATGTCTGATCTAGAATGTTTGTTTCAAGGTAGAACTTTTCTTTTGATAACTCAACAATAGAATCATCAGGGAGATAGATATCCTCAAGATTAAATTTATTCTAAGTTTCCCTTCCAGTTTTGTTAGAGCAGGAGAAACAGTAACAGCAGCAGTTGCAGTTTAGCGTCGATCGAATCGCAATTTCTTAGACGGGTTTTAATTAGAAATTTCGTGGGAACCGATCAGCGGTGTGCACCTTGACCGAATCGAGCTCACTGATTTGCATATTGCATAATTATCGGCAGGCAGATGGGGCCGGGCCCCCGATAAGTGTGTGGGGGGCGGGTCAAGGCGGGTTACGGGGTACCCGCGTTCCCACGCGCCTTCGCTGCTTTCCCATGGAGAGTAACACCTGCTGGCTCACACATACACACACACACACATCTGCCTTGATTTGCCCGCTGGCCTCATCGGCAGATGTGGTCCCTGCACCCGGCCCTTTCTACCCGGATTCATCCTCATTCCGAGGATTTGTTTGGGGGAGACAAACGACACACGTATTCACTAACACACCTCACCTTTTACCTCAACTATTACCCCATGGAGAATTCAACCATTTTTTATTTATCTCTACGTTTAGGCGAATGGATTTTAATTATAACTCGATTGAAAAAAAAAGGAACCAGTTAAATTTTATTCAGGCTTTGCAATTGATTCATTTACATATCACTAATTAAAAGTGATCATTCTTTAAATTATTATAAGAGCAAATCAGAGTGTGTCTTCTGCTTGATGGCAATAAATAAGAAATTTATTTCGAGCGAGTGGGGAGGGCATTTTTTTTTTAATTTTAATAACATTTAGGGAAAGGGGTGTTGGTTTATAGCGAGGGGTGAACCGCGATTGGGATTAGGTGTACACCGTCTATGGAATTATTTGGAATAACTTCGGAATTAATTAGATAATCTATTGTCATCTATTGTCTTCTACTTGGAAATGAAAGTGGAAGTGGAAGTAGGTGTACACGATTTTAGGTCGCGGTTCACCCCTCGGTTTATAGTGGAACATATTCAACACAGGAGTTTTTTAACGGCTTATCGTGGTGTTTCACAAAGAGGAAATAAAAATTTAAAAAATCAAAAATTTCTTTAATTATTTTTGAAGATTTTTTTATTTTTTCTATATAATTCGGGTATCGGTTAATAAATGATGGGCTCGTAACCCGAAATATGTATAGAGAAAAATAAAAAATCTCCATAAATATAATTAAAGAAATTTTTAAATTTTGATTTCCTCTTTGTCAAAAACCACTATAACCCGTTAAAAAACTCCTGTGAGGTCGTAGATAAAATTTATATTAAATAAACTTTTAAATAAGAGTTCTCAGGGAATTAGACTAATACAGTAGAAATAATTAATACTCGTATAAAATAAAAATACTTTCATCATTTATGCGCGTCCGTAAAAATTCTCAATTGGGTGAGGGGAGAAGGTTTTGGAGATGAAAATAATTACATCAACAAATTTTAATTCAATTATTTAATTTCGGGTTTTTTTTCACGGGTAGATTTTAGAATATAACAGAACATCAGAAACTAACTGCTGTTCACCGTGGTAATGAACATTTTTTACGAAAGGACCGGTTGATGAAAAATGTTTCTTTTTGATGGGAGAAGTTAATGGGTATAAGGTAACCTTGGCGGATTAGTGCTGTAGATTTAGAATCTACGAATGCAACGGGTGTTGCAGGTTGCATTGTTATTATATGATGAATTAATAAGAACTGTGAGAATCATTCTTTTGGTGGTGGGAGTATTGATTGGAGTGGATTTTTTTACATTGTTGGAGTGGAAAATTTTAGGGTATATTCAGGAACGTAAAGGCCCCAACAAGACTAGAGTGATAGGTCTTCTTCAACTATTTAGGACCGGTTGTATGTCCCGAAGTAAATGCTTTTTACCACTAACCAAGGGTAGATGGTAAAAAGCATTTACTTTGCCACATACTATACAACCGGCTCTTAGGGCCTGTTGTATGTGGCAAAGTAAATGCTTTTTACCACTAACCAAGGGTAAATGGTAAATGGAGGGACTTGGATGGCCAATCAGATGACAGGCACTGAAAGTTCCTGTCTTCTGATTGGCCACCCCAGCTCTTCCATTTACCATCTACCCTTGGTTAGTGGTAAAAAGCATTTACTTTACCACATACAACCGGGTCTTAGAGATTCTATCAAATGGAAAGGAAAATACAAACCCCTCATTGTCAAATTATTTAGTTTACTACCAAGCACCTGTGATGGCTAGTGTCCTGTTTGCCTAATGTCATCCATTGCAGTGGTAATGGCCAATTTTTGAATTTTAATAAAAATACGTTGTAGCTAAACATAAAAGATCAAATTGCTGATGGTAGCAGACTTAACAGTTCTCAATAAATCACCAGAGATTGTTTTCTTATAAATCCGAGCTGTCATGGATAATTTTTATTACATATTAGAATGGTTGTATCGCCCCCTCAGAAATTAAACCCGAAATTATCCATTTATGGCTAAGATTTCGTAAAAGAGAATTTATCGTGATAAGTATTAAAAAAAAAAAATGTTCTTTCGATTTGTCTCGACAGAGATGGGGTGTTGAATATTTAAAATTACGTGCTTGTGTGTGTGTATAAGTAAGTTTTACCCATACTGTGAAAGGAGTTAGAACCCATACCGTGCTAGAGTTAGAAAAATTCTGAATATCTAAAATTTTGGTTAGGAATTCTTAGATTAGGTGTTAGATAATGTTTCTAATTAGAGTATATTACTCTGAAAGTGGCGCAAGTCCATTTTTTTAGGATATTAAATATTAACTAGCTATAAATTAAAAGTTTACACTAAATTAATCACAAATTATCAAAAAATTTAATAGAGACTCATCAAAAGCGCCCCTCTACGGATATCTTTAGTAAAAAGCGAAAGATATATTCGAATTGAAGGGAGACCAGAGTGATGTCTGATTTTTTTTTTTTTTTTTTTTTTTTTTTTAATCGACTTACACCACTTCAAAATTAAATGGTCCAAATATTATTATTTCAAAGAAAAAAGTTATATTAACAATTTATATATTTGTTTTATCCAAAATGTTCATTGGGTAGCAATTTTTTACTTTACCATACAGGGTATGGTCAAGTATAGTAATCGTGCATGAAAAAAGTGGTTTTTTTTGAAATATCTCAAAAACGGCTGAAACTATTTTGATTAAAAAAATTGAGCGAAACCATGACATTTCGTTCTACAAAAAAGCTCTAATAAGTGAACATCGAAAAAATTATATTTTTCGATATAATAATTGTTTTGTCAAAATGTCTGTTAGTCTGTGCGTTACCAAATTTTTGTGGACGAGCTAGCTCAAAAAACTAGTGTGAATATCGAAACCAAATTTCACACGTAGTTTTGGTCCAGTGAGATTAAGTGCTGATTAGATTTTGGTGCATATCGACTCAAAAATTAAGGGGGTGGAGAGGGGGTTAAAAATTAAAAATCTAGGTGAGTAAACTCAACCAAATTTTGTATACATAATCAGTGGACCCCCAGAAGTCTAAAAATGCAAAAACTAATCGCCCAAATTGGGGAGGGGGGTCAAAAATTGAAAATCTTGGCCATTTACCAAACTCAACCAAATTTTGTGTACATAATCAGTGGACCCCCAGGAGTCTAAAAATGGAAAAACTAACCCCCTCCCCTACATGATTATAAATAATTTTATTAAATATTAAATAAAATTGAGGGGCTAGGTTGTATGGTAAAGTCAAGTGGATGGCCACATCAGAATACGTCAGCTTATTTTTTTTACTATACTTTTTCATTATTATTTAATTTAAATTAGACAAAAACTATTTTAAAATAAATTAAATTTATTTGATGTAATAGAATTATATAATATACCATTTCTATTTTTTAATACTAATAGAGATATCCTTCTCAAAGATTTGCCTCTGAAGACCACTTGGATAAATAATCATCTCTCTTAAGCGATCATCAGGCTCTATTGAAAAGATTGATCTCCCAATTCAAAGCAGCGCTTCCAGATGCGTTGCCTATTTAATTTAAATTCGTTATATATATTTTTTTATTATTAGATTCATATTAAAAATAATTTAAGTATGAAAATCAGGCCATACAATTGATGATAATGTTGGGTAGGCAGACGCAGGCACCATTGCTATTGGAATTGCCAAGTGTTTCCCTTTGTGCTCGAGTCCCTTAACTTAAATGCCATTCATGAAAGGGATCGATGACCTACGAGGAAACCAACACACTCTCCAAGGGGTAAATGATCCCTAAAAATAGTAAATAGAAATGTGTGGCTGGCCACATCTTAGACTAACCATTTCTCAATAAATTCGGGTGTGTGCTTAAGACCACACGACAGAAGTGATAACTTATATGGCATTTATAATTCTAATATTCCAAAATTATTAAAAATTTTATTTTTTTATTAAAATAATTTTATTATTTTTTGAGAAGGGATAATTGATATATTTTCCGTACGCGCCAAAATTCAAATATAAGACATTAATTTTAGCTTAGAGTTAATGCTGCAGCGCCATCTGTGGCTAGACGCAGACACCAACCGTGACGCGTGACGGCTCAATCCTATTTACTTCTAAGTAACTAAACGACCTTATTGATCAAACGGCAAACCCCACTCATTGTTACGCCGACGATAGCACTCTACACGGCAAACCCTCTCTCCCGAATAATCGAATCAATATTGCCTCCTCAATCCCAGGTAACACACAATATCCTCAGAATATTCTAAGAAGATTTAAATGTCCTTAGAATATCCTTAGAATATTCTTAGGATATTGTGGTTACCTGGGATTACTCTCGACCTAGACAAACTGAATAAATGGGGCTCGCAAAATTTAGTTAACTTTAATTCAAATAAAACTCAATGTTGTCTAATTTCTAGGCGCGAAAATAGAGATTTCCCTGATATTCACTTTGATTCGAATACCCTGAAAATGTGTGACAGCCTATCCATGTTGGGCGTCTCTGTCGCATCTGACCTGTCTTGGAATGAACACATCTCCTCTGTGGCGAAATCTGCAGCAAGGAAGATTGGCTTCTTATTCAGGTCCAAGCAATTTTACAAACCCCCACAACTTCTCACCATCTACAAGGCCCAAATCCGCCCCTGTCTCGAATACGGCTCTCATCTGTGGAGAGGAGCCTCAAAATATTCTCTTGCTACCCTTGATGCAATTCAGAAACGAGCCGTCAGGCTAATTGACGATTCTACCCTCACCGACTCCCTCGACTCGCTGGCTCATCGAAGAGATGTCTCTGCCCTTTCCCTTTTCTATAGATACTATCACGGCAGGTGCTCTGATGAGATAAAATCAATAATTCCCCCCAAAGCATGCTTTGCACGCAGCACACGTTTTGCCGACTCCCAACACTCTTTTGCGGTCAAATTGGAAAAGTGCCGGACCACTTCATTCGCGAATACATATATCCCCATGACTTCAAGGAACTGGAACTCTCTCCCAGCCTCTATCTTTCCCAGCACCTATGATCTTCAAACCTTCAAAACCAGGGTACATAGACACCTACGTCTACACCCTCTCACTTAATCAACTTTTCCTTCTCTTCGGTAATGCAAGGGTCTTTCGAGATCCATAGGGGCTACATCTTTACTGGTGCACCCCTTCTTGCATTCGATTGCTATAAAAAAAAAAAAAAAAAAAAGTAAAATAAAAAGTGTGCAGGGCGCGCCATAAAAGAAGTTATCACTTCAAAAACGATTGATTCTCGAGATATCGATACACACGTAAGAATTGTATAATTTCAAATTAGCTACTTCTTTTTGTGATTAAAATGAAAGGTCTTATAGCAAGAAAGCGCAACATCTACTAATAATGGTCGGATTAAAGGCGTAGTCCAGTGGTGGCCAACCTTTTACATACCATGCCCCACTAGACTTATATTTGGGTGGATAAAGTGCAAAAAATAAAAAATTTAAGAGCTGATGGAGTTTTCACCGAGTACGTTTAACTCTTTTAAAAAACGATTAGGCGAGTTTTTTGTAATTTTTATTTTGACGCTCCAGTCGAGCTGTATTTTACATAATTTTTAGGGAGTGAGATTGTTGCCTCACTTCCAACCCCTATTAGTCGCCTTTTACGACAAGCAGGGGATACTGTGGACCTATTCTATCCCCGGTCCACAGGGGCCAAAGACTATAAGAGTCCGTAGAACCAAGAAAAGCAAAGAAGTAGTGCGCTATGAGCATATAAAGCCGCTAATAGGGTCATAAATTTCAAAAACCGTTGATTGTGGACTTATCTAGACAAGACACCTTTCATTCATAAATTAATTCCTGTGAATACATTGTAATAGACTGATGAAGAGGGCAAAGCCCTCGAAACTATAGTCTCGTTATAAATAAATAAAATTTATAATTCCAGCAGAAGACACACTCTTTTATTGTCTCCTTCAATATCTAGACAAAACTCACAGGGGGAACTGGACTATTAAATTCACTTAAAACGTTTCATTTTTTTTTTTTTTTTTTTTGTTTGTTTGACTCTCTGTGTGCTTACGAGTAAACTTGATTTATAAAAAAAAAATGCGAGTGAATGTTTTCAAAAGTAAAACAAAATTTAAAAAGAGAACAATTTTTGGTTTCATTCAAGTTACACGTATCATTTAAATAAAGTCTTCTGATTATTATTTAGAAGATATTTTATAACATCAATTTTAATAATTTAATAGTTAATTTATTTTTTACTTTACCATACAGGTTATTCTGTCTGTTAGTTAGTCTGTGCGTTACCAAATTTTTGTGGACGAGCTAGCTCAAAAACTAGTGTGAATATCGAGACCAAATTTCACACGTAGTTTTGGTCCATTGAGATTAAGAGCTGATTAGATTTTGGTGCATATCGACCCAAAATTAAGGTAGGTGGGGAGGGGGGTGTTAAAAATTAAAAAATCTAGGCCATTTGAGCAAACTCAACCAAATTTTGTGTACATAATCAGTGGGCACTCAGAAGTCTAAAAATGCAAAAACTAATGGCCTAAAATGGGAGGGGGGTCAAAAAATGAAAATCTTGGCCATTTACCAAACTCAATCAAATTTTTTATACATAATCATGGGCCCATTATAATCTAAAAATGCAAAAACTAACCGCCCAAAATGTGTGTGTATGGGGGAGAGGGGGGTCAAAAAATAAAAATATAGGCTTTTGTACCAAACTTAACCAAATTTTGTATACATAATCACTGGGTCCCCAGAAGTCTAAAAAATGGAAAAACTAACCCCCTCCCATACATGATTATAAATAATTTTATTAAATATTAAATATAAGTGAGGGGCCAGGTTGTATGGTAAAGTCAAGTGGATGGCCACATCAGAACACGTCAGCTTATTAATTATATAATATTTTCAATGTTTGCTTTATTTATTTATTTTATTAATGTACATAATTCTGTATCTTGTAGTACCCACATTTTTGAAAAAACGCTGCTGTCCTTAATAATAGAAAAAAATCTTAATCCCTTTCTTTTCTATTTTTAATTTAAATTTCTCTAATTATTCTCGACATGAGGGGCACGAGTGCGCCACGAGTCACCATTTGACAACCTGTAGCCTCAAGGTTTCCGTTCGCCTGGTATGGGTAGGTTTAGTAATAACAAAGTTCCCTTCTTTTTAATCCATTGGATTTTTTTATGAATTACTATAAATCTTTTCTAATCTTTTCAAAAGACTGCTTAGTATAAATATTTTCACAAATAAAAACATGTGAGTTTTTTGAATTTTTGAAAGAATGGTATTTTACCTCATCCCAAAATCACTAGAGGTTCTTTAGAATCTATATTGGGGCGAAATAAGAGACAAAAATGATAGAATTAAAAAAAAAATTAAAAAAAATTAAAAAAATTCAAATAACTTGATTTTTAATAGTAACATATATCTATCTACTCTTATTAAACTAGCAAAAATTGTATATTTGTATATATATTTATTTATTTGTTTATATATTTGTATCTTGGTTCTATTTTGAAAACGGCTTTACCGATTTTGATGAAATTCACGGGTTAGGGGTTTTGGGGGTGACAATTCGATCTGTCACGGTCTCATCTTCGACAAAATTGTTTTTGATGGGTTTTTTCGTAATCAAATTAATTATTCTCAGGTAGACAAATCCCATTCTTAGGGTTTTAAAAAAGGTTTCCCTTTTCCTTTTGTGCTCAGGCAGACAATGGGTCGGGTAAATCCTTTATTCTCAAAGGCCTTGAAGAAGTATTGTGATTGTGGATTTTAACATATTTTGTTGTCCCTAAACGTTAGAAATATTAATAAACGTTTTATAATTGTTTTTATAATGAACTTTATTTATTTAATAGAATAAAAAATAATCAAGAGCAGGTCTCAATTTTCTGAAAAAACAACACATTTTGATAGGTTTTATTTATTAACAATTGGATGAATAAAAATGAATCATATGGTTGAATCAAAACAGGTGCAGGAGGTGGGGTGCAGTGGTGGGTGATTCGGGGGTAGGGCGAGGTTTCGGGGGTGGGGTCGAGCGGGGTGGAGGTGGGGGGGGGGGTACAGTGGGCGAATATTATATATTTTTGTATTTTTTTTTAATTTGAAAGCGGCTCTCAAATAAAAATCGACCTTTTTATCAGAATTTTAAATTAATTTAAAAATAATATTAAAATAAAGCTTTTAACTGAAGGAAGAAGTTACCGAGCATCGCTCGGTGCCTCCAGGTACTACCTATAATACGGCGTTTCATTGAAAATTTAATTCAGTCTTCAGGGGAATTTGACCATAGAGATTAGTATAATACAAGGGGTGAACCGCGATTGGAATTAGGTGTACACCGTTTTTGGAATTATTTGGAATTACTTTGGCATTCATTAGATAATCTATTGTCATCTCTTGTCTACTACTTGGAAATGAAAGTGGAAGTGGAAATAGGTGTACACAATTTTAGGCCCCGATTCACCCCTCGATATAATATGAGTAAAATTTTTAGCCATGCAAATAACCACGTGCCGGAAGAATGTTATCTTTAGGTTTAAGCCAACTGCCCGGAATGGAAGTTTGGCACTTAGGTTTGACTCCCGAGGATGCGAACTTTTCTTGAAACAAATCAAACATATATATTTATTAAAATCTTTGATACGACCTTTAAATTAATCTTAAAGTAAATATAAATAATTTTATCTATTAAGGAGGAGCTTCACTTTACACTAATATAAAATATTATAATACTCGTATATAAGATATACATATTCATGTAAAATACTACAAAATCGCTTCACTAGGGGTCTCACAAAAAATATGATAAACACATAAATATTAAGTTTCAAAAAGAAACAATTTTAGAAATAAATACAAAGATATGTAATCTTTTTAAGAGAGGGTTTTAATAGCAATATGAGAGTTTAATTATTTTAATATAAAGTTTAAAGTAGGTACTATTAAATTAAATGTGTAATTATAGTTAATATTTAATTAAAATATCAATTAAATAGAAATATCATGGGAGCATATAAAAAAACTTAGTAGAAGAACGCGGTGAGTAAAAATAAAAACTGTTGGACGGAAGAAACGGTGTTGCCGCCAAGTGGTAGAAATTGAAACTAACGCAATTGGGTCGCTGTCACAAATGGCATATGCATAATCAAAGAATATTATTTAATAAATAGATTTGGTTTTTGTTTATGGTATATGTCATTTAAACACTGATCACTCAACAGTCAGAAGACCCAATTGAGAGAGTTCAAGCTTTCCCAACCAGCTGGCGTATCTGCAATTTCCTATTACCAATAGTAAACTTTTATGCAAATGTGCTGGATAGTGTTTCCTTATTCAATTCTTTCTAAAATATTTTTGGTGTTGAGATTTTGAGGTTTTGAGAAACAGTTTCTTGCGTAATGTTAACCTAGTAAAAAGCTAATCTTAAATTATTATATTACTTACATTTTATTATCATTTCCGTCCATAATTTGTATTAATTTGAAAGTTTATAATAGGAAAATAAGGACAAGTTTTTATGTGGGACTTTTTTATTTAACAGCCAACGTTCCGTCGACTTTGTCGACTTCTTCAGGAGCTTCCAATGTTCAAATGTGTGGAATGACTATTTGAAGCCCTGAAGAAGTCGGCAAAGTCGACAGGCCGACTTGCGATAAATAGAAAAAGTCAGACATAAAAACTTGTCCTATAATTTCCTGTTCATAAACTTTCAAATTATGTACTTACATACATGAAACCCAAAGCTTCAAGATCTCAGGAGCCAAAATATTCTATAAATACATGTTTTATAAATTTTTTGAGACTTGGGACGACGATCCACCCTTAATATTGTTGAAAAACCTTCGAAACAAATGCTGAATATTAAGCAAGAGGACACAATCCATAATTTATTCATTATAAACTAAACAACTGTACTAGTTTAATTTTCAAAATTAGTTACCTTTCTCAGACAATTTACGACATTTAAAAACTTTTCCTCATTTTTTTCGTCATCCTTCTGAGAAAACCTGCACCCTATTAACATGATTCATTGATGTTTTTTCAGATAAAATAGAGGTGTAATTTATATCGATATCGATATGTAGGCATAAAAAGAATGCCTGAAGGAATGGAATAGTATCGAAATTAAAAGATATTATTAGCATTACCTGATCAAGGACTAATATCCGTGGTTTTATTACCAAAGTAACAAGAGTATATATTTTCATATTAGACACGTATTAGACAATATCTATTGTACAATAAAATAAATAACATAAGAATAACAAGATTATTATTGATTTTGATTTTATTTATTGAATAATTTAAAGGTATTTTAATTTGTAATAACTAGCCATAAATACTCTTAGAATAAATTAGCTGCTGGTGTTTCTTATCTTTATAGTTTTTTATATATGGAGAATTCATTTATACAAATTTCCCTTTCAATAATGCTCGGGTTTTAATCACATTTTCAATTCTTTGAAAAATTTCCAGCCATGCAGCCTATTTTTTGAAAGACATTATCTATTGGTATCTGTCCGTTGGCAAACAGCGCTGTCTGGTGGCCAAAATAAAAACTAACTCAATCGGGTCATTTTTATTGTATAAAGAAAATTATTAAAAAAAAACAAAAACAAAACAAACAAGATAGATTATTAGTTTGTTGTTTACCGAGGGGTGAACCGCGACCTCAAATCGTGTACACCTACTTAACTTCCACTTTCATTTCCAAGTGGAAGACAATAGATGGCAATAGATTATCTAATGAATTCCAAAGTAATTCCAAATAATTCCATAGACGGTGTACACCTAATTCCAATCGCGGTTTACCCATCAATGTTTACTATCTTAGTATGCAATATTAAGTGCTTTATTTAAATATTCTTCGGCATCTCAATTTTGAAAAATTATCCTCGTCGTGATTGATAACCCGTTTGTTTTAGTTATATTTTTGACTAACGAGAATACGTAAGTGGCAAAAACCACTTACCAATAGCAACCATATAGTCAGAAAGTTAAGTGGTAATTTAACGCTTTATTTTGGAATGGCATATCTCCGAAAATAATATTTTGAAGTCTTCTATTTCGACTTTTATGAATTTAACTTTCAATTTGTAAATTCTCTATGGTTGTATGCGATAGTTTTTATTGTTAAATACAAGTTGTCAACAAAAATTTGGGTTTTGAGATACGTCGAGTTCAAAAAACATTGGTCTACGCCTGACTCACTGTGATTACTATACCTCAAAAATTGCAAATCTCAGGAATATATAATTTAAAAGTTAATAATAGTGACATATCATAGCATCTCTTAATTTATATCATTCGGACAACAGGGAGTACCGAAGTACCCCTTTAGTTATTATGATTTAAATTTTCTTATCTTTTCTAAACAACAGCTTCAAGATGTTTGGAGTATTATTTTTGAAGGGAAACTTCTTTAGCGACGTATCTCTTTGATTTTGTTTGTTACAATAAAGGGGAAATATTTTTTTAAAACCCACTAATATTTAATGACAAATAAAATTTATTAAAATTAGGAAATTTTCACTTCCTCCGTGAGATTATGTGGAGGAGGCTGACAAATATTTTTTTTTAATTTTCTGTATTTATTACGAGAATCACGTGTACTGATTATACATTTTATCATAATTTTATTTTTGGAAGAATTCTTTTTATATTTTATTTTTTATTTTTTTCTAGGATTTATTTGATTTTTTATTTACTAAAAAACGACCTATTTTTAAATTTTCAAAATTTGTCAATAATTATGTAAATGTTTCTTGTAATCTATAATTTTTACTTGACCATACCGTATGGTCAAGTATTGTAATCGTGCATGGAAAAAGTGTTTTTTTTTATTATCTCAAAAACTGCTGAAACTATTTTGATTAAAAAAAATTGACGAAACTATGGCGTTTTGGTCTAAAAAAAGCCCTAATAAGTGAAAAAATTATATTTTTCGAGATAATAAATGTTTTGTCAAAATGTCTGTTAGTATATGCGCGTGCGTTACTAAATTTTTTATAAAAAGAAGAGTCTTTACCCCTTGTTAAAAAAATATTAAAAAATATAACTAAACAATTATCTGAATTATTTATTCTTTAGGTACTTGTTTTTCCTACTAAAAATTCTCAATATACCTACCTACTTTCAGTTTCATTGTGTAGAACTTTGATGGTGTAATTACTATTTAAAATTGAGTGGATATTGATGAGGTAGTCCAAAAAAAGAAGATAATTTATACTATCTTTTTATTTATAAACCGACGTTTCGGAGGCTATTCCCTCCTTCTTCAGGGTTTTGAAAAGTCAGTAAAGGAATTGGATTTCCTTCACAGGGTTTTGAAAAGTCAGTAAAGGAATTGGATTTCCTTCACTGACTCTTCAAAAACCCCCACGCAGGCGTTCAAATCGGCAGGGATTTATTTTATTTTGTATGAGATTAAAATATGAAATTTGTAAAAAAAAAAACCATAAATGGTTTGAAAAAAATTTTATTTTACAAATTTCATATTTTAATCTAATAAAAAAAAGATCCCTGGATATTTAAACGCCTGCGTGCGGCGCGCGCAATGAACACCTGCCAGGCATGGGCCTGGGAATAGTCTCCAAAACGTCGGTTTATGTTTTTCTTTTTTGGACTGCCTCATCAATATCCATTCAATTTCACTTATCAGTCCGTCTCCAAAAATTAATCCAATTACGTACTATTTAAAGATTAAAATTAGCTAAACCCGAGGAGGTGAACCGCGACCTAATATGCTGTACACCTACTTCCACCTGTACTTCCAAATATTTCCAAGTATTCCAAATATTTCCAAGTAATTTCAAATATTTCCAAGTAATTCCAAATATTTCCAAGTACTTCCAAATATTCCAAGTACTTCTAAATATTCCCAAGTACTTTCAAATATTTCCAAGTACTCCCAAATATTTCCAAGTACTTTTAAAATACTTCCAAAGAGGTGTACACCTACTTCCAATCGCGGATCACCCCTCGGCTAAACCTATGACAATAAAAACAAAAACTATACTCTGAGAACTAGAAAATTTGATTAGCATCTTCAAATAACTATTATACCCCCGTAGAGGTAATTACCCCTAGGTTAGGAACCATAGTATTGGAAGGAATAGATGTAAAGCAAAGTCACGTGGGGTGCTTAAGTTGTCGAGATTTTTTACTAATAAAAAAAATAAGGGTCCAAAATTGAAACCTTGCCCAGGAGCCAATGTAAAGCTTGTCACGTCATTGAGGAATTAAACAATTCATTCACTTTTCTACAATGAGTGGTGGGGAGGATTGGGGGGTCGAATTAAAATGCACCTAAGTAATACCTGTTTGAAACCAGGTGATTAAATCAACTGGACACGTCTGAAATGGAAGCGTATTTTTGTTTTTGGTCTCATGCATCCATCCAAGGCAATTGACTTTTTCTCGTCCTTCCGATCGGGAGAGATTAATAATTCGTCTCGAGGGCTAAAAGGACAGATGGGCATTTAAGCAATTGTTTACAAGAGATGGTTTAAATGAACGGGATCAAATCACATCTGCTCTCTCACGCTCGAATTTGAATAAAAAGGACAAATTCTCAATGGCCATACAAATTCCTCTTTCATCCCATAGGGGTTCATTTGCTCTATTATGCCACATGCCTGCCTGTTTAATTAGGGAGTCTTTTTAGATAACCAGAGGTGGGATGCTTATTGATATCGCAAACCATCAAGAAGCTCAAGAAGCTCCTACAAATGATAAACGAGAAGAGATTCCGAACATGAACGGATCAATTCAATGAATAGCCACTGTTAATTTTCGCGAATCTTTTCAATTATACAACATTTTATACAGGATGGGCCATAAAGATCTCCACATTTTGAAGAGGTATAAAAAAATGAAAAAAATTTAATTAGAAAAAAACTGAATATATTTTTGAAAAGAACATAAAATAATTTTTTTTTAATGTTTTTATATCAGACAAAACAAGGGGGTGGTCAAAAATGAAAATTCTAGCCCTTTCGACTATCCTCAACCAAATTTTGTATATATATTCTCTGTGGCCCACAAAAGGATAGAAATGCAAAAACTAACAACCTAAAATGGGGGGGGGGGGGGGTGGTAAAAAATGAAAATTCTAGCCCTTTCAACTAAACTCAACCAAATTTTGTATACATATTCTGTGGGCCCCCAAAGAGGCTAGAAATGCAAAAACTAACATCCCAAAAGGGGGGGGTCATAAATGAAAATTCTAGCCCTTTCAACCAAAATCAACAAAATTTTGTATATCTATATAGTTTGGTCGAAAAGGCTAGAATTTTCATTTTTGCTCCCCCCCTCCCCTATTTTGGGTGGTTAGTTTTTGCATTTATAGCCATATGGGGTCCACAGAATATTTATACAAAATGTGGTTGAGTTTGGTCGAAAGGGCTAGAATTTTTATTTTTGCAAAAGGTTTTTTCCATATGTTTATTTTCATTATTATTGAGTAATTCTAAGACTGGTTTGATGCAACCACCCCTTTTTTGACTTTATCATATGTCAACTAATTTTAATTTGTTATCCAAATCAATTTTTATTTAAAAGTAAGTGAAATTATTTTCATCGAAAGTACCTTTACAGATTAGGCATATTTTATTATTATTTATTATTTGTCAGAGAATCGGTCGTCAAAGTAAAAAATACAAAAACGCATTTTTATTATGATTTTGAAATCTGAAGCATGTTAAATTTTTGTGTTCGTTCTACATCAAAACTATCAAAAATTTCAAATATAAATTTCATATTTATTGTTCTTATATTGAGATTAAGAGCTGATTAAATGTTGGTTAAAAGTAGGCCAAGAAAAGTTGATATTTATTAAACAAAATAAATATCAGATAAAAAATAAATTTTTCAATTTTTTTGTTTTTTTTTTTGCGTTTTGTTTTCAATTCAAAATCTTCTCAGTCATTTTTGAGAAATTTTTGAAGAAACTAAAATGTACACGAATAAAGTAAAAGGGTAAAAAACTTAAAATCTAAAGGAATAATAATTTTTGTATGACAAATTCATGCGGATAGTTGCAACAACTTGTTTTTGATATTTTATTAGCTTTCTGTTTGGAATAGAAAATAAATTGAATTTTCTAGTTGAATGAAAATAAGTACTTCCTTAATTAATAATCACATTATAAAAACTTCCGCACACTCACAGCTAGACTTAAAAAAAGTATTACCTTCTAATATTATTTATTCTACGTGAATAACGCGAGACTGTAAGATAGAGGTCTGTATGAACAGTTGCCTATCATTAAGGGGCTTCACTAAGAATGGGCAGAAACGTTCTCACTCTTAGTCTTTTATATTGATTGTAATTTAAAATATTAATTAATAATGGTCTCAGGGGTCTGACTAGTTGCCCAGAAAGCTAAGTGCTTGGGTTCAACTCCCGATGGGACAAGACCCTCCTTCATAAACAACATAAACATATCTATTAAAATCTTTGATAAATGACCTAAATTCATGTTCGTAAAATTAATTAATATTTTCTGCCATGTATATTTATTATTATTATTATTATTATACTTTTTAATAGATATAAAAATGTCACATGACTTATAAATCGTAATTTTCATTTTTATCAAACAATATTACCTACAGCTGGTTTAACCTTAGTCGTGATGCTGTACATATTTTTGAAATATGTTTGTCAAAAGTGAAAGGAAAAATTGAAAACTGTTTCAAGACTCGGTACTTTCTCACCAAATTTTGTCGATTTTTGTCCATTTTCAACCAAAAAAATGCAAATTTTTTGAAACAACTTTTCTCCCAAATTTCAACACAATATCTTCAGCAGCTAAAGATATATAATAAATAAATATATTAGACAGTGCCTCTTCTTCTTTAAGTGTCATATCAGGTCTTCCTGGCGCCTCTCCACATATACCTGTGCTGAGTGTGTTTAGCTGTTTTACACAGATATACGGAACCTACATTTTAACGCCGGTTCCGAACGGCTAGTTTGGATAGGTTACTAGGAAATTATACTCTTGGTAGGTCGCTATTGCTTTCCAAGAGGAGGTATCTGCAAATATCTGACGAGAATCGATCTCGAACCAGTGTATTTCAGGCCAGCGGCCCGACACTCTAACCACTGACCCACAGTCGCCCCAGACAGTGCCTAATGAGCTTTATTTCAAAAAATTATAAAAAAATCCAAAAATAATAAGCTGTTCAACCATCAAAGCTTCAATCAACATAAAGATCTCAATGTTTTAAGAAAGTTTTAGATTTTATGTCAGGCCGCATTCATTGAAACGCTGCGTCGCGATATCAGCCATGTCTTAATGAATCATGGTTGATTTGAGAATTTTCCTTTTTAATGGGAGCGATTGTAGTGATCAATTAGAAATTGGAAGACTGCTAATACACTAAGCAAATAGCTTTCTATAAATTCATATAACTTAATTTTGCGAATTATTAGTCGAAATTCAGCTAAAATATTTAAAATTTGAATTCAAACATGTCCATTGTTGAAATTTAAACTTCATTATTGACATTTATTGTTTAATTGATATGTTTATTAGTTGATGATTGTCAAGCAAAAATATTCAAAAAAAAATATCTCTTATTTTAGAATTAATTCGGATTTTATTTTGTTTAAAATTTGTTAAAAATTCCATAGATTTGAATTCTTAATTGATTTTTTTATGTAATTCTTGAATAAATCGTTTATGATGTCCATTAATGAAACTTTGAAATTTGTATTCTTTTGTTTTTTTGTTACTATATTTCTTGATTTTTCTAATAGATGGCATATTCTGTCCATAAGTAAAACTACTTATTGATTAGTTTTCGACAATATAATCCATAGTTTTTGATAATAAAACTAGTAAGGGAAATGATAGAGATACTTTAATTATTGTTTTCTTTATTTATGATACTTGATTTAGCGTAAGGAGAAATCACAATAGAATCAACAACTATGCTACTCACGGCAAAATTAAAATAAATAAATAGATTAATTTAATAAACTGAAAAACACCTGTTTATTTGTCTATGTTTTTTTTATCATAGCAACGCGTGGTAATCTCAATAAAATAATTAAAAAAAGAAATATATTTTCTTCATTTTTGACTAAAACTAGAGAGGTCAAAATTTAATCAGTCCTCTGCTTTGAAAATAGAAATATTTTGAAACAAGAACGAACTTTCTACGAATTTTAAATTCTTTAGTTGTTGTGGGTATAGTAATCCAGACATTAGACACATATTCATTTACAGTCAGTAAAAAATCATGAAAATGATTTTTCTCCACATTTCAGACATATTTAAACAGAATGATAAAATAATATTTTCGATAGTCGCCTTCCAGGCATACCGAGTAAGCCTAGAAACATCATCTGTTCTAATAGAATGAAGGAATTGATAAACCTAAAGCTCAGTTTAGTTTATGGGCAGTTTTCCAGAAACTGTTCTCTTTATAATTTCGTTGTCTAATAAATAACATATCGTAAAACTTTTACAAGATTTTCAGTGAAAATAGAGAAAATTATTATCATTCTTTAAAAAATAAATAAATAAAATTAAGCATTTTCTAGCTGGCTTTTGGCGAGTTAAAATGAAATGCCCGGAATAAAATTCTGTACAAAGCGTCGCCTCCCCTTGCCGAAAGATTGACTTAAACAAAATGCATCTGATTTATGATTTTGCGTCGAGAATAAATGGACTTCGAATGATTTACGAGCAGCAATGAATTTGTTATTTTCAGGAAAAACATAACTAGCAATTCTAAATAAAAATTAGAAGGAAAATAACATCTCGTCATCTAGTTTAGGAAGCCAGAGAGAGAGTAAGAGTTTCACCGATTTATTGATAAACAGCCAACAAATTGTCTATGAATTTGTTTTGCACTCCATAAAATAATCCATTGATTCATCACCTTTACGGGATTATTTATAGAAAAGTGACAATATCTATAAATATTAATAGATAGGCATTGTACAATGCGGTGACTCAGAAAGATGCTTGAAAGGGTTAGTAATACTTTGTATTACTGTTATTAATTGAGGATGTATTATGGGGATTTCATTAATTACTTAGGTTTATTATAACAATATTCATAGGACTTGAGCGAAAAATTCGACTCTCTCCGATAAAAATTTGGATCCCGAATTACGGTTACTTGAGATCGAATTTCGCTTCAGTCAGAAAAATGTTCATCTCTGACTAAAATGAAAAGCGATTTATTTAAACAGAAGGCAACGGGAAACCATCCCTGTGAACAGAAACCCCAGAAAAATTTATATCTAGAGAATACTCTAAATATAATCGCCAAAGTTCGGACCAAGTATGACATAAAGAGTATGGATGAGCATCGATCGACGATGTTATCAAAACATCGATGTTTTCATGTCGATAACCGATGTTTTTAAATATTTACAGTATTATTTTTACATTAATTTTGATAAATTATTGATTAATTACATACCAAGTCGGACATTGAGAACGAATTGACAGAATATTGCTTTCAAGAAAACATCGATTTTTTTACATCGATAGTTTTGATGAAAATATTTGAGTTTATTTAAGTATTTTGCCTAATTTTCTGAAACAATGAATTTTTAATATAAATCGATGTTTTCCGTCAAAATACATCCGTGTTTTCAGGTCGATATTATCGTCGATGCGATTTTAACATCGATGGTGAACATCGATATTTTAACTATCGATGCTCATCCCTAATACAGAGAAGAAAAGATTTCGGACGACCATTTAAAGGACGCTAATGCAAATTCAAGCCCGACTCGATGCAAATATTTGGCCTGCTATAATCTGATCCCTTCAGGGGAAGGCAATGGGAAACCACTCCTGTGAAAAATTTCACCAGGAAAATTACAATGGAGAGGCACGAGGATCGTCGATCACGGGTTCCTGCAAGCACAGGATGTAATACCGCCATTTTCTTTTAGTTTCAAGTCTATAACTTTTACTACTAAAATCCCTTCTCACATTGAATAACGGGGTATCTAATCCCTTTTTCTACCCAATGAATCCAAAGTTCAAGCCTCTCAATTTTACGAGACCATTCAACCTCCAATTGTAATCGCCAATGCTCGGAATCAAGTATTTTTTTTAATGATATTGATGTGAGAAGGAGATACACCAGAAGGTGCATCCCCTAAAGGCCTGAATGGGATGGCCCCTCCATCGGGAAAAGAACAGAGTAGAAGAAAAGAAGCCGGGATCACGAGCCAAATCTCAGAAAGTTAGATACAAGCCATTTACTAAGTTTTTTAAGGGCTTTGAGCAGTGGTAAATTCTCTGTGCGATAAATTAGGTTAAATTTATCTCCCACTTAATTTTATTTCCAGACCCTATACTTACAGAAAAAAATGTCTGGGTATAGCCGGGAATCGAACCTGAGACCTTCAGGTTGCCAGCCAGAGATGCTAACCACTACACCAGGGATGCGGAATATGGAACTTGAAGAAGATTTAAAGGACGAAAATTGGGAGGATGATACCAAAGAAGGAGAAGTTGTAAGTGAAAGTCGTGTGGTGCACTCATGAAATGTTTTATTCATAAGGTAAAAGCATATTTTAGACTACATATTACAACCTTTTCTTCTAATTGATTTGATTTCAAATTTCGAGAAAAATATTTTAAATAGCATTTAATTTAATTTTTTCACCGGATATTATTTCACCATTTCGACCGCTAATTAACTTAGTAGAGCGTGAGATCAATTAAGATTTGGTCATTAGTTTCGAACCAAATCGCATTAAATGAAAACCCACCATTGCACCGCACCATTAATTAAATAAGTTAATCGCAAATAACAGCAGAGAGTGAGTAAAATTGGATCTATTGTGGCGTTTTCTTTTTCTTTTTAAATTTTTTTTACGTATTCGCCATTCAATAGCGAATCAATTAGCGTGTAATGCTTTTAAGGTCCTTAATTGATTATCTCATTAGTCTGCCGAACCACACCTTCCTCTTTACTCTCTTTCTAATAACAACTACAAGAAGACAACTAGTCAAGACTAGACCAAATAAAGACAACGAGTTCATCCCACACGCACAGATGCACAGCTGGACGGGTTACCGAGTGTTCAATCACTCTTTTCAATTATATATGCGATGAGCCCCTTTAAGGGGGGAGGGGATCTCTCAATCGGGTTCAGCACGAGAAGTACCAATTAAAAATTTACTTTTTTAGAGCTAATTAGATTTTCGAAATCATATCCGCTTCAAACGCTGCATTGCATATTAGGAGATACTAATGAATGATGACCAATGTATTTTATTTTTTACTATAATAAATAAATAAATATATATACCTTTTTGTAATTAATTTTTATCTATTATATATTAAATAACTGAAACAGATAATATAGTTCTTGTTTGAAATATTTTTTAATGATAATTTCATTATAAAGTCTATTGGCCGAGATCAGCAATTAATTGCTAGAGGTGGTATTTAAAGGAGGAAATAAAAGTATTATTCTAATGGAAGAAAAGATTTTGTTTCTCAGACAACTTTCAAGATATGCCAGTTGGGGGTGAATTCGGGTGATTTTAAATGTAGTTATTAATTTTATATAACTCGAAGAGATGACACTCCTATTGTAATTTTCGCTAATTAGGAAATGTCAACAATATCTGGTTTATTTTGTATAAAAAGAAAATAAGACAATTTTCAATACAGTCTATAGAATAATAGAGGATCCAACATTAACTAACCCTCTCGATTTTCTGGACCATCGTAAAACCGTCTCCGTCGTTTGTTTTTCTTAAGCCTAATGTTTGACAATCGTGTATTTCACATAAATGAAACTTTAGGGTGAATTACTGATTTTATTTCATCAGAATAAAAGTCATGGTAGTATCTACCATATAATGCCTAGTACAGACCGGGATACAAAATGTTGCTAAAGTTTGATGGATGTTGACAACATATTTACTTATTTGTTGCATACATTTGTTGCATACACATGCATATATTTTGTATCCCGGTCTATACCTAAGCTAATGAAATTGAAAACAGGTATACAAGAAACATTTAACAAATTTCTTTGATGTCATGACGCCCGATTTTGCTGAGTATCCCGTCAACTTGATGCCAACACCACCATCAACATGTTTCCAACATTTTGTATCCCAGACTGTACTAGGCTTTATAGATACTAGCATGGCTTTTATTCTAATGAGATAAAGCCAATAATTCACCCTAAAGTTTCATTTACTCGAAATACACCATTTTCAAACATTTAACACCTTTTCGCGATTAAACTAGATACTAAACCAATTTACCAATTCGTTTATCCCTATGACTTCTAGAGACTGGAACACTCTTCCGGTGTTCATCTTTTTGTGAAACATAACCTTTAGTTTTTTAAAATCCATTCTCATTCTTAAGTACATTCGACTCCTACCCAATATTTGAAATTACTCCTCTTACTTTTCGCGGTGCAAGAGGTCTACTCCGGATCAAAGGGCTGCAATATTTTGGTGCAACTTCTTCTAGCATCAATATATATATATATATATATATGTTGCAGTAAAATTCCGTTTTTAGTAAGAACGGGTTCTTACAAGTTACAACGCGTTTCACTGAATACCATTGTGGCAACTAGAGTTTTTTAAACGAAAATGTCAAAAATTATATCCTTTACAACTATGCCTCTAATTTTTGACATTTTCGTTTAAAAAATTTTGACATATAAACATCCAAAATGAGGCTGGAGGTCAAAAATGAAGATTCTAGATCTTTGAACCGAACTCAACCAACATCAGTAAATTCTAGTTTCCACAAAGGTATTCAGTGAAACGCGTTTTAACTAATAAGAACCCATTCTTACTAAAAACGAGTTTTACTACAGCATATATAAAAATATAGGAAATGTGAGATGTCCATTTTTTGAATGAGGCCTTGAAACGTAAAAACAATAATATCCATTCCTTACTTCCTTCATATAGTGAAGTTAATTTTCTCATTAATATATCAAAGAATAATTAACACATTAACGAGAATTGTTTTTTATCGCGCTTTTAAACAAGATATATATGGCGAGACTACTGCTTCTTGAAGCTATTGTAGTCTGCTGAGTCTTAAGTCCAAGTTTTAAGTCCAAGAGAAATTGAAAAAGATATGATCCATTTGGCATCCAGCATCATTTCGCGGTTGGCTCGCATGACAATTTTTATATCAAACACTGATATGGATCACCAAATGAATTTGAAATCTGAGATGTAATATATTCAATCTCCCAGTCCAGACCGCCCGATCTGTTAACACGTATGTTAGGTGTTTTCCATTAATTAATCATACGTTTCCTGTATTTGATTCGATCACGAATCTAATGCAGATGATTTTTGTCAAATATTAAGTGAAAATAATATCCGAATTTACATATTAGTTAATTTTGTCATTAATATATCAAAGAATAATTAACACATTAACGAGAATTATTTTTGATCGCGCTTCTTCATATAGAACTACATACATACTTTTCAAGTTATTTTAAAATAAAACTTTAAATTTTAGAATAAAAAATTAGAAGAGATCCGTTAGAGGGTGGCAAGTGGTGAAATTTAACTGAAGTCTCAATCAGCGCCCTTAGATATTTCTCTTGACCTATTTTAAGCCTCGCGCGGAGTTTAATTTGGTCTCCCAACTGTGTTGGCATTAAGACTTGGACTACTTCCGGTGCGTGGACTCTTGAAGCGCGACACTTCCCTTTGCTACTGACCCAATTGTGGTTCTCATTTGAGGCAATCAGCAATCGAACCGAGGAGGAAATTGACAGAAAAACGCAAACCTCAACTTTAACCTCGGCGAGTTAATTTATGGCCTCGTGGACTTTTATGGAAAAACAACCGGGAATTAAGTCATATTATCTTCAACAGAAGATTGACGGAAAAAGTGAGGCGGCGCGACTGAGGGTGGGATTTATTAGCTAAACCTATCGATTTAAGACGAATGATTTATTTGAATGCTGTATTTCTTTATTGAATTATGTTTTCTTTATCTAATAATAAACCATTCAGGCAAAGGCCAAGCAAGAAGTATTTTTTTATTATTTATTCAAAAGATAGATCAACTTTCTTCCTGTAGAGGGACGAGGTCACCATTATCATTCAATTCATACTTTTATAACGAAAGTCGTAAAAAATTTAATAATCGAGTAGAAGGACTTTGACACAAAAGCCTAGTGAAGTGATTTAAATATTTTATTTCATATACGATATTTGTTATGTTAATTTGATGACTAATAAATAGTACAATACGTTACAGGTTTGGTTAGCAATAGGTATAGGTTAAGGCAAAAAGTTGGAAAATCGATTCAGTAAATAATCCATAAAAACTTGCCGGATTTTGTTGAAAATTCTTACATATAAGACAAGTTTCAAATTTTAATGTTGTCATCTTTTAGATCTGAAAATGGATTATTTTTAATTATATGTTAGAAGGGTTATTTTCACCTTCTCGGGAATCGTACCTGAGTTCCAAAATTAACAATCCAGACCAATTGACTACCCTATGATGTGAACCCTTTAAATCTTTGAGAGGAATATTTAGAGCGTTTACATATGTCAAAAGCTCGAATCGCTAATTTTGACCCTCGAGTTCGATTTCCGAAGAGGGTGAAAAAAAACCCTTCAGGCATATAATTAAAAACGAAGGATGAACCGCGACCTAATATTCTGTACACCTACTTCCACTTTTATTTCCAAGTAGAAGAGAATAGATGAAGGGGCATTATTAAATGAATTGCAAAATAAGTCCAAAGACGGTGTACACCTAATTCCAATCGCAGTTCACCCCTCGATTAAAAATAATCATTTTCTATTTAGGATCTAATAGATGACATCCTATTGTAGTTTTCTTGGAAAAATTGTTACGCTCGATTTCACCAACCATACTTAAGGGGGCGTCCACGTGACACATTAAGGGTGTAACTCAGATTTGTGACAAATTATGATAGAGGGGTACGGAGATCTTAAAAATTGTGATGTCATAAAAATAATTTTAAAATTTATAGGATATAAAAGTGATAGTGTGACGTCACAATACAGGAGGGATGTGACACAGAGGGCCTAAAAGTTCTTCAAATTTGTGTGACGAAATTTATGGAGGACCCATAAAATTAGCACTAAGAACTAACTTTTGGAGTAAATTATATTTCACCTAAGAGACTTTGGAGAAAAAATAATAGAGCTAATATTTATCTACCTATTTTATATTCAAATATATTATTTAGTTATAATAGATTTTTCTGAGATGCATTATTTAAGACTTTATCCTTATAATAGCAGCTATCCTTCAGAATTTTTACAGATTTTTAGCTATTACAATTTTGGAGTTACATCTAGATAAAATACTGCTATATCTTAGTTTTAATAAGTTATAGACTCCAAAATTATAATAGCTAAAAATCTGTAAAAATTCTGAGAGATAGCTACTATTATAAGGATAAAGTCTACTGAGTTTCAAATTTTTGAACCATTACTTTAGCCGGAATAAAAAATTGATCGTTCAATGACAAAAACCCCATGTTATTTAAATGGAAAACTTAATCGCTGTGTAGAACTAGGTTAAAATCTAGATAGAGACTTGAAACTGGATAATTTTTTTTATTTATTTAGAACCATGTGAGCCCCTGTCCGCGTAAATATTCGAAAATATTCAAAATAAGGAGCACCCTACTACACATGAATAAACAAGATAAAATAACAAAAATATTCGAAATCAGAAGACGAAATAACGAATTTAAAGTAAACTATTTAAGCTATTCATCATAATTTGTTTTATTTATTTAACCTTGAATTTGTAGCTATTTCTTACTAATTTATAAGAAACGATCTTTTGATTTTTTTTCTAATTCGAATTTTTTTAACTTCAAAAGGATTTGATAAATCCTGAGATGTTTTTCCTGTAATAATTTGGTGCAGCTGATCTCATTGGGTTGCATTATTTTAATTTTTTGTTATTCAGGAGCGCCATTAGCATTGATTAGAGGTATTTTGCCCTAGAGGTGGTCCTGACCAGCTAACGGGTCAGTCGGTTGAGAATCTCAGCAGATGCGCGAATCGCGGCGGCGAATCTGACGGGGTCCGAATGGGAACAGTGGGGCTTACCTTGAAACAAACACCTGGAAGTCATGGACGAGCTTTTTATGGTCCCTAGAAGTTGCTTGCCATCTCGAAAGACACCCTGGCCACATCACTTTCAGCTCCAGCAGAGTCCTGGAACAAAATCACAGCTGAATTTTAGCATTCAAATGTTTAAAATTTGAATTTTTAGTGTAATCATTATTATAATTATTTATTGAACAAGAAGAAATAATACATTTCAACTATGACGTTTCGGAGTAGGTGCTCATACTTGAGAACGATTGAAAAATAAGTCAATCGAAACGTCGTAGTTGCATTGTATTATTTGTTTTTGTTCAATAATGCTTGGTAGCTTTTTGCCTCTAAATAGCTTGAGTTTCAAATTTCAAAGCTCTGTGACTTACCGAAGACGATATTTGAATGATTAAAATATTTATTTTACGACACTCTAATTTACACCCCTTCCTTTATGTAAATCGGATTAAAATCTATACATGAATAATAACTCATGACACTTGATAAGTAGGTACAGGGTACACCAATTTAAATAAAAATCGTTAGTGCCGTTTTTGAGAAAAAAAATAACGAAAAATCTTTCATGTAAATGTCCACTTACGGTGTTCCAATTTCAACCAAAAGCTTGCTGTACTCCTTCTAGCCCGAGGGTGAACCGCGATTGGAATTAGGTGTACACTGTCTTTGGAATTAGGGTATGTGAAATTATTTTGGAATTCGTCAGATAATGCCCCTTCATCTATTGTCTTCTACTTGGAAATGAAAGTGGAAGTGGAAGTAGGTGTACACAATATTAGATCGCGGTTCACCCCTCGTTCTAGCCTATATCGAGCTTAAGTTTCGAATTTCCATAACTCTGAGATTTATGGTTGCGAAACGCAGGGGGGGTACATTCTTACGTATGTAAACATCCACTTCCGGTACTTCTATTTTAGCCAAAATCTTGTGGTACTTCTTGTAGTCTCTAGATAGCTTAAGTTTCAAATTTCAAGACTCTGGGACTTACCGAAGACGAGATATGAAAGATTAGAATATTTATTTTAAGACATGACTAATTTACACCCCCTTCCTTTATTTCAATCGGATTAAAATTTACAAGACAAGGGGAGGCACCGCTTTATGCCACCACACTCCCTTCCACGAGAGTGTGATGGCTTCAACTCTCACAGAACCCGAGCCCACCCCAAGCCTTGCCGCAATGTAGCTCACCAGACTAAGAGCTGATTAGATTATGGTGTATATCGACCTAAAATTAAGGGAGGGGGGGGTTAAAATTTAAAATTATAATATTTTTCAAACTAAAAATACAAGAAAAATTAAATATACTATAAATCGAATCTATATTAACGAAAATATCTTTTTTCTGGCTCCAAAATAAGAAGGGGGGGGGGGGGGTCAAAAAATGAAAATCAAGGACCTTGGACCAAACTCAACTAAATTTTGTATTCATAATCGGTGGACCCCCAGAAGTCTAAAAATTCAAAAACTAACATCCCGAATGGAGGGGGTGGGTCAAAAAATGAAAATCTAAACCCTTGTACTAAAAACTCAACCAGAAGTTTATGGTAAAGTCAAGTGGATGGCCACATCAGAACTTGTCAATTTATTTCAAATATTAAAGCAAAAATTTTCATTATTGCCCACAGGGGAGAGGGTTAAGCGCTTTCCATTCATACATTAATTCCTGTGAATCAATTGTAATAGACTGATGAAGAGGGCAAAGCCCTCGAAACTATAGTCTCGTTATAAATAAAATTTATAATTCCAGCAGAAGACACACTCTTTTATTGTCTCCTTCAATATATTGTGGTTTGTTTAAATCTGTCTGTTTGAAATAAACACGCGACAAACTTCAAGTGTGAAAAGTACTATCAATTGAAATTAGCACGAAGGACACTAATTAAATTCATTTTGTTAGCATTAATATGATTTTGAAAATTGTATTTATTTCAAAGCAAAATTAAACTTTTCATATTACATTATATAACTTAATAATGGAGATTCTAAAGCAAAAAAAATACTATAGAGCTATCACGCGAGTTACAACATTAGTTAAATTCTTCAACAAACATTACACATATCATAAAGAGCTGTTTTGTGATACAAAATTAAATGAAGAAAATCAGAGACGCTATAGTTTAAGGGGCACAAAAACAAGTAAGAATAGGTTTGTTTACTTTTTACTTTACCATACAGGGTATGGTCAAGTATTGTAATCGTGCATGAAAAAAACTGTTTTTTTTAGCTTCTTTATTCAGAAATATCTAGATAACTGCCAAAACTATTTTGATTAAAAAAATTGTGCGGAACTATGGCATTTCGGTCTACAAAAAATCCTAATAAGTGAACATCGAAAAAATTATATTTTTCGAGATAATAATTGTTTTGTCAAAATGTCTGTCAGTCGGTTAGTGTGTTATTCTGTTGGTCTCTGCGTTACCAAATTTTTGTGGACGAGCTAGCTCAAAAACTAGTGTGAATATCAAAACCAAATTTCACACTTAGTTTTTGGTTCATAGAGATTAAGAGCTGATTAGATTTTGGTGCATCGACCCAAAAATTAAAGGGGACAGGATAATATTTTCAATCTAAAAAAACAAGAAAAATGAAATATACTATAAAATGAACCTATACTAACGAAAATATTTTTTTTCTGGCGCCAAAATTAGGGGGGGGGGGGGGTCATAAATAAAAATCTAGGCCATTTGAACAAACTCAACCAAATTTTGTATTCATATCAGTGGGCCCCCAGAATACTAAAAATTCAAAAACAAACCGCCAAAAATGGGGCGGGCGGGGGGTCAAAAAATGAAAATCTAGGCCCATGGACCAAACTCAACCAGAAGTGTATCGTAAAGTCAAGTGGATGGCCACATCAGAACGTGTCAAATTATTTCCTGTTAATTAAGCCTCCAAGAGACTGCCAATAACTTTTTAGGTGAGATTTTACATGTACATATTAATTCTATATATATCTCAAAGAGATGTCACGCCTATCGAAATTTTCGCAAATTACCTTTCCCTAAAGCTGTCACATTATTTAAGGTTTCACAATAAATTATAAAAATCATTTTTAGTAGAGTATCAAATGGTTAGTTTTTATTAGAATTGGTTAAAAATGCTTTTAGCGCTTGTTGACTATGTCCTAGTACAGAAGTTTTCAGATTATTTTTTTGTATTTCATGGACGGAATGGTGGCCGAGTGACATACAGAGTGCGTTATTATTATAATAGATGTATTTTCGTGTACTCAGGCGCTAATGACCTGTGGCCCTAAAATCTGAAGAAAAAACAAACAAGTTTTTATTAAATTGACGTTAGGTGAATTAGTTGAGGATTATAAAATCAAATTTTGATATAATTACTATCAATCGAAAAAGAAATGAGAAAAGAGAAATATTGAGAGAATAATTAAAAATTTTCGAAAATTTGATTTATGATATAAATTGAAAAGTCGAAAAAAGTGAAACCTTTTCTAAGATTCGATGGATTTTGTAAGCGAACAGTTTGAGGTGATTTGCGTAAAATGAAAGAATTTTTAGAGACTGGAAATAATTCTTGTCTTCGATTTCCAGAGTTTTAAGAACTACAATTTATCAAAACCCTCTGTTCCAAACATACCTTAAAATTCAATCCACCCTTGAATATTCTTAATTTCCTTTCGAACTTTTATATATAAACTACATGATTTTACTATAAATTTTTAATATGCAGATTTATGATGATCTTAAAAAAATATTTAACAACACTTTACTGATAGGGTAGATTGGGGTGAGACGCCGTATTGTACAAGATGCCTTATCATGTGGTTCCTCACGCCCATGCGGTAAACCAGCTAACCAGTAAGTTGGAATGAAGGCCCGTGCCCAATGAGAATATACAAATAGTTTTTGTTGATTAATCACAATTTTAAGTAGTGTTTTTAAATGATTTTGTCATCCCGATTGCTCTGGTAAGTACCCGAAATCATATCCAAACATACTTTATTTCGTCATATTAGCCGTAGTTTTGATAGAAGAGAAATAACTCGATTAGTTTTAGTGAGTTTGAACTGTGGGCTTTCTATTCGTCCCGTAATGACCCCCGTCTGCCACTGCTGCGCGGTGCTAGGCGGGCAGGCGTCTTGTCCAATGCTTTGGGGGAAGACGACGAACATTTTTTTGGGGTAAGATGCCCTAGTTTTAGCGTTGGTGTAAGATGGTGGTTGGTATTTCCATACATTTAAAATTAATTTTTGGAAACTATTCCAATGGTTTCTTTCCAGAAATGCAGCGGATATACATAAGAAGTCTAATCGAGGATCATGGAACGAAAATGACCTCCAAAAAGTTTTCAAAAGCGGAAATATTGCTTAAAGGGATAAAAGAACGTTAAAAAATGTAATGTTATTACATTTAAATAAACTGGAATTGTTTTAATAACACTTTACAATGATTCCCCATAAGGCGTCTTACCCCAAGGGTATCGGTCATCTTAACCCAAGATATGGCAAAAAAAAGGTTGATAAACACCGATTTAAACTATTATCTATTCTGGTAAAATTTCCCTAGGATAATCGAGTAAATACCGTCAGTGAAACTTTATTAGCGCATTTATTTATCACATAATTTCAACTATAAAATTTCGCCTTTGCAATGGGCAAGTGGACAAACCTAAGAGACGTGTCGTTTACATTATTAAATTTGAAAATTGAAATAATTCTTAGCCTTGAATATTAATAGCTGGTTGTAATTTCTATTGATTATACATCCGAACGTGTTAAGCCAATGATTATATTATTATCAACTTCCTCTAAAGGTAAACCTGAATATATTTTGGAGATAATTTTTTATTTTATTTACTATTGACTGGATCATTTTGAGGATGTAGTTTTTTCTGCTTTCTAAATATAGAAACTATATAAATCATTATAATCAAATAGAAAAAGTTGAATAACTGAGGAATTGGTATTGAGGAACAAACCGAAAATACTCGTAATAATGAACGCCTTGATGCTTATCAAGAGATGGGCTTGGCTGGCTTGAGTGAAAAACTAAGGGTTATTAATTATACCCATTGAAAAGTAATCTGCACGTAATTGATTATTTAATTAATTAATGATTTTCGAATTTTACTTTAATACATTTTACAAACAAATCTTTTATTACTTTTCCAAGTGAATAAGAAGTTTAATAGTCGTGAAAGTAAATGATCCAGATTTTCACCGTTCTTTACCTTTCAAGATCACGTGAGTCTAAAAAAGGTGTTTTAAGGACGTTCCTAATAAATCGATTTTCTTGAAATCCTTTTAAAACTTTGAATACACATATTTATAAGTGTTCTTTATACGTAGACATTTTTTTCAATAATCCTTGCAGCAGTAAATTTATAAATATTGACCAATGAAATTTGCATATATACACACGAACCCTATCCCGATTGGTGTTAAAGAAACTGTTTCATTAAATAACAATAGTAATTTTCTTGATATTATTTTGAAAAGCTTGAGAATCATTAACTTTAGATATAATAAATATTTTCCTGTTAAAATGATTGTATCAATACTTTGATGTTTTCATTTTTTCTCTCATGGCATGGCAAGTAAGAGATGGCGACTTGGCAACGTTGCACTAAAATCACTCAATTTTTCCATATCTAAAAAAATTCTGCAGCTGGTGCATTTGAGATTTTTAGCTAAATCTCTCAACCTAGCTATAATGTTCTCATCTGGAATTTTGCATTAAGCTGTTTCATGAAGTGTTTTTTTTATTCTTTGTCTTTTAGCGCCGGTAAAAATGCAATGTTGCCAGATCCAAGACGAAATGAAAATATTTTTGCCTTTCTGCGCATGCGAGAGTAGGGGAAGTGCGAACTGTTATCTGAACTATATTAGGGAACGTCCTGAAGTGTATATTAATTTATCGGTTTCTATGTGGTCAAATTTGGTATTTTTTGATATTAAGAACATATAATATACTTTTGATTTCTGTTTTGTTATTTTTTTGTAATGATCCATACACCAATTCAAAGACAAAATTGATACAGGTATAGAAATCCAAGGTCAAAAGATCGCTATGTTAAGATTTGCCGATGACATTGCCCTTCTAGGAAGCAATAAAAAAGAATTAGATGACGCCTTGAATGGAATTAACCAAATCCTAATAGAAGAAATCAAAATGAAAATAAACAAGAATAAAACCAAGGTCCTAGTATGTACAAAAAAAGAACAAACGAGACAGGAATGCATCAAAATTAACCAAGAAAACCTAGAAGGAGTTAAGGAATTCCGCTACCTAGGAAGTAAAATAACATGGGATGGGAGGAGCAAAAACGAAATTAAATCAAGAATTGCCCAAGCAAAAGTGGGGTTTAATTCAAAACAAAAACTACTATGCTCCTCCTCAATCAGCTTAGCAAACAGGAAGTTGCTATTGAAGACATATGTATGGAGCATAGCCATGTACGGGTGTGAAACCTGGACAATTGGAAAAGCGGAGAGAAAGAGATTGGAGGCTTTCGAAATGTGGTGCTACAGAAGAATGATGAATATCAAATGGATGGATAAATTACAAATGAAGAAGTTCTTGGAAGAATCGGAGAAAAAAGAACCTTGTGGAAGAGTCTGAAGAAGAGAAGAGGTCAGATGATGGGGCACACACTGAGACATGGGGGACTGCTTAGGGATATCTTGGAGGGAGGTGGGAAAGAAAGAGGGAAGGAGAAGACCCAGATTAGAATATTTCAACCAAATAATTGGGGATATGGGATGCCAGACATTTAGAGAGGTCAAACAGCTGGCGGGGGACAGAGTCGAGTGGAGACGGATTGTTGCATCAAACCAGTCTTAGGACTGTATACTCAATGATGATGATGATCATACACCTGGGTCTGAATTGTAAAAATTTCTATAATTTAATTGTAATTTTTTACTGCTAAATGAAGCAAACTGTTTCAGAGCATCGATTCAAATTTAAATAAATAAATAATATTTAGGTTGATGGAAATCAAGTTTAATTTCGAAATTTTTCTACAAATATATAATTAATTTTCAATTGTATCATTTTTACTATTTAAGATTTTTTTGTAAGCATTAAAATCTTGTTTTCAAAGTTTTTTATCAAAATTTTTTCAAACTTGAAAAAAAAAGAATAAAAAGTGGTTGAATAACTAATAATAATTTTTTAATAATCGAGAGACTCTAATTAAAAATTTTATAGTCAGTATTTCATTAAAATTTTACTAAGTTTTAAGGCAGAACACTTTAGCACCAAAAATACACTTAAAAACATTTTTAACTCATATATAAGTATAAAAATAATCAATTTTGATATAGAAATTGGACAGGACTAAATCGAAATTGATTATTTTTATAAATAAAACAAAGAGGACAACAGCATTTTTGAATGCAAATTAAAATAAAGTAAAAATACAATGTTTTGAGATATTTGAATGTTGCTTGAAACTACTTGTTTTGAAGTGTTCGAAATGCAAATGAATAAATAAATTTTGTAGATGGTAGGTGAAGGTGAATTCCTTGCTGTGCTTAAGTCATGTCAGATTTTTTAATTAGGTATTTTTATTTATTAAAAAATATAGAATGACCATGAATTTCACTTCAGTCATTCTTTTTATATTGTTGTGAAAAGACGAGATTCCAAAAAATAAATAAAATATTAAAATAAAAGTAAGAAAAATTCTAAATTTTTTTGTATCTGTAGTTTTTTCGGAAAACTTTTAATTTCGTTGATTAGAAACTCTCGAACCCTGAATTGAACGCAACCGCAAAACAAAAGCATAAGCTTATTGCTACAAAAAATTATTAATAAATGTATAAACTTCTGAAATGAGGTATTTGAACCCCAAAAGAGACAGATGTGAAGCTCTTGAAGTAAAATAAAATAAAATTGATAATTGGGTTTCAAATATGTACCTCATTTTAGAAGTTTATACATATTAATTATCGTTTCAAGCCGTAATTATTGAAAATTATTAATGTTATTAGTATCAAAAATGAGTTTACTTTTTAAAGAATCCTGGGAATATTGTTAATGATTGAAATACTGTATTTATTTATTTTATTTTTAATGTAGATATGTAATCTCAGGGGTATCTCAGATTTATGGCAATTTGTGACAGAAGGACCCGGGGATCTTAAAAATTGTGATGTCACAAAAATAATATTATTTTTTTTAAATATAGAGTATAAATGTGATAGTGTGACGTCACAATACAGGGGGATGTGACACAGAAAATATAGCCCAAGGGATGTAGTTTTTTTTTGGATTTTGGTCGATTTCGAGACAGACAGATATATGTTGGTTCAGTCAGCTAAATTTAGCTTAAAGTTCTCGAAAAATATGAATTTTTCTATACCTCGATGACAATCCATTCAATTATAGATATATAAATATTATAAGATATTGTAAGAGTTCGTGGCTGTGATGAAACTATACTAGATGAGGGAGGAGGTATCAGCCAAAGATGGAATCACTGGGTTCAATAAAACACCTTTAATGAGACGTTTCGGCCTAAATTTTATTTGGCCATCTTCAGTCAATTAGGCTAAAAAATTTTTTACAAATGGATGTTATAATTGATATATTTTTTTATAAAAAATTATAAGTTGACCAAGTTGGTTATTTAGACTTACAGTTATACACAAAATCACGGTACACATATGTGATCGAACCAAGCCATGTCAAAAATAAAAAAATTTCTTTTAGCTTCATGCGAATTTTTAACGTGCCTGGACCCAAAAGTTTCAGAATGAAAGTAATGAGTTTCTTTTCTATATATTACATTATAATTAGATATTTGACCCTTATGTGAGGTCATCATATATCCCATCATTATTTATTTACAAACAGAAAATCCAAATTAGAATCTAACCACTTTTAAATCACATGCATTTTTTCATTCAATCAAATTATATAAATTCTTATAAAAAATTTTTTTCAAAAAAGTTTCTATACATTAAGTTTATATAAATATTAATTATAGAACTGACCTAGACTACCTTCCGGATTAGGTAAACATTTGAGATTATGTTTTTACAAATCCAACAACCTCTTGGAATCAAATTTACAATTGTAGAACGTCAAATCTACAACTACATTGTTCAATTTTCCAAAACACGAGTGCCTAAGCTTATTAATTTTATAAATAATTAATATTTACAATATCGTACCAAAGATCATGAAATCGGACCCTTTCAAAATAAAAAGAGTTTTCATTTAGAATAAAAGGAAATTGGGGTCAGAATGAGCATGGGTAATTTTTTCTTAGGCTAATGATGGCGAACCTATGACACGCGTGTCAAAAGTGAAACGTTAAGTCATTTTGGGTGACACGCATCGTTTTGTTTTTGAATAAATAAATATATCAAAAATATGTTTGTTTTTTTACTAGGTCTCCTACTATTACCAAATTATGAATATTTCTAGATGTGACACGACACCAGAGTTAAGTCAGGTTTTTTCCGAATTTTGACACACCAAACTCATAAGGTCCATCACTGTCCTAGGCCATTATACCTAATCAAAAACGAAAATGAACCATTTAGCAAACAAACTGTTTTTTCAAACATTGATTCGAAGGGGCTAAATATATATATATATATCGCTACTACTATTAATTAAGTAGATCATCAAAATGGGACCTGTTAACCTGTTGCCTAGAAATTGACCAAACGAAAATCAAAACCACCGATCTCTCAAGTCGAAGACTTTCTATGCTAGAATTGATCAAATAAGTCAGATAGCATATTTTTTTAAGTAAATAATAATTAAATTTAATAACTTTTTATTAATATTTTTATATACTTTTTTACTTTTTTATTATTTATATAGTAACCTGTTCGTTTAAAAACGAGCTTTTAGTTTGATAACGAATTGAAGTAGTTAGTTCCTAACACCATAAGGATTTTTAATTAAGGTGCAGTATATATTTATACAAAATAAGTTGTGGCCTGATTTATTAAAGAGTATTTCAATAAGTGAATTTGAAAATCTTTTGTAGAAGTTGAGAAAAGGTTATTTTAGTTTAAACTAGCTGCAAGGCCCCTTTGGCGGCCCACTTGATAGCCAGGGGGCTCTCCCCCAGGACCCCCACCCCGAAACCCACTCAGCACCACCACCCACCCCCACCACCCCAATGTACAGATAAAACCTTAATTATATATATATAGATAATTTCATTTAAATTAGTAGCCATGACGACCTCTGGACCCCCACCCCTTGAACCTCACTCCCCCCCGAAACCCACTTAGCACCCCCACCCACCCCGCCACCCCAATGTACAGACAAAACCTTAATTTTATGTTTATAGATAATTTCATTTAAATTGGTAACCATGATGACTGTTTTTGTTGGGGGACGGACATAGATACATAGATAGGTAGGTAAATAGGTATATACAGAGACAGGCACAGTATAGGATTGTAAAAAAGGAATAATTTTTCAAGATTTATACTTGATTCGAAAATTTTAGTGATTTGGAAATTTCTTATAAAAGTTTAAATCGCCTAAAGTAGCAGATGTAAGATTTCTTAAAAAATTATTTTAAGCGAGTCATATATATATATATATGTTCAGTGAGGCTTCCGCGGATAGGTTCTATGTCATTAGAGGTTTTTCGGGTTTCTCCGCGTGGGTTTGAGAGTTTTACTCGACGTTTCTGCTCTCCTTTTGTTGCCATTTTCAAGAGATGGGGTTGGTGGTCTACGTGGTCTTAACCTTGTAGTCCAAGGTTCGTTTTGGAGGGTGTCTTCCGAGTGAATTTCTTCAGTCGGAAGGTTGGGTAGATTTGGATATTTAGGAAGTTTTGGGTGTTTTGTGGTTGAAGGTGTATTACTTACATTATGGTGGCTGACGTCTCGGCTGTTGCGACCCGACCTTTGGACTGTCCACTAATGACCCGACCTTTAGACCTTCCACTATGACCCGACCTTTGGACTGTCCATTAATATACCTGACCTGACCCCTATATATTGCCTGACCCAAACAAGCAGACCACATTTGCCTACAAACAGTGACAGTGAACGTATCGATAGTGCCCACCATTCTCAAAACAGCAACAGCCGAGACGTCAGCCACCATAATGTAAAGTAATACACCTTCAACCACAAAACACCCAAAACTTCCTAAATATTCAAATCTACCCAACCTTCCGAATGAAGAAATTCACTCGGAAGACACCCTCCAAAACGAACTTTGGGCTCCAATGTTAAGACCACGTAGACCACTCACCCCCTCTTGAAAATGGCTCCAAAAGGAGAGCCGAAACGTCGAGTAAAACTCTCAAACCCACGCCCACGCGGAGAAACCCGAAAAACCTCTAATGACATATATATGTCAGATTGGTTTTACTTCAAAGCCTCGCTTTTTGGCATTTGCTATTTCCTAAGAGGGTGAATACAATCCATCTATAAATAAATTCTATAAAAATTCAAATTCAAATTGTGATCTCTTGTGATTTTTCTGACAATTCAAGAGGCGCTAAAATTAGATATAATCTGAGTATAAATTATTCAATTCGACTTATTGTATGTGATTTTACAGATCTAATAAGAAACTTGGCAAAAAAGAAGGCACGAAATTTTTAATAAAATAAATTTTTGATTATTTTAGTAATTTAAAATAATTTAAGAATAAAAACAATATGTAATAATTGTAAACATGAATAGTGAATTTTTTATCAAAATACTATCGAAATACTCAACCCTTACAAGGGGAACCACGTAAATTCGTCCAAGGAAGAAGCTAGAGGATCTAAAATCCTCGCTGCTTGTATAGTTGCAGTAAAACCCCGTTTTTTAGTAAGAACGCGTTCTTACTAGTTAAAACGCGTTTCGCTGAATATATTTATGGCAACTAGAGTTTACTGATGTTGGTTGAGTTTGGTTCAAAGGTCTAGAACAGTGGTTCCCGACCTGGGGGCGATCGCCCCCAAGCGGGCGATTTGGGTTATCAGGGGGCGATAATTGAGTAGGGGGCGATTGGGGCGCGATAATTGAAGACAATATCCTAATTTTTACTGATCACCTTGACCAGTTAAAAACTGACATGGAATCAAGATTTGTAGATTTGACCAAGTTACAAATTCCTGATTGGATTCTAGATCCATTCTCGTTTGAAGCTGTGGATAAGCTTGATAACTCTTTGCAGACGGAGTTTCTAGTACTGAAGTATGACTGTGAGGCGAAAATCATTTTTAAGCAGATCGGTTACGAGTTAGCCTGGGTGAAGCTTATGGACACTTATCCACATCTATGGGGAAAAATTGAACCACTTCTCATCTCGTTCCCGTCAACATATTTAGTTGAAAAAGGATTTAGTTCTGTTGTCCACCTCCTCACAAAACAAAGAAATAAGTTAGACATTTGTCTCAAAGGAGACTTGCGCCTGAACTTGAAGAACATAAAACCGGATATTGAAGCTTTAACTAAAATACACCAAGCCCAAGGCAGCCATTGAAAAGGTAAAATAAAACAATAACAAAGTTTTCAAATTTTCATTTATTTTTTCAAATTTTAACTGTCAACTTTCTTAATTTTTCCAGATTCCAATTTAAAAATGAAAACATGTACTCCTGTTTTTTAAATGTGCGTCAATGATCTTAGTTACAATAATTATTTCACTTCTTTGTTCTTCAAAAAAATCTGAAAATATGTACAATTTAATTTTTTTCTATTTTATTTAAGAGGGACCGGATAAAATAGCTTTGGTTTTTTTATATCATCATCATTAGCCTGTCGATAGCGACAATCCACTCCTGAATATAGGCCTCTTCCATCAAATGGAAGGGGGTTGGCATTAAGTCACCACGCTTGATTTTTTTCTATTTTATTTAAGAGGGACCGGATAAAATAGCTTTGGTTTTTTTATATAGTGTAATAAAATTGTTTAAAATAACACAACTGCTTTATTATTTATACTTTACTTCAAATTAAATTTAGTCATACAATGAAAATGAAAAGGGGGCGATAGGTCTTAGTCAACCTCCAGATGGGCCACAAAAGGTTGGGAACCACTGGTCTAAAATCTTCATTTTTGACCTTCCGCCTCATTTCGTGTGTTTATTTTCAAAATTGTTTAAACAAAAATGTCAAAAATTACATCCTTTACAACTTTTCTTATAATTTTTGGCATTTTGGTTAAAATTTTTTTGAAAATAAATACACGAAATGAGGCCGAAGGTCAAAAATGAAGATTCTAGACCTTTGAACCAAACTCAACCAACATCAGTAAACTCTAGTTGCCAACAAGGTTTTCAGCGAAACGCGTTTTAACTAGTAAGAACGTGTTCTTACTAAAAACGGGTTTTTACTGCAACATATACAGCAAAAGAATATAATATTTTGGAGAAGACAGCGAAACAAATTTTAAAATATTGATTATAACTAAAATGACTAAAGTGTGATTTTTATATAAGAATTTCATTAAGATAGAAGAAATATATTAACGAACCCATAATGGTTTTCCTTTTACTTTTGGAACGAATCAATTAAATTCTACTGATTTATAATTCAATTCCGTTTGGAAAAGTCACCGAGTAAATCTCTATCGATGACAGTGAGGTAGAAATCTTGAACAATATTTCATTGGATTGAAAATATAAATCCTGAGTTGCGGTGGCAGCTGCAAATACAAGATCGATGAGATCAGCAGTTATTGAAAATTTGTAAAAAAAATTCACCCGAAAAGGGAAACTCGCTAAAGAAAGTTAGATAGAGATTTCATTTTTGAAAAATATCTAATTGTGTTATCCGAAAATTATATTTGATCTTTTTTAATTACTCAAAAGAGCTAGACTTTCAGGATGAAAAACATTTGTGTTTTTATGTATTTTTGTATTTCAAATGCATGATGCACTACCATTCCCCACAGGGATGCAATTTGATTGTTAATGGGGAAAATTTGAAAATAGACTCGAACTAGTGCTAAGTATTTGTGTTTTATTTTTATTTATTTCAGTTTTAGAAGCATATAACATTTTCCAGAAAATTTTTTCAAATTGCGACACGGAAAATGTGTCATATATATTTAAATAGGCATTTTTCAGTCGACGTTTTTACTTCACTTCACCTTAAATTAATCATAACACTTAAGTACATTATTTTTGGTTATGATTTTTTGAAATAAAGTAAAGAAAATTTTTGAATTTTTTTTTTACTTTATTTAAAATGTTTCACCAAGAACCTACAAAATTCTCACTTAACAAAAAAGATTTTTTTAAATTTATTTTTAGCCATTTTTTCTCTAAAATTAAAAGTAAGCTGATCTGGCCATCCACATGACTTTATACGATACAAGTGACATCTCTCTTATATTTAATATTAATAAAATAATTTATATTTGTTTAAGAAAGAACCCTCCCTAAATTTTGGGTCAATTAGCAATTTATGATATCTCCTTTTAATTATTTATTTATTAATATATACACGGGCAGAAAGCCCAATTTTAATCAATTTATACAATAGAGTAGTGAGAAAAAAAATGGTCATCAGCAAAGAGAAGAAATTTTACATTATTAAAAGTGCAAGAGACATCATTAATAAAAATTAAGAACAGTAGGGGACCCAGATGGGACCCTTGTGGAACCCCTGACCTAGCCTCATAGGCATATGATAAAGAGTTAATTAATCTTAACTTGAAGTTGTCTATCATGTAAGTAGCTGTCCAGCCACCTCAACAACATACCATCAAAACCGAAGTCTTTTAATTTTGACACAAGCCAAGATTATTAATGCAAAGACAGCCCAATGATAATGAAAACCGCTAATTCCGAATTAAATAATTTATTAGAAAGTCATTTTCATCCTCTTAAAAAACCTGACGATTCAGAGGATCATCCCTCTTTCTTCAGAGGGAGGAGGCTCCAGGGGGAACTTTTTGTAGAGTATTTTATCTTTTACAAATTTTATTTAAACAATTTTTATCTATCAGCGATAGATATCGAGATATTTGCATAAAACCGATTTGTTAAATATTTTTCACGCCGTCAAATATAATATAAATAGGGATTTTCAATATTAATCATCACACTCAGCGAGCGTATCACTCTGAGACGAAGAGTAAATAAATTTACTCAAAAACACTTATAAATATTTTCAAGAATTTTTTTTGTGTTTTTATATCTGTCATGAGAGCTCAAAAACAAAATATCGTACAAATAGAAAGCTCGTTCTGGTGCTATAATGTTTTTTTTTTCAATTTAAAAAAGTTTACATAGAGGGCATAAGAATTTTAGAAAGGCTTAGGTGGGAATTGGCACAAAAAAGATTGAGAAACACTGATCTAGAAGCTTCATTTCGTATTGGGAGGCTTAGAATTAATTGATTTATTAATTTTTCATTCCACAAAATAAGTTGCAATCTGCCAATAGAACATAAGCTATATAATATAATTATTAAATGAATTTAATTAAATGATTTGGTTTAGGCTGAGAATATACTCGTATGATATAAAAAATACCCCGACATAAACTTCCTTAAGGAAAACCGAGTCTTAAAAAAGATTTCCTTTTCTTCAGAATTATTTATTTATTTAAGAATTTTAAGTAATTTTTAACAATTTTTTACAAGTATAGAACTAACTACCTTTGCAAAATTTCGGAGAGTATAATGTCAAATTTCAAAGCTGCTGATTGTCAATATATCCTTTTCTAATAGAAATTAAATACGCATTTCGCAAATATTTGAATTCGGCTTTTCATCTGAAATATAAGTGTTTTGAGATCCTCTGAATCTAGTTTAACAATTTTGAGTCTGTGGTATCAATATCCAAAAACTCTAAATCTCAAAATTTGAAATTTGAAACTTTTCCTGAGTAGGTAGGTACTGATATCTATCAGAGAGAAAATTGGAACGGAGTAATTCCGAAAGGTGATCCGGTTCGTGAATCTAAGAACTTATACTGAAATTTATTAGCCGGATACTGACTGAGCGAGTAGCTTCGCGAGGCTTCCTCGGGCGTTTGCAGCAAGACCTTCCTGAGTGAACGCAGGAAACGAGCCGAGGCTCCTTTGAGCATTCACAAAAACCGACAACCGATGGATTTCGTTCTTACCCAATTTGGATAGTTGATTTTTAACTAATGGATTAAAGAGAAACTACGCAAAATTTGGCTTAAATCGAGGGGTGAACCGCGACATAAAATCGTGTACACCTTCCACTTCCACTTTCATTTCCAAATAGATGACAATAGATTATCTAATGAATTCCAAAGTAATTCAAAAAGACGGTGTATACCTAATTCCAATCGTGGTTCACTCCTCGGTTTAAATGAAACAAAATGGTTAGAACTTTGATCAACCATAGTGGCAAGGAATGTTCTCAGCGAATTTTAGTTTTCTATGTAACAGCAAGAACTACCCAAATTATCTTAGTATTTTATATATTGTATAGAGTAGATGTTCTATACTTTTTTAGGAGTATGGAAATTAAAAGCTTTTGATCTAAATGGGCATAAGAAAGTAAATCGGGTTAAGTAAGATTGTTTTATTTATTTATTTATTTTTTTCATTAAAATAAAATAATTTGAAAAGTAATCATAATCAGAGGTTATTCTGTATATTTATTGATTTATAACTAACTTGATATGATTTTAATTGTATTATCTGTCTTTCTATCCTAGTACAGCAAATGGTGGGTGAGGTAATAAATAAAACCTCCGCTATCTTAGATTCAATTTCCTTTAATTATCAACTATTCCATTTATAGGAAACGATTTGTCTCGCTTTGTAAACTGCCTGCATGTGGGTGGATATAGATACTTATAAAATGAACAAATCCACTTTAGAGATTTCTATTTTATTGTCTTAGGTTGAAATTTCGAAAATGTATTTATTTTGAACTGGATTTCGATTGATAATAATCCAATTGGAATAATCAGATTAAAATTATAATGAATGGTGCAAATTTAATTAACTTCGGGTTAAGGTTAGGATTAACTTAATGGATTTCGTTCGCCGATTGATTAATATAATTTTTACAATTTATCAATCGGCATTGGAATTGGTGAAAGCTCAGTGGGCTCGATCATTTTCCCGGGTGGGTAGAATAGAGAGATACTTAATCAAAATTATCAAATGATCTTGTCAAAGTGGAATGCTGAGTAGAAAAACAAAACATGGCCGCCGGCGTAGCCGAGTTGTCATCGAGGGATGAAGACATTCATTCATCGACAAGTTGCTTTAATGATATCTAAATATCAAAATAAGTGGATTGTAAATCGCACTGAACCCTACGGGCATCCATTCATTTCAAATTACTTTTGTTTGAAGCGTTTGATATCTAATTAAATGAATAAAATAAATTATATATTTAAAAGGGTTAGATGCGAATGGAACAAAAAATGTCATTTACCATTAGAAATAATTATGCTTATTATTACTGTTCTATTAGATCACACTATTTTCTTAAATCGATTATATCTTTTAGAATTAGATAATTGAGTAAAAAATAATATCTAGAGATTGTAGAAATAGTGGGTCTTGAGGTTTCAATGGGAAGTACAAAAAGCAGCCCGAATGGCTCGGTTTGCAGTTTGATTGGGATGGAAAGAATGATATAGAAATATATAGGTTCCTGAAGTTTCAATATGAACCCAAAAAGCTGTCCACATCCATACTTTCTACGGTTTAAGGTAGCTTGTTTTATATTAAAACAATAATTGTTTCATATTTATTTCAAAAGATTTTATATTATTGGATAAATATTACTTGGTAGGTTTGACATTAAGATATAATAATTTCATCAACCAGCGGACAACCTCATTGAATGATTTTTATAAACACAACTCGGCTACTCTCGGAAAACAAAATCTTTTCAATCAAAATTGACATCCCAACATCAATATTTTTTGTTTCATTTTATTATATAAAAAAAGGCCAATACTTTTTTTTTAAATTGAGATTTCTAATATTAGAACTGGACTGTGGGTCAGTGGTTAGAGTGTCGGGCTCTGTCCTGAAGTATGCTAGTTCGATACTGAGTCTCGGCAGATAATTGCAGTCGCCTCCTCTTGGAAAGCAATGGCAAACTACCAAGAGTATAATTGCCTAGTCAACCTCTCCAAACTAGCCGTTCGGAATCGGCGTTAAAAAGAAGGTCCCGCATATCTGTGTAAAAACAACTAAACACACTCAGCACAGGTATATGTGGAGAGGTGCCGAAACGTCAGGAGACCTGATATGGCACTTAAAGAAGAAGAAGAATATTGGATCCATTTAAGATTCTTCTCTCAGTTAATAAGAAAATTAAATTAAATTAATTAGAAATAGATGGTCTGTGTCTAGTAGAAAGCAGGAAAATTCGATACTTTGGTCATTATCTAGTTAAGAAAAAAAAACTTGGTCTATTTTTGTTATCATTTATCTGTTTCGAATTTTCGTTGGTTAAATTTGGAATTCAATCTAAGAGTAAAACGTTGTCAAGGCAAGTGGAAGTGGGAGCAGTTCCTTCCGTGATTAGAGCTCAAGCCCAGCTTCGTGGCTTCCTTTGCGATTGCTGCAAGTGTTTCTTATCAATTGGTTATTATCACTCTAATCGCGGCAAGTGCAAGCGGAGATGCGCCTCTAAACACACACCTGGCCGGCGATTACTCGGCTGTTAAACTGGACACAAGTGAATCGGAGGGCTCAGGGGTTAGCCACTATGACCCTCCTGGCTCATAAATCAAAGGAAAACACAATTTCCTGATAGAGACTTTTCATATGGAACTATCTTTCTAGTTTTGTCTATAATATTATAAATATTTTTTGATAAAAGTTGAATACTAGATAATAAGGGTTGAATTTGGACAATCATTATTGTAAAACAAACAAGTTTTCTATATTCTTCTAGTAGTATTTATGCACAATGCAAAAACAGTTTTAGAAATCGAAACTCAAAAATATTAAAAAAAAAATTTTTTTAAAGAAAATCTAATCAATTCATTTTAATGAAAAATAAAAAATGTGTTGGCACCAGAACAAACTTTTCTAAAAGTTTTTACTCAGAAGTTATTTTTATATTAAAGTAAAGAAAATTTTTGAAATTTTTTTAGAAACTTTTTAAAATTTAAAATATAAAATACTAAGTATGTTTCACATAAATAAAATCTACCTAGTATTTTAAATTTTAAAAAGTTTCTAAAAAATTTTCAAAAATTTTCTTTACTTCATTTAAAATGTTTCACCAAGAACCTACACCACTATCCACACAGATATATAGAAATTATCTCCGAAAATTAATTTTCTTGAGACATTTCTGAATATTAAAGTGCAAAATAAATTTGAAATTTTTTTTAATATTAATCATCTATGTTGTAATGTTGTTTTTGTGATATTTGTGATTTTGGTTGTACCTGAATATTTAGTTGATTTGTAAAGACTCTCACCTAATTGATTTTTGTTCTTGTTTGCAGTACTTGATAAAGTCTCGAGAGAGACGAAACGTTGTACAAAATTGAAGAAGAACTTCAATAAAAAAACTTTGTCCAATAAACTGAATTTTTAATCTATGTATTAATCATCTATCTTGTAATTTAAATTTTTTGGAACTCTATTTTCAGAATTTTTTAACTCAAATATTTTTAAAAACGATACTAATATATTTTCGATAAAAAGCTGATTTAAAATAATAAGTTACGATTATAGATGAAAAGATCACGAAACCGTTGTTTTGAGTATTTTTTTTTTTTAATAAATTATTAAGAATTATGCTGAAATTTGGCCGAAAAATGTAGATTATTAAAACAAACTTCTGAATTTCTGTTCATTTGCTGAATCCTTATTAAAGAACTCTTCATGAAACATTTTTTTCTGCTTTTATGCATTTTCGAACCGTAAGTTCTGAAGCTTCTAGTCCAAAATATATACAAACATTTTGTTATTATAGAACAAACTCTCTACGACCTTCCATTCTCGAGTCCTATGATCACTATTGTTTCAAGACAACACACACACACACTAAATTTGAAAAAATATCATGCTCAAAAATTATATTTCTAAAAAGTATTACCAAAAAAATTGAACCTAAATTTTTTTAATAAATTTAATAATTTTCTTGTTACCGGTGCAACTGAATATTACTAGCATGTTAATAATTATTTTATTTTTATTTTTTAATTCATAATATTTTCCATAAGATTCAGGAAAGTGTGTAACCTCTTTGTTTTTTACAGGGTGTGCCTAAACATCCCTATATCCATTGGCTCCGCCACCATTGATAAATTTTTGAAATATGAACAATTTCATATTTAATAAAGTAAAAGCAAATATTCACACTTTTCCACTTTCTCTGGCCTGTTTAAATATATGTTTTATACGCTACAAGATTGGTATGTGAATTTGAAATTCGATCTATTCAAAGGATAATTTATGGAGTTTGATTGACATCGAAATGCCCTGAAGCAACGTTTCGTCTTCGCGGGAGAGACATTTCCAAACAAATTAAAAAGCCATTAGACGTCGAATTTCCCGATTTGGACCAAGAACCCGGTGATTTCGCGGTGCTAATATATGCGCATAGGGTGTCAATTTGAGGAGGTGCACATGGCAATTATTTTGAGCCCGGCAGCTCTTTTCGCACCCAATACAATTACGGACCACACCTTGCATGCGAAGACACTTTCCTAAACCAAGCAGAAGCTTGTTAACCATTTCCAAAGAACCGCTTGTTTATTTTGAATATCATTAGATGTTTATTTCCAAGCGAAAATGACATCGACCAGGTGGCGTTGCGCTGAACACGCTGAAGGATCCGGACAGTAATTACACGATTTCGTGAAGGTGTGTGTCTCTAATGATAATCTCAGATTTAGAAAATGAAATTTTTATGAAATCTTAAGATTTCATTTCGTCTCGAAGTTCTCTTTCTTGATTTTATCGAAATTAATTGCGTGGGAGGCGAAAACATCAGAGCCAAAGTAGGACAGAACCGTTGCTCATGCACCATTCATTAATAACTTTCTTAAATAGATTTATAATTTTTATTTTAAAGAAGTATTTGCTTTTCTATTAATTTAAATTGAATTTGTCTTAATGCACTCACACCGGGCTCTGACGTACTGAGCCTGCCTAGTATGAAATAACTCAGTCAAAGTCTGCATGCTCAGTACATGTAAGTACAATGCAAAAGCAGTAAGTCGAATACCCCAATAAAAATTAAGAATACAGTCCTAAGACTAAAAATTAATGGGTAATGGGTACGTGATTTTTTCATTAGTACTTTGATGTTTGCTTAGGTCCTCAAAATTATTATGTCTGCAAATCGTCAAACTCAAATAAAATGACAAATTTTAACTTTCTAGGTTTAGCCTAAGAACTTAAAAGCTACAGACCTGTGACAGTGAACAAACGGATGGACGGACAGACAAAGAAGTCTCAGTACGAGGTTTACCTTTTTTATCATTTTTCGTTCAGTAAATAGTTTTTACCTATTTTTAAATATTGAGTAATTTTAATTGTTTATTTCAAGAGTCCCAAACTTTTTAGAGATAGGGCCACATTGAACATTGAAAACCAAGGGCGGGCTGGATATAATATATTATACGGAAATTATATTAATAATACGCTATTATATGGCATTAATATTTAATATAGTGAATTTATCTCAGGAAATTAGATAAATGAATTAAATTCAGAGTTTTATATTGAATAAGACGGACGTTTCGTCACTATATTTGCGACTTCTTCAGCGACTCAATTGTCTTAAAGAATAAGTCGCTGAAGAAGTCACAAATATAGTAATGAAACGTCCGTCTTATTCAATATAAAGTCTCAATTTAATTCATTTTATCCAATTTTCTAAGATCTTACAAATTAATTAAATTATGGATGCGATTCACTAAACAATACCTATACTGAATATTTGTGAATTAATTCTGTAGTACCCGCGGGCCGTAGTTTGGGGACCCCTGGTTTAATTTATGATGGCAAATATGTCTTCGTTCCAAAATTTTTTCTAAAAAAATATAATCTAACGCGACTAGATAGGTATAAGTAAGTAACCAATGAACTTTTTGCATTTCAATCGGTTTGAGTTAAATAAAAAGTTGTTTATATGTAAATTTTAATTCTTCTTCATTTTATTTTCCTTTTTATTTTATCGTAACTAATTGTGTGGGAGGAGAATATATAGAAGAGAATAATCTAGCAAACTAGGACAGAACTGTTTCATGCATCATTCATTAATAACTTTCTTAACTATATGTGCAATTTCTTTAAGTAAAAAACTTAGAGAATTATTTGCTTTTCTCTTAATTAGAAAAAATTCATTTAAAAACAAGTTTATTTGTTCACTTGCAAATATACCACTTGACATAACTGCATTTTGTATGGAAATTTTTAGTAGAAGTCTACTAATTTTAATTCATATTTATTTAATTAACTGAAGAGTCCTGTGACCTATCAAGACTAGATTTTGGAAGAAAATGCTAAGATTAATAAAACTGTAATACCTTGATAAGTCATCAATTTAGTTTTTCTAATGTTCGTGAGCTTTTTTAGAATTTTTGTCTATAATAAATATTTGAAACGTTAAGTTGTTGAGATAAATTAACATCAATTTAGTCGCGGTCAACATGTATATCAATAAGGTATTTTATTATTAACACGCTTTTAATGTCTTACAATAAACAAAGAAATCACAAATTAAAATATTTCGTAACCATTTAGGACACCCTGTGGTTTGATAATTTTTAGAGTAAATTAATTTTTGGGTCATCTTGTATAATCTTATTTTTATTATAAATAAATTTTTGGAATCCTTTGTATAATGATAATTTATTGTAAATGAGTTTTTGGACTACCCTATATGATGGTAATTATAATTTTATTGTAAATAAATTTCGGACCTGATATAATCAGAATTTTATTGTAAATAAATTTTTGGACCACCCTGTATATTCATAATTTTATGTTAAATCAATTTTGGATTACTGTGTATAATCATAATTTTATTGTAAATAAATTTGTGGACCATCCTGTATATTCATAATTTTATGTTAAATCAATTTTGGATTACTCTGTATAATCAGAATTTTATTGTAAATAAATTTTGGACCATCTGGTATAATCAGAATTTCATTGTAAATAATTTTTTGTTCCACCCTGTATATTCATAATTTTATGTTAAATCAATTTTGGATTAATCTGTATAATCATAATTTTATTGTAAATAAATTTTGGACCAGCTGATATAATCAGAATTTTATTGTAAATAAATTTTTGGACCACCCTGTATATTCATAATTTTATGTTAAATCAATTTTGGATTACTCTGTATAATCATAATTTTATTGTAAATACATTTTGGATCAGCTGGTATAATCATAATTTTATTGTAAATAAATTTTTGGACCACCATGTATATTCATAATTTTATTGTAAATAAATTTTGGACCAGCTGGTATAATCAGAATTTTATTGTAAATAATTTTTTAGACCACCCTGTATATTCATAATTTTATTTTAAATCAATTTTGGATTACTCTGTATAATCATAATTTTATTGTAAATAAATTTTGAACCAGCTGGTATAAACAGAATTTTATTATTATAAATAAATTTTTGGACCACCCTGTATATTCATAATTTTATGTTAAATCAATTTTCTATTACTCTGTATAATCATAATTTTTATTGTTAATAAATGTTTAATACACCCTATACATATATAATGTTCATTTTAATAAGTAATTAATTAAACAAGCTGTTTTAGATAGAGAAAGTATATTTTAGAAAACTAGAAAGTAACCATACAAAGGATTAATTTACCTTTGGTTGGCAAGAAGACGTTGCTTCGAGGCCTTCCTGTCACCAACTGAGGCGAGAATTTGAAATGGAAAGAATCTCGTTTTTTGATAAGATAATCGACCACTGCGAAATTCCTTGAATTTCAAAAAAAATTTTATATTCAATTTTTAAATAACATAAAAATATATAAATATACTCAAGGAGATGAACCATTGGACCAACCAAATCAGTAAGAACGTAACCAGAATTTTTTTTGATGGGGAGGAGCGTGAATATTTTTTTTTTTTTTTTTTAAAGAATTTCGATATCCACGATAAACCGAGAACGGAAAATCGTAGAAAGTTCATTCTGGTGTCAAAATGATTGTATTTTCTAAATGGAGGGCTGGTAAGATTTTGGCCTTTCTAGCTTGTGAGTTTTTGTATTTTTCCACTTTTTACTTTACCATTATGGTCAAGTATTGTAATCGTGCATGAAAAAGTGGTTTGTTTGCTTCTTTTTTCGAAATATCTAAAAAACGGCTGAAACTATATTGATAAAAAAATTGGGTGAAAGCATGGCATTTCGGTCTACAAAAAAGCTCTAATAAGTGAACATCGAAAAAATTATATTTTTCGAAATAATAACTGTTTTGTCGAAATGTCTGTTAGTTTGTTAGTCTGTGCGTAACCAAATTTTGTGGACGAACTAGCTCAAAAACTAGGGTAAATATCAAAACCAAATTTCCCATGTAATTTTGATGCATTGAGATTAAGAGCTGATTAGATTTTGGTGCATATTGTCACAAAATTAAAGGGGGAATTATATTTTAAAACTAAAAAAACAAGAAAAATATAAACTAAAATGAACCTATAAATAACCAAAATATATTTTTTTCTGCCGACAAAATTAGGGGGGGGGGGTCAAGAATAAAAATCCTGTCCATTTGAGCAAACTCAACCATATCTTGTATACATAATCAGTGGGCCCCCAGAACACTAAAAATGCAAAAACAAACGAAATGGGATGGGGGTAAAAAATGAAAATCTAGGCCCTTGGACCAAATCCAACCAAATTTTGTATACATAATCAGTACCAGAAGACTATAAATGCAAAAACTAACCGCCAAAAATGGAGGTGTGGGGGCGGGTTGTAGAATCAAAAAATTAAAATCTAGGCCCTTGTACCAAACTCAACCAGAAGTGTATGGTAAAGTCAAATCAGAACGGGTCAATTTATTTTTATAGATTTTAACGCTCCTAAAGCTAACAATTAGATGTTTTAAGGAATACATTTATAATTAATTGTAATTTAAAATTATATTTCTAAATTTCTGAAATTTGGTTAAAAGTATGCTTGACTTCTTTGCCTATAACCTTTTAGGTTAACACAATAAATTATTATTATTTTAATAAAAAATGAGTTTTATTTTTTTTTTATTTTAAGAGAATTTTAAACTCTCTATATGATGTTAAATTATGGTACAAACGCCATCAACAAACAAGCACTTTTAAAGAAAACGTGAAGGAGCTGGTGACAATCTTGGTTGTTTGGCCCTTTTAAAACCCGAAGAAGGAGGTAAAGTCTGTTTTATAAAAATTAAAAATAAATTGAAAGTGACAATAAAAGAGTGTGTCTTCTGCAGGAAAAATTAATTTTTAATTTATTTATAACTCCTTTAAATCAATTGTAATAGACTGATGAAGAGGACAAAGGCCTCGAAGCTATAGTCTCGTTATAAATAAAAAAATAATATTTTTCCAGCAGAAGACATACTCTTTTATTGTCTCCTTCAATTTATAAAAATTCTGCAACTCTCGGCAAAAGGAAACTTTTGATTTAATTAAAAATAAATTTCAAAAATTATATTAGAAGTATTTTCTTGGAGACGAGGTTTAAAAGAGAATTAATGGATAGGCAACCTAAGTATAATGAAAAAAAGAAAACGAATTTATATATATAAAATGGAAAAATATGTATATATGTGTGTATGATCCAAACGATCTGATTGGCCAGTGCATAGCCAATAGCAAAGCGTTAAATTATTAGAAAGATTTTGATTGGTCCGATAGCGATCGTGCTTAGCCAATGCGCTAAATAAATATTAAAAAAACTTTTGTCGAATACGGGACGCTGCCCGCCAGGGTAATCCGCCCCGAGGGCCTAGGTGCAGAAGGCGTGCCGAAAGCACGCCTGGAGCATCTAGTTCTTCATAAAATAATTTAAAATCTTTCAAAAAAAACATCGTTTCGGAAGATCTATTTTCTCTCTTCAGGTTTAAAAGAGTCAAATGAGCTGCCTAAAACAAAACATTCAAGAATATTTTATTTTTATTTTTATTTATTTTTCACTCTATCTAGGAAATTTTGACTCCGAAATCTGATCTTTGGATTTATTTTTTTTTACTTATGGAAAGTGGTGTAGGTTTTAGGTGAAACATGATGTTAGTTAATAGAGTAAAGGGTGTGTAGTTTCACAGTGAATGAAATAAAACTCAAAGAGGTTTATACAAACTCAATATATTTCGGATTATTAGTCCATCATCAGGAGTTTACAAGTCAATACTAATAATAATTGGATTTATTGCAAATTTTCATTCAATCTTTTCACTTTTCTAACAAGTGTCTAAGGCTGTTTTCAGCATCTCGTTTCAATCTTTTGTTATATTAAAAATTGATTGATTGATTTTGGAAAAATCATTTTTTCCCTTTTTCAAATTTAATCGTCACGTGAGAATTTCTCGGTCCCTTTGAGCGGCTGAACGAATTTCCACATTTGTACCACATGTTAAATCACTATCATTTCGTGATGAATTTCCACCGGGACAATGGCGGTTAACTAAAGGCAGGCGGCAATCTTTCAATGACAATTTCTCACCCTGTAATTTCCCCCTAAAAACTCCGATTGCCCTTCGGCTGTCAATTCTTAGATAATTTCGATCAATTGATTCCGATTTTTTTTTCATTTTTGTTTTTTTGTATAATTATTTCCTTTTCCTTTTTCTGTTCACACACAAAGATAAAGAGAATCTCTTTAAAATACTAAAAACGATATTATTTTGTGCATCTCACATGACGCTATAATAACAATCAGGCATAAAAAATAAAAATAAATAAATGCAACAAATGAAATAATAAGAACTCCAAAATCAAATCAAATGTATTAAAAGGTATAAAATAATTATAATAATAGATGTACAGCATATTAGGTCGCGGTTCACCCCTCGGTTACAACTAAATGACGGAATTTTTAAATGAAATCACTTTTTGAAGTCGGTGCCAAACATACATTTTATGAATCGCACTCGACGGATCTTACTTAGTAATAATAATAAATAAATAAATACTTAGGTATCATGACTACCATGGAGCTTTACGGATCCAAACGTAGAAAGAATAATTAAAATTGGTTCATAAACAAAGAAGTTATGCGCGAACATACATAACAAAAAAGGTCCAATACCAAATTTATATGGTACCAATCGGAAACTATACTGAACCCAATGCAAAAAAATCATCAAAATCGGTTCATAATTGGCGAAGAAATCAGGTAACATAAGCACAAAAAAATCAGTCGAATTGATAACCTCCTCCTTTTTTGAAGTCGGTTAATTAGAAGAAATTTTTTCTTCGGAGAGAGATGGACTGGTAGAAATTTTCATTGATAAGTGATTCAAAGGCAGCCCAAGGATGGTGAAAAATTCTCTCGAATAAAATAGATTTATTGGATATTCATTTTTTTCATCACTCAAAAACCGACGTTTCGGAGTATTTTCCCTCCTTCTTCAGGGTTACAATTAAATATATAAAAAAAAATAATAATATTCACAACGGGGTTGGCCATCATTATGACCCCGTTGTGTTAATTTTTTATATTGGATTGTAGACCCTGAAGAAGGAGGGGAAAATCCTCCAAAAAGTCGTTTTTTGAGTAATGAAAAAAAGGAATAAATCTATTTTATTCGAGATTTTTTTTTCACTAGCCTTGGGCTGCCTTTCCATCACTTATCAAATAAAAATAAAAAATTAAAAAATATTTGTATTTTGTTTTATAAAAATACAGATTGAAAAAAATAGTAATAAACTACTAATTGAAAAGTTTTTGTTTTGCCGAGAGTAGCAGAGTTGTTGATTCACAAAGAGGTTGTCCTCTGCTTGATGCAAATAAACATATACACATATATATATCGAAATTATATATCTGTATATAGGTATATATATTTTTTTGAGACTATGGTTTCGAAGGCTTGGTCTTCATCATCAGTCTTTTTAATTATAAATATTATTTTTCATTGGATCAGTATCGCGTGGATATTGAAAATTTTTTCAGGTTTAGTCAGATAAAATTAAAAACATTTTTTGGGTACACATTCATATATTTATCTTTTTCTAACAAAAACGTCGGAACAATGGGGGTGGGGGGTTTATTGCACTTTTCCCACTTTCTTTTCAAAAATTTTTCAATATTCAGGAGATACTGATCCAATGAAAAATAATATTTATAATTAAAAAGACTGATGATGAGGGCCAAGCCTTCGAAACTATAGTCTCAAACAAATAAATAATATATATACAAATATATAATTTCGATATATATGTGTGTATGTTTCTCTTTGTTAAATAAACATCAGTGACCCGGTATTCGAAAACCTGACTTTTAGATATCTTAATCTTTTCAAATAAATTTTCAAATTTTGACTATAGCTATTGTATGAAATACACAACAGAAAACATGTATTATTTTTACTTTATTCCAATGCGAAGCAAAAGAATATATATATATATATATATATATATATATATATATATATATATATATATATATAAGCGAGGGGTGATCCGCGATTGGAAGTAGGTTTACACCTCTTTGGAAGTACTTGGAAATATTTGGAAGTACTTGGAAATATTTGGAATTACTTGGAAATTTTTGGAACTACTTGGAAATATTTGGAAGTACAAGTGGAAGTAGGTGTACAGCATATTAGGTCGCTGTTCACCCCTCGTATATAATAAGTATATATAAAAATAAAAGAAACCTAAAACAACTTATGGTAAGAAAACCAATATTTCCTGTCGGCCGATTTAAACCAAAACCTAGCTATGATATCTCTTAAAGCAATAACTAAATTAATTTTAAATTTGGCTTCCCTGAAATTTCGCGTTTTAACCGACTTTGAAAAAAGAGAAGTTATTAACCTATCGATATCACAGAGAAAGCAATGGATTTTTGAGTTTTTTAGTATCCTGATATGTTTAATATGGGGTTTTTGATTTCAACCAAAATGTAGCCGGTTATTATAATTATGATTATTTTATTTTGGATTTGATTTATCTAGTTTACTATAAATTCTTTTTTTTTTTATTTTTTTTTTTTTATAAATTTTATTAAACCAATTATTTTACATTAATTAATGTATACCTTGTATTTTAGCTTCGATTCCGGAGATTGCTTCTCCACCATCGAGTGTCCTTATTCATATTTAGTCCTTGTTTTTAATAAGAGGAAAAATCTAATTAGATAAAAAACCTCTTTTCCGATAATTATTTTAATTCCATTATTCCCCAATCAAATCGATTGGTATCCGTCCACCCCTCTCTTCTCTCTATCCTCTATTCACTATAAATTCTTTTTTTTTTTATAAATTTTATTAAACCAATTATTTTACATTAATTAATGTATACATTGTATTTTTGCTTCGATTCCGGAGATTATTCTCCACCATCGAGTGTCCTTATTCATCTTTAGTCCTTATTTTTAATAAGAGGAAAAATCTAATTAGATAAAAAAACCTCTTTTCCGATAATTATTTCAATTCCATTATTCTTCCCTCTCCTCCTCACTATAAATTCTTTTTTTTTTTTTTTTTTATAAATTTTATTAAACCAATTATTTTACATTAATAATGTATACATTGTATTTTGCTTCGATTTCGGAGATAACTTCTCCACCATCGAGTGTCCTTATTTATCTTTAGTCCTTGTTTTTAATAAGAGGAAAAATCTAATTAGATAAAAAAACCTCTTTTCCGATAATTATTTCAATTCCATTATTCCCCAATCAAGTTGATTGGTCACTCCCTCGACCATCCGTCGATTCCCATCAATCACTATAAATTCTTTTATGACCATTCGCCTTAAAATAAACTAATTTACTAAAGAACATTTGCGAGAGATTGTCAGATACTGAATTCGCTAAGAATAATTAAGTTGAGAGATCTACTATTTTCTCAATTTAATTATTCTTGGCGAATTTAATTTGGCTACACACTAGATTTCACTACTTTTTCGAATTTGGCCTGTTTTTTTACAGAATGTTTTTGTTGAGATTTCTCTTCTTTTTGTAAGCTACGAGGAAGCCTGTTGGTCCAAAGGGTTAGAATTTTTATTTTTGACCCCTCTCCCCCATTTTGGGTGTTTAGTTTTTGCATTTCTAGCCTTCAGGGGGCCCACAGAATATGTATACGAAATTTGGTTGAGTTTGGTCCACCGGCTAGATTTTCATTTTTGACCCCCCCCCTCTTCCATTTTGAGTGATTAGTTTTTGCATTTCTAGCCTTTAGGGAGCCCACAGAATATGTATACAAAATTTAGTTGAGTTTGGTCCACCGGCTAGATTTTCATTTTTGACTCCCCCTCTCCCATTTTGAGTGATTAATTTTTGCATTTCTAGCCTTTAGGGGGCCCACAGAATATGTATACAAAATTTGTTTGAGTTTGGTCTACCGGGCTAGATTTTCTTTTTTGACCCCTCTCCCCCATTTTGTTGAGTGGTTAAATTTTGCATTTCTAGCCTTCAGGGGCCCACATAATATGTATACAAAATTTGGTTGAGTTTGGTCCACCGGGCTAGATTTTCATTTTTGACACCCCCCCCCCCATTTCGAGTTATTAGTTTTTGTATTTCTAGCCTTCAGAGGGACCACAGAATATGTATACCAAATTTGGTTGAGTTTGGTCCACCGGGCTAGAATTTTGAATTTTGACCCTCGCCCTCATTTTGAAGGGGTTGAAAGTTTTGATTTCAGGAATTTTTCCTTTGTTTGTGTCCCGATCTCTACTATCAGGCGAAATTTTATGAGGCTGGAATGAACGGAAGTACCCTATAAGTTTTGATGATCTGTCAGTGAATGAGTGCCAAAATTAGCTATTTTCTCAGGTCCATATTTCAGAATCTATTTAAGCTATATTATTGAAATTTGGTACTCTCCTCAAGATGGATTACATAATTACATGTTTATAATTCGAGCTCTGTATCTCAAATGGGTTCCGAGCTGCAAGGGGTGCTCGAAATGGTTCGTGTAAATAGCGTACAGCGTGTACGGCCAAGTTAATACTCGAACTTGCCTGCGCACGCTGTGCGCTATGATATAATTTAGTTTTGTAACTATAATGATGTATTATTATTAATATTAGGAGATATAAAGAGTATATTAATATAAATGAGAGATTGAATCATAAGCATAATTATTATTGATTAATCTAAGTTTGTTTTAAATACTTCTATAACCACCATTTGCCTTTAAATGAACCTATTTACTAAAGAACATTTGCGAGAAATTGTCAGATACTAAGTTCGAGTTGTTATGAATAATTTATATATATTAGACCGGGAGCTGGATGGAGTTGAGTGTGCAAAATATGAGGACCGCACTTTATCAACTAATATTAACTGAGAATAGCTCAAAGATTAATAATCCGGATGTTGCCGGCCAACTTTTTGGTCTAATTTTTTTATCGAGGGGGCGAGGCTCTTACCTATAAAGGAAATTGATGAAGTACATGCTATGGAGCCATTTTAAGGATTATTTTAATTATAATTTTTTAAAAATGATAATAGGTTGTTAAATGAAGTGAAAAACAAAAATAATACTGGACCGGTCGCTTAGAACACCAACTATTAGATTTATAGATAGATATCCAGCATTTTCCATGACAGGAAATGATCAATATTTTCAAAAAATCGCAGTTTTTCCTTCATAGAATAAAAACCACTCATCCTAGTAACTTGATTTCTATCTCATTATCTAGGAAATTTTGTTGACTTGAACGTTTACTTGGACCACTTTTTTATAAAACTTTTAAATTTATAGATATCCAGCATTTTCCTTGACACTTTTGAGGATTCGGATCATATTCTGTCCGTAAAATGCTGGATATCTATAAATCTAGGAGTTTTATAAAAAAAGTGATCCAAGTAAACGTTCAAGTCAATAAAATTTCCTAGAGAATGAGATAGAAATCAAGTTTCTACCTTGATTGGTTTTCATTTTATGAAGGAAAAACTGCGATTTTTGAACTAAATTGTATTTTGTTATGCAAATGTATTAATAATGACTGTCAGAATAAAAAAGATTGATTAATTTATTTTTATTTTTTGATTACTTATGCAAAAATTTGCTTTTTGGTAATAATTTTTTTTTCAAAAATTCTTATTTAATTTTTAAATTTTAGATTTATAGATTTTCCATGACAGGAAATGATCCATTTTTTTCAAAAAATCGCAGTTTTTCCTTCATAAAATGAAAACCAATCAAGGTAGAAACTTGATTTCTATCTCATTCTCTAGGAAATTTTATTGACTTGAACGTTTACTTGGATCACTTTTTTTATAAAACTCCTAGATTTATAGATATCCAGCATTTTCCTTGACACTTTTGAGGATTTGCATCATATTTTGTCCGTAAAATGCTGGATATCTATAAATCTAGGAGTTTTATAAAAAAGTGATCCAAATAAACGTTCAAGCCAATAAAATTTCGTAGAGAATGAGATAGAAATCAAGTTTCTACCTTGATTGGTTTTCATTTTATGAAGGAAAAACTGCGATTTTTTGAAAAATGGATCATTTCCTGTCATGTCAATTTTTTTTTCAACAATTCTTGTTTAATTTTAATTTTTTTTTTTTTTTATTGAGTAGCTATAAGTATCCTTAATCATAAGAAACAATTGGATATTTTCAATAAAACAACAATTATAATTGTTGTAAAGCATTTGTACAGTCCATTTACTCGATATCCAAGGGGATGGGATATAAAAAAAATTGGACCAAGAAACCTCCTGGCAACATTCAGAATCATTATCTGCAAGCTTTTCTGAGTTCAAAACTATTTATAGAATGCGGTCCTCATATTTTGCACACTCAACTCCATTCAGCGCCTGCACTATATGTAAGTTTTGTAAGTATAATGATGTATTATTATTTATATTAGGAGAAACAAAGGGTTTATTAATAATCAACTGGTGTGTTCACTACACGACTTTCACATTTTCATTTATTTGAAGTCATCGCGACACTACTAATTTACACCTCTTTCTTTATTTTGTTTATTTTCTCAAAAACGGCTGTAACGATTTTTTTAAAAATTAGTCTATTTATCAAGTGTCATGAGTTAATAGTTGTGCGAAATTTTTAATCCGATTAAATTAAAGGAAGGGGTTGTAAATTAGGAGTTTCGTAAAATAAATATTTTAATCGTTCATATCTCGTCTTCGGAAAGTCGTAGAGCTTTGAAATTTGAAACTTAAGCTATCTAGAAGATACAAGAAGTATAACAAGATTTTGGCTAAAATAGAAAAACGGGAAGTTGATGTTTATGTAGGTAAGAATTCACCCCCCCTGCGTTTCGCAACCATAAGTCTCAGAGATATGAAATTCGAAACTTAAGCTTGATATAGGGTAGAAGGAGTACATCAAGATTTTGGTTGAAATCGGAAGACCAGAAGTGGACATTTACATGAAAGATTTTCTCAAAAACGGCTCCAACGATTTTTTTAAATTAAATTGTAAGTTTTTTGTGCCGAGAGTAGCAGAATTTTTATATATTGAAGGAGACAATAAAAGAGTGTGTCTTCTGCTGGAATTATAAATTCTATTTATTTATAACGAGAATATAATATATACCTATTATAAATAATATAATAAAACTATAGTCTCGTTATAAATAAATAGAATTTATAATTCCAGCAGAAGACACACTCTTTATTGTCTACTTCGATTTTTTTAAAAATTCGTGTAGGTATTTATCAAGTGTCTTGACATGTATTTATTGAATTGTTTGACTAATATGTATGTATGTATTAACTTCAACTATTTTTTCACCGGAATTGAATCCTGATTATTGACGGTCCGGATTTTTGAAGTCCGGATTATCGACGCTCTAATGTAATAAAGTTAAGTTTAATAATTGTAAAAAACATTATCATTTGGTGTATTATGAAATATGTAAAAAAGAAAAAAAACATGATTGTAAAATTCGAAGAGGGCTAATGGGGCTAATACGCCCTGGCTCGCTAATAAAATTATTATCTTATACTATTAAATGAGCAATTCTTGTATATAAAAGTCTTATGAGTTATATTAGTCGTGTATAAATTTTAATCCGATTGAAATAAAAGAAGAGAATGTAAATTAGACATGTCGTAAAATAAATATTTTAATCGTTAATATAGTATCTCGTCTTCGGTAAGTCGCAGAGTCTTGAAATTTGAAACTTAAGCTATTTAGAGGAAAGAAGTACAACAAAATTTTGGATAAAATAGAAGTACCGGAAGTTGTTTATGTACGTAAGAATGTACCCGCCCTGCGTTTCGCAACCATAAATCTCAGAGCTACGAAATTCGAAACTTAAGCTCGATATAGCCTAGAAAGTGTACAGCAAGATTTTGGTTGAAATCGGAACACCGTAAGTGGACATTTACATGAAAGATTTTTCGTTTTTTTTTTTATTTTCTCAAAAATGGCACTAACGATTTTTAAATTGGTGTAATTATCAAGTGTCATGAGTTATTAGTATAGATTTTAATTCGATTGAAATAAAGGAAGGGGGTGTAAATTAGGAGTGTCGTAAAAGAAATATTTTAATCATTCATATATTGTCTTCTAAGTCGCAGAGCCTTGAAATTTGAATTTAGAGGCAAAAAGTTACCGAGCATCGCTCGGTGCTCCAGCCACTTATTATTATATACACATTGGTTTCTCGTTATAAATAAAAACACCAATTTTTCCTGTACGATTACAATACTTGACCATAGTAAAGCTTGCCTAAGCCAATGTAAAAAAAAAAAGTTTTTTTTTATTTTTTTTATTTCATTAAGCAAAAGTTGAATTACCTGAGGACGTTGTCGTGTCGTGTGCATGACACAACCTGCTCGGCGTTTTCCAAATTGCAAGGTCGCTTAATCAATTCTTCATGCCCCAATGAACAGGTAGGCGCTCCTGAGGGTAACAAAAAAACCTTTTATATTAATTAATAGAGTATAATTAAATAAAGATTTCCTATCCGCCGGACCATTTTTGGAAATATTTGAAAACCAATCAAATAGCTCGAAGCCTCTAATTAATAATTTTATTGATGACAAACAAAAAAATCGATTTTTGAAGAAAAAAATGGAGTAAATTAAATGGCATTCAATTTATAATCGCATTTCGACTCTTGAACAGATGTTCGTTTTCTGATTTGAATCACAAACCGAAATGGCAATTTGAATTTTAATATTTCCTTTCTAAATTATTCATTAATTTTGGTTTTCCCTTTCTCACCCCTTTGAGGACATTTGCATTTGTGCTTTTGGTCAATCAAGCATTCTTTTTGAGATATATTAACATAATTTAATGGAAACAGCAAATTGTTTTGATTATTTTACTTTCCCCTAGAACCTAGATCAAAGGTGAAACATTGGTATTTTTCTTTTTTAATTTAAATATTATAAATATTCGATATATGTAGTTTACTTATGGTACAAGTTCTCAATCAAAATTTGGTCTTAGAAATCTCTAGTGCATCAAAAGCCATGTCTGTCTGTTTGTCTCTATGTCTATTATAAACGAGAAGGTAAATGATTAAACATAATTTAATGGAAACAGCAAAATCTTTCGATTATTTTACTTTCCCCTAGAACCTAGACCAAAGGTGAAGGATTGGAATTTTTCTTTTTTAATTTAAATATTATTTATATTGGGTCTCTGACTCTAAGTACGCCGGTTCGAGACTGAGTCTCGGCAGATCAGATATTTGTAGTCGCCTCCTCTTGGAAAGCAATGGCAGCCTACCAAGAGTATAATTGCCTAGTAACCTCTCCAAACTAGCCGTTCGGAACCGGCGTTAAAAAGTAGGTCTCGTGTATCTGTGTAAAAACAGCTAAACACACTCAGCACAGGTATATGTGGAGAGGACCCAAAAACAGGGAGACCTGATATGGGACTTAAAAGAAGAAGATTATAAATATTCAATATATGTAGTTTAGTTATAGTACAAGTTCTCAATCAAAATTTGGTCTTAGAAATCTCTAGAGCCTCAAAGGCCATGTCTGTCTGTTTGTCTCTATGTCTATTATAACACGAGAAGGTAAATCTCAGCATAAAAATGTAAAATATAAATGAGAAGGAGATGTTTTTAGAGTTGTGGAAAAAGCAAATAAACTTATTTCGATGGTTAATTAATGGCTTTTATTTGCTTTTTCCACAACCCTAAGAACTTCTACTAATTTAACTAAATTTGGATGAGATCTATAATGAAAATTTAAAGTTTAAGTTAACTATGGGCTCGAAATATTAGAGCAAGTTTATTATACCATGGTAGTTCACATCCACAGGGCTAAAAGCAACTCTTTACTTACAGTCTTTTTTAGATTTTTAGTCATTGACATGGGTTCAGTCAGATCCAGGTCAATGGATTGTTTTTAAATTTCTTAGAAAAAAATGAGAATTTTGAAGAATGTTTCGGATACAAGGAGCTTTTCGAAAATTTGGAATTGATTTATCTTTCATGAATATTATTAGAAAAGAATTTAAAAGACCTTGACAAGGCATACTTAGGTGGGTGTTTTATGTCTTAAATTTCATATAAGAAGAGGTCATCCCCTCAAGAGTTGAACACAACTGTCCACTTCGCTATCCGACTTGGATTAACATATATAATAAGTAAAAATTACCGATATTAGCAGGCATTATATTAAATTTCAGGGGAAGGCAATGGGAAACCACCCTTGTGAAAAATTTCGCCAGGAAAACTACAATGTCGAGGATACTCTACATTGGGGGTTTCTCATTGCCTTCCCCTGAAATTCAATATAATGCCTGCTAATATCGGCAATTTTTACTTATATATGTTAATCCAAGTCGGATAGCAAGTTGGCACTTGTGTTCAACTCCTCAGGGATGACCTCTTCTCATATGAACAATGTCGATTACTCTCCGTATTAATCGCGGAAGCTTGGAATTGAGTATAGCAATTGAAGAAGATATTGCATTTAATTTAAATTTAAATCATGAGAGATTGTCATATACTAATAGGAAATTTTATTATTATACATATCAGAATGATTCTATTAAAAATCACTAGACCACGAAATGTTAAATGAAGATGAAAACATTGAGTGAGATATTTAGCGTGATACATATGTTATGAGATGGGTTCACTTGAATGGGTAGGCACAATAGCTCAAGATCGCTTTTTTGGCACACAGGTTCCTTTCTCAAGGGGCTGAATACAACCAATCTGTCAGGTAATACAAATTATCTATGGCAGCTTAAATTTAGTAGATGACAATCTTTCGTGATTTCTTTAGTTGGCTTAACCATAAAGATGAAACCATTCCTGACATTTAAGTGCACACAGAGCTAGAATATTGTTATTATTATTGCAAAATAATCGAAGAGGCGACTATGGGTCAGTGGTTAGAGTTTCGGGCCGCTGTCCTGAAGTATGCTGGTTCGAGACTGAGTCTCGGCAGATATTTGCAGTCGCCTCCTCATGGAAAGCAATGGCAACTTACCAAGAGTATAATTGCCTAGTAACCTCTCCAAACTAGCCCTTCGGAACCGGCGTTAAAAAGTAGGTCCCGTATATCTGTGTAAAAACAGCTAAACACACTCAGCACAGGTATATGTGGAGAGGAGCCGAAACGTCAGGGAGACCTAATATGGCACTTAAAGAAGAAAAGTAATCTTTAAGTCCAAGACAATTTGTAAAAAGTGTGAAAATAACTTTTTTTTTTTTTTTTTTTTTTTTTTTGGCTTTTCGGCCCTTCTAGCCATAAGCCTAATTACGATACTAGTTATATTTTTAAAATTTGTCTCTACCCCCGGGTGAAAATAACTGAAAATATTTTAATTTAACAACACTAAAAATTTGTTTATTGTAAAAGGGAACACTATTCACCAAATGTTTGATGAAATTGACAAGATTTTGTTTAGCCGAGAATAGAATAGAATAGAGTTGTTGATTCATAAAGAGAAATCAAAGATGTTGTCCTGTTTATTTGTATCAAGCAGAGGACAACCTCTTTGATTTCCATTTATAAATGTTTGATGCACTACTAAACCATTTATGGATATTTTATAAAACAATTGTATTAATTTCTTAGAATAATAAAATCAAGAATGTCATATTTTATTTCTTGAATAAGAATTATTATTATTGTTATTATTATTTTGATTTCAGGCCGATTAGTTTTTCTCGATATTGCTAAGTACATTGCATTAAGCATAAAACGATCTATCGATTCCAGATGTTTTTTTGCAAATAAATTTGCAGATTAAGTTTAATCACACTAAACAGAAGTTATTTCCAAAACGATTAAAATAATTTAATTATTTTTTTATGCCCATTGAGCCTTTTCGGGAGGACATAAGTTTTTTTTTATCTTTGAAAGTCTAAGATTAAATTCACTTATTTGGAATGGAATTTTTATTGAAATCCCATCAAAAACTTAAAATCTCTATCGATTAAAGATTTAAGTATTTGATTGAACCGCCTAAAATTAAATTTGGAATTTTTAATTATAATATTTTAGTTATATACCTATACTTAAAAAATGGATGAAAAATTCAAAAAACCCAAGGAATATAATCTTTTAATTTCGATTTTAGCCAAAAAAATATTTTAATTTGTTTTTCAATTTTGTTCGATTTTAATGGTATATTTATTTAATTGATGGAAAAAATCATTTAATTGTAAAAAAAAGTGGAATATAATACTTTACTAAAAGGATATGAAATCCAGAAAATAATAAAATAATTTATAATTATATCATAAAGTAGGTATATATTTAATCATTTTAATTTTAAACTTTTATCAGGCTTTTTAATTGTACAAATCGATGAAAATAAATATCATATCACCACCCGGATTTTAAAAAATTGATTTGGATTAATAGCTAAATAAAACAAATGAAACCAAATCATGATTCATGAAATAGATATTTATATTTGATTTTTCGATTCTTTCAAATTACTTGGATTGCAGAAAAGTGAATTAGGCCCAACTAAGTAGTTTTTACTTTTCCCTCAGACTTTTTATTTTTACAAATCGGTGGAAATAAATATAATATAATATCACCCCGGGATTTAAAAAAATTGATTTGGATTAAAGGTTAAAAAAACGAATGAAACCAAATCATGATTCATGAAATAGATATTTATATTTGATTTTTGGATTCTTTCAAATTACTTACGATTGCAGATAAGTGAATTAGGCCTAACTAAGTAGTTTTTACTTTTCCCCAGACTTTTTATTTTTGGAATCAATGATTTATGAACAAATTGAAACAAATCGCTATAGATATAAATGATGGGAACAACGTATTTTAATTTCAAAAAAATCTAAATAAAAGTGTTTCTGAATAATGGATAAAAAAATAAAATAAAAATACCATATATCATTAGCATATTCTTTGTATTTAAATTTCTATCAATTTGAGTTCAAAAAATAGTTGGTTTTTATTTTAATTGGTTTAAATAGTATTTTTCATAAAAATGATTTGAAATGCATAATTTCACTGTAAAAAAATTTATAAATAAAGGATTAAAAATTGAAATATGCCTTATATGTTTATATTCTACTATTATAATAAGCGGGATCAGATTTATGGGTAATAAATTCTAAATTGGTACTTAATGAATACTAATAAGGTATTTTTTTAGATAATTCTTTTAACCCTTTAAAATTATATTAGCCCTTTCGGAGGCTATAAATCTTCAAACAATCGGGCCATAAATTTTCCTATAAATTTATTAAAAATCGATTAAATCGACATTTATAATTCCAGTATTCATTTGCATATGCGTCTGAGAAATCTTCCCTGCAACTTAGTTTGCATCATCGCATTGTCCCCTCGAGGCTGAAGACATATAAAATATGTACTGGACAATTAGTTAAAATTGAGAAACTCTTTTCTATTCACAAGGATAAAAGAAATTTATAGATTTTTATGCTAATATATGCTTTAATGAAAGTGATACTCTGGTTGAAAAAATTTGATTACAATATTAATAGCCTCGACAATTTGAGTAATTCAGCGAAGTTGTTATATAATTTATTTCTTTTATCCGATAACAAATTCAATTGGATAAACTTTATTTTGTTGATTTTTTAGTGGTCAGAGTGATGATCTTGGAATGTACATATTTTAAATGTTTCTTCCTTTAAGTGCCATATCAGGTCTCCCTGACGTTTCGGCTCCTCTCCACATATACCTGTGCTGAGTGTGTTTTAGCTGTCTTTACACAGATTTACGGAAACTACTTTTTAACGCCAGTCCCGAACGACTAGTTTGGAGAGGTTACTAGGCAATTATTCACTTGATAGGTTGCCATTGCTTTCCAAGAGGAGGCGACTGCAAATATCTGCCGAGACTCAGTCTCGAACCAGCGCTCTTCAGGTCAGCGGCCCGACACTCTAACCACTGACGCACAGTCGCCTCTTTTAAATGTTTATATTTAAAAAGAACCGTGTTTGGTTTGGTTTATATACATATAATTATAATACCTAATATATTAGAAGAAATTTTCTCTTCGGAGAGAGACGGACTGGTAGAAATTTTAATTGAGAAGTGATGGAAAGGCAGCCCAAGGATAGTGAAAAAAATTCTCTCGAATAAAGTAGATTTATTGGATATTCATTTTTCACTCACTCAAAAACCAAAGTTTTGGATGATTTTCCCTCCTTCTTCAGGGTTTAAAAGGGGTCATTGAGGGAAAAATACAAGATATCCTTCTTCTATCCTTCAGCAGTGTTAGAAATTTGTCCTTTCTCAACAGAGTCATCAATATAATTTTTAAAGAATGGATTTATTTATTTTTTCTTTAATAGCCTCTTTTAAACCCTGAAGAAGGGGGAAAATCCTCCGAAACGTCTGATTTTTGAGTGATGAAAAAATGAATATCTAATTTTATTCGGAGTGAATTTTTCAGTATCTTTGGGCTGCCTTTCCATCACTTATCATCTTATCAATTATAATACTTAATAAAAAAACTGAAACAAATTTATAGCATTAATCCTAGATTTTGTCCTAAAAATTAAATTCTTTCTCTCTTATTATAGCATTAATGTTTGATTATATGTGATGGAAGAATTCAGGAAAATTACATTTTATTTATTGTTTTTATTTTCACTGATCATCGTGAAAGAAAAAATGTATCACATTCGTAGTTAAGGTAGTTCTATAACAAATTCAAAAGTTCAAAGTCTTCGAAACTTGGAATATAAGTCATTGAAAGGATAATAAACAAACTGTTAAAATTTTAAGACGATTTACCACACCAAATATGAAATAATTACAATTAAAAATGAAGTTTTTTCATATGGTAGCATGGGAAAGGGTGGGGCTATGATCATTATTTTATTTTTTCATTGATTGACTTTCCCCATCTTGATGAAAAATTAATATTTGTTAGAATAATATATTTGGAATAACTTAAAAAAAAAATTGAAATTATTTACCTTGTACTTTTGATAAAAAAAAACAAAAACATATTTGGGCGATTATTTTTAGTGGAGCGTGATATAAGAACAATTCCTTGGAAACGATCCATTCATAAAGATAATATAATAGTGTGAGACGTACAGTCACGTTAAAAACATAAACTAAAAAATTTTTAGTACCGTTCATATTTATAGTGGTTAAGAGGCTAAAACTTTTTGTGTGAATTTACGCAAAGGAAACTACCTTAAATGGAATTTCGGTAATAGCTAAAAAAAGATGTAATAATTAAAAATCGAGTGGTGAACCGCGATTGGAATTAGGTGTACACCGTCTTTGGAATTATTTTGAAATTAATTAGATAATCTATTGTCATCTATTGTCTTCTACTTGGAAATGAAAGTGGAAGTGGAAGTAGGTGTACACGATTTTAGGTCGCGATTCACCCCTCGTTAAAAATGATTTTTAAAAATAATAAAACCCAGAAGAATAAGGAATTCGTGAATTCTGGCTTTCCGAATCTTTCGGGGACTCTGTCCATAAATTTGATCGTTTGATTTCATGTTCAGTTGATCGCTACTTCTGATGATTTGTCAACTTGGTGAAAAAAGACAATCTCGGGTGGGCTGCTCTTCAACTCTTCAGTTCTTCAGCGGAGATGCACACATGGCGATTGATCGACAAGAGAGGTGAGAGGGTCGTTGTGGGGCTTCGTCCCCCGTGTGAATCTACGTGCATTTGCATGTCTGGCACCTGGTCTTCTGGTCTTGAGGAACGTGTGAACCAAATCACAAATCACGGGCGTGTCCAGCATCCTGCCTGGCTCCCGGCCACTGGACACAGTTCAAGGGTTCGTTTCAGGCTCCGCTGATTTATTTACATGTCACTTCCTGAATTCGGCCACTGAATCAATCAGAAGAAATTTAAATGCAGGTCGAGGTTCATTTTTACGTTCGCCGAGGAAATCAACAAGGGGAAGCGATTTAGTCGGAATTAGTTTAAAAAAAATCGGAAGGATGATTCATTGAAAAGTTCAAATATATGTATGTTTTTTTTTTCACTGACAATTAATTATTCGTTCTCAGGGTTAATTAAAACAAAAAAGTATTCGGTATGCCCGGTGTGCTTCCCCCTCGCTGGCCAGAGTATCGATTTCACTAGGAGGTGCATTTTGTGTTTAAGAATGTGGAGAAAAAAATTTCTAACAAGATTATCTGCCAGTTTGTCTGAAATCCGGGAGCGAGTAGTAAGTTGGTTTTAATGCCAGTGTTTGAATTTCCAAAACGAAGTACTGTATATTTTACATAACCAATATATTATGCTTATTGCATTTATTTTAGGAGGTTCGATTTTCAAAATTGTCTATCTCCAAAATATCATTCAGAATAATTCAAGTGCTAGTATGTGATGCCCTTAAAATATAGAAACTAAGTTTAGAAAAAAAACGGGTATTGTGAGAGTCAGAGTCAAAATTCACCTGAAAATTCATTGATCATTGTGTATGTTGAAGATTGGGGTAGTTTTTAGTTTTTTTCTCAAAACGATTCCTAACATTTCGTAAAAAATCATCATTGTGATAACAAGTATCACAAGGTGATATCTATCTCAATTGAAGCACTGTGAAGGGACCAATTTGAAAGACGAAAATTGGTAGAATGGTTACAAAGAAGGGTAGTTTGTAATTGAAAGTTGTGAGATGGACCCACCAGTTGATTATCCCTTTCTGTGATGACTTTCGTTTGGAAAATACGGAAAATCAAATCTTTATATGATTTTATTATTATTTTTGGATATTTTGAAGATTTGATGCTTTGGTGGTTGAGCCGTTTATCGAAAGAAAAATTTCCGATAAAACCACCTAAATAGTATATTTTTTTAATAAAATAAATAAAGTATAACTAATGGGCTGAAATTCGCCAGAAAAGTTCATATTAATAAAATGCATCTTGCATTATTAATCTTCTTCAGGTTTTTAAGTTTATCTATTCGCAGATAAAAATCGCAATATCACCAAAATTTATGGTGAGTATACAGTCTTGAAAGAGTTTTCAATTTTTTATTTAAATATCAAATCATGGTTAATACGACACGAGATCATCTTCATTTCGGCAACAAATGTTTGTATTTGAGAAAATATGAAGTTTCGGTTTGAATTTCCAGGCTCTGTTTTATTTATTAATTAAAGGATTACATGATCTACATTTTGGGTAACAATATTTAATGAATGTAATTTATTAGATATGTAGCTGTTAAAGCTTGTATTTTTATGACTAATTTCAACTCTTAATTGTAATTAATGTGAGTTTCATTAGGAAATCTTAAAATTACAGATTATTTTCTTTATTTTTGTATCAAGAGGGGTTGAGGACTTATTATTGTTGCTCCAAGTGAACAAGAATTTAAAAGTTTAAGAAGTATTGTTCAATACAGTAAACTCTCGTTTATCCCTGGAATTGGGTGGCTCGGCAATCGCGGATAAGACAATTCTGCAGATAAACCGCAAAATAGTCAAAAAGGACACAAATCAACACAAGAATGCTTTTAAAAAATGTTTAGTCTCAGTAGAATCAGGTTTAAAAATTTATTATTTTACAAGTTAAACATAGTTATGTATAATAATATTGTTGTTGTAGGGAAATAAAAACATAAGCTGTTTGATGACTGGCCTGATATGTTTGATAATAAGGAATATTGATAAAATGACAAATATGCAAGGAAGATAATTTATTTGAGCCCTGAGGAAGTCAACAAAGTTCACGAAATGTTAGCAAAAAATAAAAATTATTTGCATAAGCTATTGTCCATATTCCCTACAACAACTTTATTAATTTAATCGATCGGAAAAAAATAATCAAAATAATTATGTATGTGTGCACATAGTTACATAGTTTTTAAAGTTTACTTTTGCACAAAATAATCCCTCATCAGTTTATGTTGTTTCGAGATACAACACCTCTTCTTCACTTGAGATTGACCACGGATTAGCTGAAAAGGGGATAATCCGTCCTCGGTTAAAAAAGAGTTTACTGTATATCAATAAACAATTTCCTAAAAATCTAAATTAATTAACTTCAATATTTTTTGTCAGTCGGTTGTAAAGTGGAAGTCAATTCACTGGAAAATCGCTTCAAATCATGGGGATGAAAAAAAAATTGTTAAATACAAAGGAAATGATTTATGAATTTTAAAATTCCCAGGCTCTCTAAATGACTCTAGAACCATATTTATAATAATGTGTAAATCGAGGGAGTAGGTGTTTCGTGAAGGGGCAGATCGCCTTCTCCATTAGTCCGAATGATTGCCTTCGTCCGTTTCGGTTCGCGTCGCCTTCAAATCAATTATATTGGCTAATGAGCGAACTTAACAAGATTCCCATCCAAACGTCAGTTTCGACGGCATAATTACTGACTCGTGAAATTGTTCGAGGGTTTAGTCGTTTTAGAAATTACACACGGATGTGTTTGTTCGAATATTTCACGCTTTAGTTCACGGAGTTTTGATTAATTTCTAAAAAAAAAACGATATTTTTTTCAATAAATTATTATTTATTAACCATGGGAAAATATTTATTTAAATATTTATAATTATTATGGATTAATAATTTATTCGTTTTTTTCAAAAATTGAAATTAATTTAATGAATGATATTATTTTATGTATTCATAAATCCAACTTTATGTAAATTTAATTCCCTCGAAAAGGTTATTTATCTTCACCTGACATTTTAATTTGATATTAATCAGGTTCACCGAAGGCGGTGTTTAATAAACTAAATATTAGCCTAATATTTCTCTAAATAGATTCATTTAATTAATAAGGTCCCCCTTCTTTCTCTCTCATTGTTAAATAAATTAAGTTTGGAGATAATTTTTCTTCACGTTTTAGACATTTTTATACACGACTAAGTAAAAAACGTAGAGTGTAAAGCTTAAGCAAATTTGTGGATCGTCCGTTCTCGAATTAGAGATTGGCTATAGAAATCCAGATACAGAAATTATTATAAAACTAAGCAAAAAAGGCAGATTTTTTTGGTATCAGGATAAACTTTCTGTGAGTGGATATCAGAATCCAGAAACTCAAACTCTCACAGAAACAGACTATAGAAAAATTAGTTTGAAAATGTTTTTTCTAAAGACAATTTAACAAAGAAGAAAATTTCTGAAGAATTCATTCCTAGATCGGTTTTTTGTATCAGTACGAAATTTCTACGATCTTCCATTCCTGAATGGAGACTAAGGGCCGGTTGTATGTCGCAAAGTAAATGCTTTTTACCACTAACACAGGGTAGATGGTAAATGGAGGGACTGGGATGGCCAATCAGATGCCAGGCACTGACAGCTAGTGGTAAAAAGCATTTACTTTGCGACATACAACCGGCCCTTAGTCTCCATTCAGGAATGGAAGATCGTAGAACTGACAGTAGCACTGACAGTGCCTGACATCTGATTGGCCATCCCAGTTCCTCCATTTACCATCTACCCTGTGTTAGTGGTAAAAAGCATTTACTTTGCGACATACAACCGGCCCTAAGTCTTCGAACATAGACTCACAAATCTACAGATATAAGTATATACACTGTTGTGCGCTTACCGAATGCTTGGTATATGTATTTATTTATGATTTAGAAAGCAACTCTCCCCTTCAAGATAATATTTAATTATAAGTTTTACATGTAGATAAACGACAGTATGCACTGTTTATTATTTATTAAATACACTAGCAATTATACATTACACAAATACACGATTTCTGAGTTCACCTGACATTTTAATTTGATATTAATCAGCTTCACCGAAGGCGGTGTTTAATAAACTAAATATTAGCCTAATATTTCTCTAAATAGATTCATTTAATTAATAAGGTCCTCTCTCTCTCTCTCTTGCCTGGTTAAATAACCCGGCAAACAATGAACAGCGATTTTTAATTCCTTCTCTCCTTGAAATGAGTATTTGAATAGACTATTGTCTTAAAAGAAAACATGAATTATTCACAAAAAACAAACAAACAATCAAATCAATAATTAAAGAAGTCCCTGGTAAATGACTTTTGATCTTGCCCTAGTCACCTATACCGGGTTTGTAGCTGTATATTCAGAAACAAATCCAATCAAATGACAAGGTAGGATTTTTATTTAAGATTTAGTTAGAAAATTAATTTTTAGTCTATAATAAATTACCTATATCATAATCTTTTTATATTTTTAGTGGTTAAAGTGGATTAGTACTTTTGGAAGAGAACTTTGTCATCTTGTGGTTAAGCTTGGCTCGAAGTCAGCTTAGACTGTTGTTAGTTTAGACTTAGTTTCAGTTTATTTGTCAATTAAACTTAAATGTAAAAAGACAAAAAATTCAAAAATAAGGGTGTATGAACCTTCTCCAGCTTAGGAGTCTCATTTACGTGCACTAAAATTACAAACACCAAAATAACAGTGTTTGAAGAAAACATTTCGTTTCTTGCTAAACTTGTAATGTAAAGAAAAAGGTATTATACTTTTCGAAAAGAACGTTGTCATCTTATAGTTAAGCTTGGCTTGAAGTCAGCTTAGTAGGCTGTTGTTAGTTTAGTCTTAGTTTCAGTTTATTTGTCAATTAAACTTAAATGTTGAAACCAGTGATACCTCCTCCTTCATCTAGTACAGTTTCATCACAGCCAGGAACTCTAACAATATTAAATGTAAAAAGACAAAAAATTCAAAAATTGGGGTGTATGAACCTTCTCCAGCTTAAGAGTCTCATTTACGTGTACTAAAATTACAAACACCAAAAGAACAGTGTTGGAAGAAAACATTTCGTTTTTCGCTAAACTTGTAACGTAAAGAATAAGAGATTAGTACTTTTCGAAGAGAACTTTGTCATCCTATGGTTAAGCTTGGCTCGAAGTCAGCTTAGGCTGTTGTTAGTTTAGTCTTAGTTTCAGTTTATTTGTCAATTAAACTTAAATGTAAAAAAACAAAAAATTCAAAAATTAACTGAATTGGAAATATAGTAGGACTCTCTGATTTTGTCAAAGGTATTTCTATTAGCTATCAGTTAAAATTTTCTTGAATTCATCTGACTTTTCATGTTATAATGACTTTAAGTTGGAGTTGGTAGACTTTTCATGTCTCAGTTTTTCGTTATAGCCTTTTTAAAAGCGCACACGTCTTCAGATCACAACATCATATCTCAATTTATTAACTTATCGGACATTTCATTGATCTAGCAAAAAAGAGATACCAAGTACAATAAAGCACCAATAAAAGAGTGGCTTGGTACAATGTTTTATTGTAGAAATTTTCTTTCATAAGTTTTTGGTTTCTTAGAAATTAAAACGAGAGAGCATTCTTCTTCTATGGTAGACTGAGTAAGTGAACGAGGGACTAAAGAAAACTCAACTAACATATAATTACACCCCTTAACTTGACCGTCTAAAAGGCCCTTGGGAGTCATAATAGTTGTCAGATTGTTGTCAATGTTGACTTTAAATTTAGGTGGTTCTCAGATGCACACATATTGAACGCTTAGCTGAATTAGTTGGCAGTCAAAGACATCCTGAATTTCGACCAAATGTAGAAAAAACGGCCCCTACTCATTTAACGTTAATATAATACGTTAAGATAAATATAATAGAACGAGAATCAGACATAATCATATTACTCAAAAACTCAAGTTCAGAAAATAAGATCTAAAATACTTCAATATCGAGGATCTTCTTCATGCGCATCCCCCCCCCCCAAATCGAGTCTTAATATCTATTTATGTTATGAGATTAATTTTATTCTTAAAAAATCAATACAGATTGAAAAATGTAGATCTCAAAAAAATATTATCTTCCCATATAGCCCAGTAAATAGAAGAGTTTTAGCTTACATTAATTGCAGGAAAATATTTTTTTAGGATCGTTTGGTATGGTGTGGGTATGCCAGATCTTAGTTTGCGACCTCGAAAGTTTGGGGGACAAATTTTGGCGGCCGAAAAACCTAGAAATTTTCGGACTTTTTCCAGTTTATTATATAACTCGAAAACAGTTCATATTTTGTAAATAACCGTTTTATAGTAAATTAAAGTGGACAGATTTTCGCGTCAATTTAAAAAAAAGAAATGCAAAATTGGTTCAGTAGTTCGATTATAAATGGGGATCCAAAAACAGTCCCCAGGATCACTTTTGAATACCTATCCCAAAGCTCGCACTTTTTTCGATTTTTTCCCATTTTGACCATGAAGGATTTATCAGTGCAATCACAAACCCCAACGACAATTCAAAATATTAATCATAAAATAAATAGGGCCTCTTCTCTTATCCGTTTAGATACAGATTCGGACATAAGATGATCTCTTTCTGCTTCCATTTACCTAACATACAAGCACTCCAAAACTGTTTAAAATAAATTCTTGTATATTCTACAAATTTTATAAATTATTCAGAATGATTATTTGGGGATTTAAGTGCAAAAAGAACATGTTTATTTTCATCTCACTTTTAGAGCCTTCTTCATGCTTAAAACGATAATATAATTTAAGGACTCGTCATAAATTAAAGTACACGTTTCATTAATGGATAGTAAATACTCACATCTTTTAATGAACCATTTCAATTTTTTTACTTTAATAAACTTCATTTTAAAATATATTTTAATTTAATTTTCTTATTTAGAAATATTTATTATATATTTTATATCTTAGCAAAAGAGCAAACGTTTACTAAATAAGGAAAATGAATTAAATCTTAATTCTGAGTTGTTGGTACAAATTGAATATATATATTTGAAATTTTTTCTCTCAATTTCAAGTTATATTTGTTGAAGCGTTCGTTATTCTAATTACGCTAACTGGAATTCTTTGGAAATTGGCTGCTTTGATGTTGTTGGCTTAACCGCTAAACGAGACCTCGATTTCATGGATTACGCACCTAAAATGGGGAATCAGCTAGAGCAAGAGCACGCGTGTGGGTCTGCTATCAGCAACAACACGTCTCACCTGAATTGCTTATGTACATATGTGTTGTATGCGATGTCAAGAGCCATATGTTCTGCTGTCACGGATAACACGACTTTCCCCTCCGCGAACAGGTGCTCGTGTTTGCTCAAGAATTGCGAGGCTCGTTTAATGGACACTTGGGGACCATCGCGGGAGAGTTTCTGCTTTCTTCTAACTGACCACTCGCCAGTTGGCCCTGGATGAGTGAAAACCTCAGCAGTTAATGATGGAAGAGCGATTCTGAAAGACCCTATCCTAGTTGCAACTAACCAAATAACGAGAATTTTTACCTTAAATGGAAATCGGCGTCTTTTTTAGACAAAATATGTAAAAAATGCTTGGCGAATGTAACCAAGCCATGAAATCATTAAAATAGCTACCTAATTGAATATAAATTTCAAAAGACATTTGCGTGAAAAAGCAACGAAATTGGTAGCTATATATCTACTAAGCATATGTGATAATATGGTCCTTTTTTGGTGTTAAATAAATAATTTATTATATATTATTTTGATGGTCATTTCATGTCAAAACAATTTAAAAATGTAAGTACTATTCAAACATTTCAAAAAATTATATAGGTTTATATATTTTAAAATATATGATAGGAATTGTGAGGGTAAAACGACATTCGAATTAAAAAGAAAACAACAAAGATTTAACAGAAAACATATCGGAAATTCTGGTCCTGCACCTTCAATATATGGACCCGATTTCTCGACTGTTGCATATATACATAAATCTTTTCTCTTGAAGAAATCAGAGATGTGTTTTATCTCGGGACCATTATACCATAAAAATGCAGAATAAGGACATATAGATCCATACTATTGACAATAATTACAGAAAAAAAACAACAAAACTACCATTTTTTTTACCTTAACAATAATGAAAAAATTGAAGGAGACAATAAATGAGTGTGTCTTCTGCTGGAAGTATAAAATTTTTAATTTATTTATAACGATACTATAGTTTCGATGGCTTTGCCCTCTTCATCAGTTGATTACAATTGATTCACAGGAATTCATAGCTATAATCTCATTATAAATAAATTAAAATTTTATAATTCCAGCAGAAGACAGTCTTTTATTGTTTCATTCGAATTTATAAAAATTCTGCTACTCTCGGCAAAAAGAAACATTCAATTTAATAATGAAAAAAGGTTGATACCTTTTCTGCTACTGAACCCCACAGACATATTTGCAACAAGATGCTACAAAAATTATTAAATAAACAAATAAACGACTTTCAATGAACATTTTTTTACGGCAACTACAATTAATTAATTCCAGAGAAATTAGCAGCTCAACCTCGAGACAATCATGAAGGAACATCAGTATTTGACGTTTCCCCTAAAAGAAAATTATCTTCCAAGAAGATCCTAGAAAGACCAAAGAATTAGAATGAAGAATTATAAATTAAGATTACTTGCTTCTCTAAGGATGAAAGAATGGTTGTAGAATGTATTCCATATTATTATCGAATTGTCCTGGACACTAACAAATGCATTTAATTTTTTAGAATCATTCATGCTTAATTACGGATATTTTACCCTCCCCTTCCTTAGAAGGTTAAACACTGGAGCTACAATCTTGTTTCTATGAAAGATCAACTATTAATATCTTTAAGTCTACCATATATCCTTTTCTCAATTCTTATCCCTAGGGAATCGAGTATGTTAATATCAAAATTTTCAATTTTTTTGATATTATTATCTAAAAATGTCTGAAATGTGAAGATTTTTTTTATAATGATTAAGATACTAAAAGAAATTGTACCAAAAAGGAACAACCTCTGTAGTCCACGGTGGACCCTTGTATCGTAAAAGTAAGAAGAGATTGGGTCGGAGAGGTATCCGTGGATTTTATGACGTAATTTGTTTTGCCTTTCTAGATATCGATAGCTTAAGCTCAGAAACAATTTATTTTGCACCCAAGATGCTCCAATACGAAAAAATAATTTAGTATTTTGGTCTACTACTCTACTAGCTTCAGAATTTACATATTATGAAAAACAGGTATTAAGAAAAATCAATCGAATCGGTTAAATGGCACCAAAATCTAATCAACTCTTAATCTCAATGGACCAAAACTACGTGCGAAATTTGGTTTCGTTATTCACACTAGTTTTTGAGCTAGCTCGTCCACAAAAATTTGGTAACGCACAGACTAACTAACTAACTAACTAACTAACTAACAGACAACCAGACAGACTAACAGACATTTTGACAAAACAATTATTATATCAAAAAATATAATTTTTTTGATGTTTACTTATTAAAGCTTTTTTGTAGAACGAAATTCCATGGATTCGCTCAATTTTTACTTTATTTTAATCAAAATAGTTTCCGCCGTTTTTGAGATATTTCGAAAAAAGAAGGAAAAAAACACTTTTTTCATGCACGATTACAATACTTGACCATACCCTGAATGGTAAAGTAAAAACGAGACCGCAGTTAGAGACATAACAAACATTCTAATGATGCCTTGAATGCGTTGAAGAGATTGAACATTTACTTATTTTATTTTTTATGGAACTTGTTTGGTTTGTTTTACTTGAATAAATTTTTGATTTTCTTTATTATATGATTTTGCTAATTTTTTTTTAAGGTGAATAATAACAAACGACAATAATAAAAACTTAGAAAGCAAAATCCTAAATGGCCGGACGTGTAAATAATCATCAAAAAACGCAACGCAAAGAGTGGTGTCTAATATGAACCAGTCAGGTGGCAAAAGGCGTTACACAAAAAGTTTTTTTCGAAACAGAAAAGCACTCAAGCAAAAAATGACTCTTGCCTTTTTATTTTTAATTTCAAGAGAAAATAGAACAATAGTAGGATATTATAGTATAATAATTTATTGATTAATGGTAGGCATACCGGGAAATAGTTTGAGTGAGGATCAAGAAGGCATGTAGTGACCATATTTGGACTCCTCTCATTTGGAAAGTCAAAATTTCATAAATCATCCCACCTTGGAAATTCTATTCCTTTAATCTAAATTTCAATTTTCCAACAATTGATTTATTTGTTCCCACTTGCATATATGGAAAAAGAAAATCATATATATTTATACACATGTGATATTATCTTATCAATTTAAAAAATACCAATAGACATAGCGTTTAATAATTTAAAAACAAATTAAGAAAAGTAAATAATTGATGGATTGTAAATTGAATTTTTGTATGGGTTTTGTTAATAAAGGAAAAACAAATAAGGTAATGAAAAATTAAATTTCCGTCGTTTTCAATTAGAAAGAAAAGATTTTTGATTTATTTACTGTGTACACGTTGTTTGTTGTAGCGCTTAATGCGGTGAAAGGTCATCATGCAGATGAGGAATTCACAAGAAAGATTTACCGAAGAAGAAGGAAATCGATTTAATCGTTTTGATTGCAGTTTAAATAAATCGAAATGTGATTAAAATGACATTCACTAATACTAAGCTGGTTTAAACAAACTAACTCAATTAAGCAGAGGACAGCCTCATTAATTTCTCCTAATAAATCAACAACTCTGCTACTTAGTCCAGTCAAATTGTATTTTTATCAGGAAAGTTTTGGGGTAGTTCTGATTTTTTGCATATATATGTTTTTTGGGGCCCTGAATCCAAATCTGAGGTCTCCCACCAAAATTTCGTGACACAACATTGTAGAAAATGGAAAATGTCCATGTTTTGATGGTTTTTCGCTTATAACTTGGAAACTATCAACTTTTCGAAAATATTTTTATTTGTAAAATGAAAGAACATTAAATTTCCTACAAATTCCACTATTTATAAAAGATTTCACTGTCGATGGTAACAGAATTGTTTTTATTTTATTTTCCACTATTTAGGTTTTTCTCCAACCAACCGTTCGGGCTCAAGCTCAAAATCCAGGTTTTCGACCTCGGCTGCCCCCACGGATCACCCAAAAACTTGCACTTTGTTGATATTTTCCCATTTTGATTATGAAGGAGCACGTTTTCGACAAAGACCCTCTATATATTTTTAAACTAGATTAAATTTGCTACAGCAAAAAATTGCAGTTTTTCCTTCATAAAATGAAAACCACCCAACCTAGAAACTTGATTTCTATCTCATTCTCTAGGAAATTTTGTTGAATTGAGCGTTTACTTGGACCACTTTATTGATAAAACTCTTAGATTTATAGATATTCAGCATTTTCCATGACAGGATATGATCCGAATCCTCTGAAGTCATGGAAAATGCTGGATATCATAAATCTAAGAGTTTTATAAAAAAAAGTGGTACAAGTAATTGTAGAAAATTTAATCTAATTTAAAAATGTATAGAGTGTTCTTTGTCGAAAACGTGCTCCTTCATGATCAAAATGGGAAAATATCAAAAAAAGTGCGAGTTTTGGGTGATCCGGGGCTGCCGAGGTCGAAAACTTTGATTTTGCCCTTGAGCCCGAACGGTTGGCCAGAGAAAAGCCTAAATAGTGAAATTTGTAGGAAATTTCATGAACTTTCATTTTGAATAGGAAGGTTATTTGTGAAAAGTTGATAGTTTTCGAGTTGTCAGTGAAAAACCGCCAAAAAATGGAAATTTTCATCTTTTTTTGCATTTTCTACAATGTTGCGTCACGAAATTTTTGTGAGAGACCTCAGATTTGGATTCAGCGCCCCAAAGAACATATATATGCAAAAAATCAGAACTACCCCAAAACTTTCCCCATAGGGGCCCATTTGGGCACAATTTGACAGGACTAAACTCTTGACAAAACAAAGTCTTTTCAATATTTTATTTATTTTTCAAATAAAAAGTGAAGATTTGTTAAATACAGGTACGATGTCTACAAATTTTGAAGATTTTGTAAGGTCAGCATCAGATTAGGAATTCGCAAGGAAAATTCACCGAAGAAGAGAATTTGAATCTTACTTCGAGGAGGCACAAGTTTCATATTTTTTTGTTCTGAGATATACCATCTTTAAGATTATACACACACATACACACAGTCTAATTGCTGAAAATAGTCTTAATAGATCGACACCAGCTGAAAACAACAAGTATAATTTTCGGATTCCATTTAGAATTATGCAAGGGAAAGTAAAATAGAGACAGACCACCCAAAGATATTTGGATTTTGATGACGGCCTCAAGTCCCAGGCGAATAATCATCAATTAAACCTCGTCACTTGTTGAATATTTATACATCGAAAATTTGTTTCAAATTATAGGCTCTGGTATTATCAATCAAGAAAATTATGAGAGAGCTCATTCAAGATTTATCAACACAGAGAGTGAAACTATTAAGCCTAGAACACACTTGAGTTAGAAAGTTTCAAGATTTGCATCTCTAAATTATATTTAAAGTACCTATCTTAAGAGTAGAAAATGATATTACAAGTAAATTAAATTTTAATTAAAAGTAACTATTTGTATTAGACTAAAAATGAACTCAAAGCTTTGGAAATTATTATCTCATTGCAGCTAGTAATATACTATGAGAATATATTAAAATTTCTTGAAAAGTAAAACTTTATTTTCTTAAAAAAATCTGATAATGAGAGGCAAGGGTCCCCCCTTTGTATCACTTCGCCATTTTTTGGAGTGGTTCAAAAATTTAATTTTAGGAGAGTATAAAAATAAATATTATATACTAGATGAAGGAGGAGATATCAGCCAAAGATGGAATCACTGGGTTCAATAAAACACCTTTAATGAGACGGTTCGAGCCTAAATTTTATTTGGCCATCTTCAGTCAATTAGGAGTTTTTCATTCTGAAACTTTTGGGTCCAGGCACGTTAAAAATTCGCATGAAGCTAAAAGAAATTTTTATTTTTGACAAGGCTTGGTTCGATCACATATGTGTACCGCATTTTGTGTATAACTCCTAATTGACTGAAGATGGCCAAAATAAAATTTAGGCCGAAACGTCTCATTAAAGGTGTTTTATTGAACCCAGTGATTCCATCTTTGGCTGATATCTCCTCCTTCATCTAGTATAGTTTCATCACAGCCACGAACTCTTACAATATTAATAAATATTATATTCGAGCTCTGTATATAACAAGGGTGGCCACTAACCTTAACTTTGGGAGCCGCAAATTTATAAAACTGTTTCAAAGCGAGCCACATTGTTTGGAGATTAATTAATGGCTTATTAAAAAAAAGACACATTTTTTATTTTATAAAATATATAAATGAAGTAATAATTTATTTTTTGCTCTAGTTACTTATAACATTAGTGTTCAATTACAAATTACAAATTAATTAAATTTTTGTATGATTATTTTTTTAATTTAATTATTATACTTTTTAAAATCACTATTATTCAAGAGGGTTCAAGAGCCGTACGAGATTGACTGAAGAGCCGCATGCGGCTCGCGAGCCACGTTTTGATAGAATATATTAAAATTTCTTGAAAAGTAAAACTTTATTTTCTTAAAAAAATCCGAAAATGAGAGGTAAGGGTCCCCCCTTTGTATCACTTCACCATTTTTGGAGTAGTTCAAAAATTTAATTTTTAGCATAGATATAAAAATAAATATTATATTCGAGCTCTGTATATAATATACTATTAGAATATATTAAAATTTCTTCTGTCTATATGCCGATACGAAATTAAATTTAAGAGTGGAAAGTCGGAGAAAATTCGTGCATCAGGAGCCAAAATATGAGAATTTCTAAAGTGAAAAAAGAATTTTGAAAATTTCAAATTTAGAAGTATCGGTCCACATACACAGAAAATTAGAAAATAATATCGAATTGTTATTATCTTTTCTTCAAGCGCCATACTAGATTCTGAGTGTCAGCAATCATTATGGAGTGTATGCTCTCCATTATAATTTTCCTGGGGAAATTTTTCACAGGTGGTTTCCCGTTGAGTTTAAATATTTGATTATATTATTAGACAGAGAGAATTGATTAAAAAAGTAGAATTGGAGTAATTTTTGGAGACGGACTGATAGGTGAAATTGAGTGGATATTGGTGAGGAAGTCAGTCCAAAAAATGAAGATAATTTATACTATCTTTTTATTCATAAACCGACGTTTCGGAGGCTGTTCCACCTTCTTCAGGGTTTTGAAAAGTCAGTGAAGGAAATCCAAATGCGACATTCCCCTCTGTCTCCTCTTTCAGTGGCAATAACAATAATATATTGTATTTCATTCTATGCAGAATTATAATGGAGTACTACATGTACTTGGATTTCCTTCACTGACTTTTCAAAACCCTGAAGAGGGAGGGAATAGCCTCCGAAACGTCGGTTTATGAATAAAAAGATAGTATAAATTATCTTCTTTTTTCGATCTGCCTCATCAATATCCACTCAAAAAGTATAATGTAGAATAATTAATAAGTAAGAAAATCACAAGAAGTTGCCATCATTAGATCAGAGATGGAATTAATTATTTTTAATTATGTGTCAGAAGGGTTGTTTTTATCCCTTTGAGAATCGAACCTAAGTGCCAAGATTAGAAATTTAAACTTTTTTCCTAGAATAAACTAAATTTATGTAAGTATGTAAAAGTTTCATATTTAAACAAGGGGCTCTCCATAAATTACATCACACAGTAAGGAGGGAGGGCTCTCACAAAATCTGACAAGGGGCCCCGTTGTCACAAAAGCCAAATTAAAAATTTAAACTTAAAATATGTAAAATCCCTATCTTAGTTGAGTTTAATTTATAAAAAAAGTTTCTAAAATTATTAAATTACAGGGTATAAAAGTGATAATGTGACGTCACAATGAAAATGTGTCAGAATGTGACACAGGGGGAGCAGGGGTCTAAAAATCTTGAAATTCGTGTGACGTAATTTATGGACGGCCCATAATAAGCTCCTCATCATTGAAAGATTAGGCGAATTTTTTTCGTCTAAATACGTCTAATATTATTTTGAATCAAAAAAGCATCAAAGAGCGAATTTATTTTGTAAGTTTATATAATTATTATTACAATAAATTACTACACTACTGTAATTAATGAATAAATAATAATAATAATTATTATTATTATTCCTCTACTTAAGGTAGTACTTTCACAAATGCAATTAATTTAATTTTGTTTTAAAATGACGGTCTGAAAGGGCCCTAAAGTGGCCATTTTTATGAGGTTTAGAAATAGCTTAATTTAAAATTTTAAAATATTTATTTCCTAATTCTCTGCTTATTAACGACAAATTAATATGGAATTTGATATCTGAAGTATTTTGGAAGTTTTAAGATAAGGAATCCTATGAGGTCTTATTTTGTTGCTAAATAAGAATGGTCAAATTTTAGTTTGGAGATATTTTTTCCAATTAATTTTACATAAAAAATGTAAATATTAAAGATATCTAAAATTAAAAACGTATTCAAATTTACTTAAAGACAATTAAGTTCTGTACTCCAAGAATTTTATCAGAGAATAAGAGATTGTTTGGATGTAAATGGTTATTTGTTTGAAGATTTAATTTAGATATTGATTCTTGTTTTTCTGAATTTTACATATTTTGTTTAGCTACTTAAAGTAGTTCTTTCACAAATTCAAGAAGTCTTCAAAACTTCGAATATAAGTCATTAAAAGCATAATAAACACACTGTTAAAATTTGAATACGATTTGCCACACCAATCATGAAATAATTGCAATTAAAAATGAAATTTTTTACATATGGTAGATTGGGAAAATGATCATTATTTTATTTTATTTTTTTATTGAAGAACTTTCACCATCTTGATGAAAAACTAATATTGGTTAGAATAATATATTCGGAGTAACTTAAAAAATCACTGAAATTATTTACCACGTAGTTTTGGTAAAAAATAAAAAAAACAAAAAAAATTTGGCCGAATATTTTTAGTGGAGGGGATATAATATCAATGGCTTGGAAACGATCCATTCATAAATAGAATATAGTAGCGTAAAAAGTACAGTCACGTTAAAAAAACATAACCTAAAATTTTAACACCGTTCATATTTATAGAGTGGTTACGAGGCTAAAACTTTTCATAAATTTATAATTTTCTCATCAATAAATCAAAAGAATAATTAACATGTTAACGAGAAATGTTTTTCATCGCGCTTTTAAACAAGATTTATATAGCGAGACTACTGCTGGTTGAGGCTATTGGAGTCTGGTAAGTCTTAAGTCTGGACCAAGAGAGAATGAAAAAATACGATCCATTTAGCTATAATACAGGATCATTTCGCGTTTAGCCCGCGTGACGCTTTTTATATCAAACACTGATATGGATCACCAAATGAATTTGAAATCTGAGATGTTATATATTCAATCTCCCAGTTCAGAGCGCTAGATTTGTTAACACATGTGTTAGGGGTTTGCTATTAATTAATCATAAATTTCATGTATTTGATTCGATCGCGAATCGAATGCAGATGATTTGTCAAATATTAAGTGAAAATTATATCCAAATTTATATATTTCTAACTTGAAATAATGAAGTTAAATAAATTTATAATTTTCTCATTAATATATCAAAGAATAATTAACATATTAACGAGAATTGTTTTTGATCGCGCTTTTTAAACAAGATATATATCGTGAGACTACTGCTGATTGAGGCTGTTGCGTACTACTGCGTGCTGGATTATAGCTAAATGGATCATATCTTTTTCATTCTCTCTTGGTCCAGACTTAAGTCTCAGCAGACTCTAATAACCTCAACCAGCAGTAGTCTCGCGATATATATCTTGAAGGAGACAATAAAAGAGTGTGTCTTCTGCTGGAATTATAAATTTTATTTATTTATAACGAAACTATAGTCTCGTTAAAAATAAATAAAATTTATAATTCCAGCAGAAGACACACTCTTTTATTGTCTCCTTCAATATCTAAAAATTCTGCTACTCTCGGCACAAAAACTTTCAATTTGATATATATCTTGTTTAAAAAGTACGATCAAAAACAATTCTCGTTAATATGTTAATTATTCTTTGATAAATTAATGAGAAAATTATAAATTTATTTAACTTCATTATTTCAAGTTAAAAATATATAAATTCGGATATTATTTTCACTTAATATTTGACAAAAATCACCTTTTGATTCGCGATCGAATCAAATACAGGAAACTTATGATTAAAACTTTTTGTGTGGATGAAGAACCTCCTTAAGACCACCCTATGTATATAAATTTATCTCCTATAGAAATTCTATCTAGTTGTAATTTATTTTTTCCACTTAATTCCAGCAGCGTATATGGTTAGATTGATAAATCATTCTATGATGAATGCATGGCTAATAGGATAAAAACTATTATTGATTGGTTTTATATAAAAGTAATAATAATAATAATAACAATAATCATTATTTTAATAAAATGATGGGAAATGAATGTGAAAATGGAGAAGCCATGTCAACCATTGTCTACTCTCCAAAGAAGGAGCAGTCATTTTCTTATTAATCTTGAAAAATGATTATTGAAATCTCTGACGGCTGAAAAAGGCAAGGGAATCCATTTCGAAGAGTGAAATGCAACAATTTTTTTCAAAGATTAATTCTTTATAGCCATGCCAGTGTGATTGCTTAGACAAGGATGGACATACAATTTTTTGAATAACGAGATATAAAATGTCAATTACATCATAAACATAGCAGATTATTATGCTTTAGTGATTGAGTTGCTTATTTTAACAGGACCACCTAGGTGGTTTCAGCCGCAAAACTTCTCTTTTGATAATCATAAACATTAGCCATTAGTCAGATGCAAGATTTGAATCTAATTAAGATTTGGTAACTGATATAGTAAACATCAAAAATGTATTTCTATTTGAATTACACTTTGGACAAGGGGTGATCCGCGATTGTAATTAGGTGTACACCTCTTTGAAATTATTTGGAATTATTTTGGAATAACTGTAAACACTTGGAAATATTTGGAATTACTTGGAAATATTTGGAATTACTTGGAAATATTTGGAAGTAATTGGAAATATTTGGAATTACTTGGAAATATTTGGAATTAGTTGGAAATATTTGGAAGTACTTGGAAATATTTGGAATTACTTGGAAATATTTGGAATTACTTGGAAATATTTGGAAGTACTGGAATTATTTGGAAATAAAAGTTAAAGTGGAAGTAGGTGTACAGCATATTAGGTCGCGGTTCACCCCTCGACTTTGGATATAGCATGTAGGATGTGGGTGAATACATCTTCACAAATCAGATCAACTTCGGTATCTATTTTGCTATTAAGAAAAAAAATTCAATTTTAGTTTTTATTACCGAAAATAATAGTGTTGTTGATTTTATAAAAGAAAATCAAAAAGAGGAGGCCTTCAGATTATTTAACCCTTCATTGCATGATTTTTACTTTACAATACAGGGTATGGTCAAGTATTGTACCATTATGGACCAGGTGATATAATAAGAATTTTATTGCAAATAAATTTTTGGAGCACCCTGTATATTCATAATTTTATGTTAAATCAATTTTGGATTATCCTGTATAATTATAATTTTATTGAAAATAAATTTTGGATTAGCTGGTATAATCAGAATTTTATTTTAAATAAATTTTTGGACCACCCTGTATATTCATAATTTTATATTAAATCAATTTTGGATTACTCTGTATAATCATAATTTTTCTTGTTAATAAATGTTTGATACACCCTATACATATATAATGTTAATTTTAATAAGTAATTAATTAAACAAGCTGTTTTAGATAGAGAAAGTATATTTTAGAAAACTAGAAAGTAACCATACAAAGGATTAATTTACCTTTGGTTGGCAAGAAGACGTTGTTTCGAGGCCTTCCTGCCACCAACTGAGCCGAGAATTTGAAAAGGAAAGAATCCCATTTTTTGATAAGATAATCGACCAGTGCGAAATTCCTTGAATTTCAATTTAATTATTGGGGTCGGGTAGGCTAGGCGGTAGCAAGTCAGCCAGCTAACCAAGAGGACCCGAGTTCGATTCCGGCTCGAGGCATCCGGCTAAAATCTGACCCCCGAGGTAGAGACAAATTTAAAAATAAAAATAAATAGTATCGTAAATGGCTTATGGCTAACATGGCCGAAAAGCCAAAAAAAAAAAAAAAAAAAAAAAAAAAAAAAAAAAAAAAAAAAAATTTAATTATTATATTCAATTTTTAAACAACATAAAAATATATAAATATACTAAGGAGATGGACCAGTGGACCAACTAAATCAGTAAGAACGTAACCAGAATTTTTTACTTTACCATACAGAGTATGGTCAAGTATTGTAATCGTGCATGAAAAAAGTGGGTTTTTTTGCTTCTTTTTTTCGAAATATCTCAAAAACGACTAAAAGTATTTTGATAAAAAAAATTGAGCGTAACCATGGTATTTCGGTCTACAAAAAAGCTCTAATAAGTAAACATCAAAAAATTATTTATTTCGAGATAATAACTGTTTTGTCAAAATGTCTGTTAGGATGTTATTTTGTTTGTGTGTTACCAAATTTTTGTGGACGAACTAGCTCAAACACTAGTGTGAATATCAAAACCAAATTTCACACGTAGTTTTGGTGCATCCAGATTAAGAGTTGATAAGATTTTGGTGAATATCGATCCAAAATTAAGGGGGTGGAGAGCGGCTTAAAAATTTAAAAATATAGGCCATTTGAGCGAACTCAACCAAATTTTGTATACATAATTAATGGACCCCCAGAAGTCTAAAAATGCAAAAGCTAACCCTGCTCCCCCCCTTACATGATTATAAATAATTTTATTTAATATTAAATATAAGTGAGGGGTCACGTTGTATGGTAAAGTCAAGTGGATGGGCACATCAGAACGTGTCAGTTTATTTTAATTGGAATGAAAAAATTGAAATTAGGTTAGTTTTTGTGGGTTTTTTTTGTACGTATGTGATGCTTTAAATTATAAATTTTAAATTCTATGCCCTTTCAGCAAAGAGTGAAGAGAGGGAACATTTATTTCAACAGGTCGGAAAAAAGGGGGCCAGATTTTAGGACTTTCCTATTTAATTGAGCCAAAACATTAATCAATTACAAGTATTTACTATGGAAAATAACAATTAAATTTTCAATTAGTACCTAAATCGTCATAAGAAAAGCATAGAAAAGAATTTAATTGGAAACTTGTATTTGGTTACATATATTTGGTAATTAGTATGTAAGTCAAAGATACTAATTACAGTAAAGTTTTTATTTATTGTTTCACATCTATATTTAAATGAAATCGTAGGGAGTTGAATAAGAATAAAATTATAAACAGAGTTTTATCCTTTAATGTGCCAAACGTTTTGTTATTTTATTTTTGACTTCTTCAGTGGGTCACTGTGTGATGTTGCTGAAACTATGAGATAAATCATATCATTTAAGATATATTTAATAGAACAAGAGACAATTGTAAGTGTCTTAATTAATTTTTAATTTTTAATGTGTTTTGTCTCATAGCTTCAGCAACATCAGACAATTGAGGTATTTTAATGAGCCGCTGAAGAAGTCAAAAATAATATGACGAAACGTTTGGCATATTAAAGGATAAAACTGTGTTTCTAATTTAATTCCTATCCACAATTTCAATTAAACGGTTTTTATTTATTTTCTAAAGATTTTATAAAAATATTTGGTTAACGAAATACCAGATTCTAATTCTGTTTAAATAATAATTTATTACAATAGTAAATGGTATCTTGTAATTAAATTACTTGTAACTGATTTATGTCCACTGCAGGAAATACTTCTGATGGGATTCTAGCGTCGGCTATTTTTGATTTGAAATGTTCATAAGGACGTGTTTTAGAACATGATTGATTACCCGCATAATTAAATTTAAAAAAAACAACAACAACATTTCTCTTTAACTTACAAGTCAATTTCGAGATTTGTCTGATCTCTTTTTCTAGTACTCAATATAAACACAAAGATACACGAGTGAGACAGAGATTGAAATCTTTTCTAACGGCATCGGTTCTTAATCGAAACCTCCACTCTTATAAATTAAGTCGTTCAAATGTTAATCATAGTAATCCTTCAGTAATAACAAACTTCTCCTTCATATTTAATTACAATTGAGGCGTGAGCTGCCTCTCGTCTCTTTCTTTGAGATTTGGTCGCGCCATCGGCTGTTTATGTATTGGGAACATGGAAAATCAATTTGTCTAAATATAGGAGTTCGGATTTGAAAATAGATGTGGAATATTTTACTCGTTCAAATACCCTGGACATTACGAAAATTTTCCTTTCAAATAATCAATGACTCACTTCAGGTATTTATTATAGAAAATAAAGGACCGATATGAAATTTGAAGATTTTACGGGAGTTACTTTTAAATTTTTGGATAAAAAATACTTGGTAGGTATCACATTAAGATATTAAAATAAAACGAATTTATTTTCGGAGAGACTTTAATCTCGATATATATATTTCGGGTGGCTGTAGGTTATAACTAGAGACCGGATTCCTATGCAAATGCATATTTTGTTTGCCGCCACATACGACCCAGCGGATCAATTATCTATCCGAATCATGCATCTAGGATACTGAGGGTTAAATTTTATACTGCATATTTTTGCATATTTGAGTAATATTGCATAAAATTGCATATTTGAAGAATATTGGATAAAATTGCATATTTGAAGGATTTTTTGTCAAATATTGTCTATTTCGCGCCAAATACAGATTTTTTAAAAGTAAATTTTCGGAGAAAGAATGAAAAAAATAAAGAAATATATATATATAAAGTTCCTTTAAATTTGCCCCCATCACATCTGAGGATGTGGAGCGATCCTTTTCATATAAATCAATTTTAAGTGACCTGTGACATAATAACCTGAAGATAATTTAGAAAAATACTTGTAAACATAAATTATTCAAAATTACAATCAAATTTTAATTATTTTTGAGATCCTTTGTTAATTATTTCTTGTTAATAATATAAAAAAATAAAAGCAATACAATACAATCGTGTCTGTTAAATAAAACTACCCCCTCTGTCTGACTGTGCTTGTCAAAACTCACGATAACGCAAGAAAGGAAGGATGTGCAAAGTTCTATTTTTTAACGAAATACTGCTTATATTTTGGGCTTTTTAGCTTCTAAATTTACGGATGAAAAATTCAGAAATTCAGAAAATAATTAAATCTTTAACTCTTGAACTGATTATATTATAAGCTAAAATTTGAATAAATAACCTACAACTTTGTTATAAGTTACTACTTAATAGCTAGCTGGAACCGTTCGTTTACAAAAAATTGCCAGATCTCCAAAATTTGCTAAGAACATAAAAAAGTTTTCACTTTTTCGTTCATTTTATTTATTTATTTTTTCGAAACCTATTGATTATTAAGTGCTCTAAATTGAAAAAACAAAGGTGAAATTGAGTTTATGGACCGTTTAAACCACAGTTCCACCCGACCGATTGAGCTGAAATTTTGTATACACTTTTAGTCTTCGTGACAAAATAGAATCTACTATACTGAGATATGTAATTTTTTTTATTATTTATAATTTACTTGTAATTTTAACCATTTTACATTTTGCGCCTGGTGCATATACAACCGTTTGTATTCTTAAGCACAGAAGAGGAATACCCTACAGGCGTTGAGTGGCTGCCATGTTTGATTATGACTTCAGGTTCATAAACTCAATTTCAGCCTATATATCATATGTATAATAGATTAATAGAAATATTATTAATAGTATTATTATTAACATTATTTTTAAATCAAACCACAATATAGAATGCGGCGTAAAATCGTCGGCGTTAAATTTTCTTAGATCCGAAAAATAGATATATGAAAATAACACATTTTTATTTAGGTATTAGAAATTCTACAATGTTCAGTGACTGCCAAAAGAAAATTTAATACTGACCCCTGGGAAACTGGAATTTTTTAAAATATAATTTTAATAGTCATCTATTTTTTAATTTGACTTTAAAATATAGTGTCTAAGAGGAAAAGTTACTTCCTCCTAAAAAGAAAAACTAGCCTTAATTTAGTTTTTCATTAAACAATATTAGGGAATAGTTTATTCAGCACTAAATTTTTTTTTTCAAAATTCAAAAAACTAATTAGTTTGTGACCATATATTTTTTAATTTGACTCTAAAATATAGAGAATAGACCAAAAAGTCGGAGAACATTATTTTCCTTCTAAAAACAAAAAATACACTTAGTTTACTTTTTCATTAAGCAAGGAAATAGATTATTTAACGCTCAGCTCTCTAATTATGAAAAAATCATCCCCTAATGAAGAATTGAGATGGACTTATGGTAGCTATTATAAGCCAACTCAACGATTACTAAAAATCTGTGGTCACTTTATTAATGCAAGCTACATGACAAGCCTTGTTAACGATTGTGAATATACTAACAGTATACAGTGTTTTAGAAGGTCATCCTTCTAATAAATAACTCTACCACATGGTCCCTAACTTTGAAGATACATGAAATCTGGTCATCTGTTGTATTTGACATGCGATGCCGTTATATCAAAGGAAACGAGTACAGAAAATTAAGTTGATTAAGTAATTTCGAAATAGAAAAAAGCATCCGGATCAAAAGCCGACCATCCTAATTACGTTTATTCTTATTATATTATCCAGAAGGTCCTCACATCCACCTTGTCTAATCTTTTCCTTTGGTTATTAACAATTAACATATCTATATAATGAAATAATAAATTGAAGTTCATTAAGTTCATTGAAAAAGAAACTCGAAAAACAGTTGTAGTAATAAAATCATCCATCAGTTCCTAATTCGATAATGATGAAAAAGGCAACAGGCTGCGGATAATGGCTTAATCGGTCCGATTGTATTTATCTCTTGCTCGTCAATGACCTGAGTGCATCGGACCTTTTCAATCTCGGGCTGACTTCCGCAACGGAAGTGAATCCCACCCTTCTTTCTATTGGAAAAACTGACTCTATCCCGCCCTTCCGGGGCGCCATCGCTGCGCTTCGATAACTCGCTCTGTTATCATTCATTATTCCTACCATAGAGAGTGATTAGTTATTGAAAAGAGACATGGTTTCATCCATCCTTTCAATGGCCATTCACTGTTACGAAAGCTCCATTCAATGGCAGTGATTCGTGGACTCTGATTATAGGTATTTAAAAAAATGGGGAATTGATGGAAATGCAGCCCAATGATAGTGACAAATAATATTGTGAATAAAAGAATTTATTCGAACGTCATTTTCTTTATCTTAAAATGTTTCAGAGGATTTTACTTCATTAGTGATGAGCAAAGCAAGACCAAGACCAAGACTGCATGACCAATCTCATCATTAATTAATATAGGCAGAGGGTGTGTTTGTAAAGTCTTCTATAGCGTGTTTAGAAAGTCCTGATCACTTTTAAGAAAAATATTATTATTATTTTGTTTTTGAGTATTAATATTAGTGATGAGAAAAGCAAGACTAAGACCAAGACTGCAAGACCAAGACCAATTCTGCTCATCACTATACTTCATTCTTCACAGTTTTAAAGTGTCAACAAAGGAAACATAAGAAACTTCCTTGTTATCTTCTTTTTGTTATTGTTATGTGAATATAATATTTTAATTAAATAAAATTCTTCCAAAGATGATTCTGAAAAGACATAACAATATTCAACACTGTTGAAAGAAAGAAAGTTTCCTTAGTTGATCCTTTTAAACCCTGATGAAGAAGAGAAGATCCTCCAAAACATCTGTTTTGAAGAGCATGGAAATGATGTTCCAATAAATTATTTTATTCGGAATTTTATTTTTCATTATTCTTAGGCTGTCTTTCCATCTATTCTCCAGCGAATTCTACAAATCCATCTCAAAAAGAAAATATTATATTATGTAGGAAATGGTGGTATTTTACCTCTTTGTGATACACCACCAACAATAAACCAACACCGCGTTCCCTAAGTTTTATTTTAGAAAGAAAATACTTCTAATATGAAAAATACATTTCTGTAATCCCAAAATAAAAAAACTTGAGAAAAGAGTTGTTATACCCCTGCTTTTCGCCAAATTTTAGCGATTTGGGAATTTTTGAGAAATTAACTATTTGAGCTAAAAACTTAATGATTTTCAGAGGGAAGTTTATTAATACAAACTAGGAGGGGTGCCAAAAAGTTCAATGCTACAAATTGTTTGCTCTCTATGTTGTTTCTATGACTTCTAGGGGCTGAAACTGTTTCCCTTCTTTCTGCAGTCTTACAAACTTCACTCTTTTAAGACCCGATTACACTGATACCTAAGTCTTTCCTTGATCACTTTCAATCAAAGACAAGATGATAAATGAATTCTAGAGGAGACGAATTTTACGATTTATCTTTCTATTGAGTCATATCGTCGCTGTTATATCAAAATGTATGTAAAAATCAAGACTTTTCAGTAGATAAGAAAAACTTCTGTTTTCATCAATTAATCCTAAATACTTTGTTTTGTTTTTAATCTGTAACATGAGTTCACCTGATAATATACAACAATTTGAGAGGAGATGTAGCTAACAAATACCTACAAATGTTTTTCTTCAATAAAATTTTTGTTGGTAATTTTGACATACATTTTGATATAACAGCGATGATATAATAAAGAAAATAAAAATAAAAAAAGATAGCAAATAGAGATCATTTACCAAAGGGATGAAGATGATGAGCAGCGAGCCCAACCAGCCCGTATCACTCGTCTCAGGATAAAAAGAACGGAGAGTCCTGGGTCATCCCTGAAAAAATATAAAAAAAAAAAATACAAATTAATACAAGAAATATCAATAAATAAAATAAAGTAAGATAATAATTCCATAAAATTTAATTAGTTTGCAAAAAATGTCATGAATGTTTATTTTTTAAGATAATCAAGTTTCTGACAAAACTTATAGGTGTCGCACCTTGAATTTGATTGCATTAAAAAAATCGACCCCTCAAAATTATTATTTATATGATTAAAATTTTAATACGATTTTTGATTTGGGAGAATATTAATTCGTATAACTTATAAATTTATATCTTATTTAGCTTACAAACTACAATGCTATAACAGAAAGATATCACAGAATGATTGACAAATACTATATATAGGTACTCCAGTTTTATGTAGTGTGGATACCTAAAGAAGCAGCATGTGGTATGATTTGTTCTGAGATGTGACTGTTTATAAGCATTGTGTAAAGTTTGCAAATTTACAGCTTTCCTAATTCCAGTCGTGTTATGAGCATCTAGTCAAATTGAATGAGAAGGGCTAAAAGGAGAAAATAAAAGTTCTAATCACCAACATTGCAGGCCTTAAATTCTTAAAGAAATCACGATAGACTGTCATCAACCATATCGTAGTTGTCATGGATAATTTTACTACATGTCAGAAGAGTTGATTTCGCCCACCTAGGGAGCTAAACTCGTTTGTCAAATAAAGCAATTCAGGCTAATTGACTACTCTCTGTAAACTACCGTATATGGTAAGGCTATGTGTTTATATTTAGAAACTATTCTTTAAGTGAAATATTTATTACGATGCATATGCCACCTACCAATTGGCACGTATTTTTGGCACTCGGGTTCAATTCCCAAGGAGGTAAAACTAAGCATTCTAACATGTAATAAACATTATCTATGATAATTCGGATTTATTAGATGATGCTCTCTCGGGATTTCTTTAAGAAGGGAGATAATAAAAGTTATCTATTTGGACTAGAAATGCAACGAATATACAGGGGTATGGGGCATTGCCAGGATAGACCAGGCGCTGGCTAATATGTTAAGGTGAATAGTAAATGTTTAGACACGACCTAGAGAAAAAAGAACCTTCCTCGACTTTTTCATATTTATATTTGTGAAAATTAATTTTCGTCAGATATGATTATGATTCTGCAAATATTTATATTAAGATCTCTCTTCCACTTGTTTGGCACTTCTCAGTTTACACGACGTCACAAAGTTGTTATACAATAGAAATAGATATCTCTATATCGTAAACAAGCCACTCATAATAATCAGAAATGAAAAGGGAAAAAAAAATCAGAACATCCAACCGCGATATCATCTCAAGAAACACCGTTAATTTATAATTGACTTTTCTAATAAAGCCAATAGCCAATAGTTATATAAGAGAGAGTGGTGAGGAGGCTTCGTTTAGAAGAATTACAAGCCTAAACCCCGCTCAATTAAACAGAATGATTCCGAGACACCATAATCATATTGTCTCGACTGATATTCAAGCCTCGGCCTGTTTGGAAACATTGTTGGAAATAAATCTTTTCCATCTCCAATCATCCAATTTATTGTTAATAGTAGAGCTTGCAGGCCTATAATCTGTCAAGTTGTGCAACAACAACAACTGACAATCGGACAACGGTTTGTTCGATTGTGCCGTCTCTCGTCACAACCCCGGATGACCCAGAATAACCCTTCTTGGGAAATTTATATTCCAATTATATCAGAGAACAAGCGAGAGAGAAATTCCCGGGAAGATATATCAGGGAATGAGACTGCGATTAATTCTTAAAAAAAAAATGGGTGGGAATAATAATTGGAGGACATAATCATAGATCACAGTGCGTCCGGGGACTTGGACTCTCCTCAAATTCAAAGCCTTTCTCTTCTTGAATTACATTACATTGCTTTTTATCAATTGTATATACTAGCAATAAATTTATACTGAGCACTCGGTTTTTATAATAGGGAAATTTGAGACTACATTTCAAATCGATCAGGGAGGGCTTTTATTTGCTTCTTTATACTACTCTTATAAATTTCTAATAATAAGAGGACCAATTTAAAACAAAATCTGGGGTTTGAAATAACCAATATATTAAGATGAAGATAAGAACATAGCTAAGTCAAATGTTGTAAATACAAAATTGGATAAAAGAAGAAACTTTTTCAAGACTCGGTAAATTTTGCAAATGATAGGGAGAGGAATAACCTTTCGTAGTCAGTTTGGGGCTAGAACCGTATAAATTTTTAAATATAAAAAGAATCTATTCAACATTTATTTTTTGATTTGATAAATTTGTACTAAGCTGTAGCTTAAAAATAAATAGAATAAATTCTTCTTCAAGCACCATACTTTGATTCTGAAAGATAACGATTACAATACAGGCCATCGTCACCATAGTGTTAAAATTAAAATTCTTCCGGGCTCTTACAATAGTTATTTTCCTGGTGAAATTGTTAATAGGGGTGTATTCAGTGGCTTATATAGGGAAGGAGGTAGGGACAAAAAGGGAGGCATATATACATATATATAACGAGAATAAATATGTATTTATGTAGTTTATTTGTTACAGATTATAGTTTCGAAGGTTTGACCTTCATCATCAGCCTTTTTAATTATAAATGTTTAATCTGATACTTAAAATAACCGATGGGATGTAGATAAATTCTCGAATTCTTCAGCATAACCATGGTTATGTGGATAAAGCGGAAGACAACCGAACTGATTTCTCTTTTTAAAAATACATTTATCAACGCAAAATAAAAAAAGGGATTTGATATCTCAATTATTTGTGGAGATTTAAGGTACGGAACCCGCGGTATGAAAGCGCTACTCGCACTTGGTAGGCTTATTTGAAATAATCAAAAGGATGCAGGAAGTATGAAGGAAACTTTCATTTACATTGAATATGAAATTATTGAAATGGTTAGATTGCAGAATGAAGAATAGCTGAAGCATGAAGAGTGAGAGGAGGAAGAGGGGGCCAGGGGGTCCGATGTGTCCTCGGGCAACTCGGAAGCCTCGAGCCGCCTCAATGAAGAAGAAGAATGAATGCCGGTTCTTCAGGTGAATGGTAAACCATTCATAGAAAAGCTCTCATTAAGCAAAAGCCACTACTCACTCTGCTGCTCGGCCCATTTGTTTTTATATCTCCGTTTCAATAAAAATAACATAAAAACGCATCAGGTACAGCTAGTGAACAATCTGCAATTATAAATAAATTGTCCATTGTGTGTTTAGCTTGGCGATTCCGATACAGTCGGCATCCGATCCGCTCATTTTTCATTCAGAACTTAATTAAGCTTTGAGAAAGACAGAGAAAGGATGTATACGTGAAAACGTGTGCGTATAGTCATTACTGAAATAGAGCGCAAGCCACGCGACATTACTACAACCTTTAGTATCAGGGGTGAAACGCGATTGGAATTTGGTGTACACTGTCTTTGGAATTATTTGGAATTACTTTGGAATTCATTAGATAATCTATTGTCATCTATATTGTCTTCTATTTGTAAATGAAAGTGGAAGTGGAAGTAAGTGTACCCGGTTCACTCCTCGCTTTAGTCTATCTGTATGTTCAGAATTTTGTAATCGATTGATAGTGTTTTATTTATTATCGTAGTCCGTAAAATGCAAAGTGATAGTCGCACAGCTTGCATCTTCCAAAATACTTGAGATATCAGTTCTATTCTTATTTGTCGTTGATAAAGTAATGATGGAAAGCATGTCTGAAAGTTTTTCATAATTTTAAGTAAAGCCATTTCGGAACGCCGACAGGTACAAAAATCGCTTAAAAATGTTCTCTTTACTCACTCACACCGTTATTTTATAATGAATTAGATTTAAAAAATGAGTTTATTATAGTTAAATAGATATTTACTAAGATTCCCACCAGCCCCAGCCAAGTTCGATCTTTTTATTTTCGACCCCACAAAAAATTAGAACCCCCTAAAAATAATCATTAAGAGGCGACGGTGGGTCAGTGGTTAGAGTGTCGGGCCCCTGGCCTGAAATACGCTGGTTCGAGACTGAGTCTCGGTAGATATTTGCGGTCGCCTCCTCTTGGAAAGCAATGGCAAACTACCAAGAGTATAATTGCCTAGTAACCTCTCTAAACAAGCCGTTCGGAACCGGCGTTAAAAAGTAAGTCCCGTATATCTGTGTAAAAATAGATTAAAAACACTCAGCACAGGTATATGTGGAGAGGTGGCGAAACGTCAGGGAGACCTGATATGGCACTTATCGAAGAAAAATAATCATTAGATTGAAATTTTAACAATTTTTGGTTTTGGAGAATATTAATTAATAAATACACATAACTTGTAAAGTTCAAGTTTGTATCTTATTTCGTTTACGAGATACAATGCTCTGACGACAGACAGAGAGATAGATATTGTGGGACACTAATTAAGTCTCCTTTTACTTTTTAACTTACCCTAAAATGTACTTGAACGTAATAATTTTTTGCTAAGTTTTACCGATTTTTAATTTGTGTTAAGCCAAAAAGTATTTGACATGACATTAGAATATTTCATAAATTTTAATAGAAAAAATATAATTAAAATTTAAAAAATTTAAACTAATCGTTAACAAAAATTCTCACAGCTTATAAGATATGAATTATTTAAGCTAAAGAAGATATAAGTGTTGCAGTTTCCTATACAAAATTAAAGACTAAAATGTATGAAAAACTAAATAAATAAATAATTAAAAAAAAAAACAAGTTTTTATTTTAAATTTACTAAAATGAACCTTCAATACAAAAAAATTCACACATGACAACAAATTTTTTAAATTAACTTAAAATAAACGCCCTGTTTTTATTTATAAGTAAATTCTTTTAATAATGGTGAATAATTAGTAGGTGACCTTAAACCGCTCTTAGCTGACACGCTATAATTATAGCACTCATCGTTGTCTTCTTTATGTAATTTATTGCCGATGATAAAACAATATTTATTTTTCTATTATTCCTTCGAGTAAAAAGGTAAAGGACTAAACAAATAGTATCAATGGGACACCCTTAAAAATTTCAGGTACTAATATTAATAATAACAATATAACATATTATCATATTCATTCTGTGAGGGTTTTCTATAGATTTTTTTAATAAAGTCAAAGCTCACTTTTTGAGGTTCACTATTTGAGTTATAGGCATTCAGGAAATAATGATTTGTAATCACCCTTTTTTCTCCCGGAAGATTCTGAAAAATTTCAATTCTTCTCTCTAAAGATATTGTTGATCTGCCCCGTTTTTGTTATTGTTAGTAACTTACATATTTTTCTATAGAGTTCGATTCTCGGTGGATTGGTATCTGAACGCAATTTTCAATACAATTTACAACAATTTAATATTCTTATTAAGTACCTTGAGGACCACAAAAAGGGTTATAATAAAGTTTTTAGTAAAATTACATTTTAAAGTACTTTACGCTAGAGTAAGATAGTACTTTTTTAAATTCTTTAAAAATATAGGAATAAACATATTAAAATTTAAAATGATTATGGATAAAGTCTAGGAACGATCCGTTCCAGTTTATTTTATGAGGAGTCAACTGAGTTTTGAAAAACAACTGAAGTGCCATAAGAAAATTAATTTCTATTGAAAAATAAGGAGAAATCTCCCTAGTGAACAATTTCTCATGATATTAGTCTGAATAGATTAAATACCTACTCTTAGGGGCAGTTGTATGTCGGTTGGTAAAGTCTTTGCAAAAGTTGACAAAGGGTAAACCCTTAGAATTCACCTTGTGCCAAATGACACACACTTTCACCTGATTGGCCATCCCGCCTGGCACAAGGTGGATTCTAAGGGTTTACCCGAGGGGTGATCCGCGATTGGTAGGTGTACACCTCTTTGTAAGTATTTTGGAAGTACTTGGAAATATTTGGAAGTTCTTGGAAATATTTGGAAATACTAGGAAACATTTGGAAGTACAAGTGGAAGTAGGTGTAAAGCATATTAGGTCGCGGTTCACCCCTCGGGTTTGCCCTTTGTCAACTTAAAACACGCATTCGTCAACTCATTTATCCCTAGAGACTGAACTCTTTTATTGCATCAGCCTTTCCGACAAGATATACCATTCAGTCTTTCAGTAACCACACCCACAGGTACATTTAACTATGATCCAATCCCTGAAATTTCTTCTATTTTTCATGATCCAGAGATCAATCACGGAGGAGGTTGCTCCTTTTTGAGACAACATCATTTTGCACCAAAATCATTATAAAAATATCGGTACGGACTGCCTTCACGGGTGTAATCTACTTTACCGCGAAGGATAATAATAAAATTCAAAGCAACAGAAAACTAGAGTTATTGTAAAGAAAGAATAGAAAAAACGGTTATAGAATATGAAAGGGGATGGAACAAGTGAAATTCCCAGATGGACCGAAATGAGCCCGCATCAGATTCAAGATCTGAAAGTTATCTTTGAAACGATCACCCCCGGAAGTGGTTTCAATTAATTCAGAAAACAATTGCAAAGCAAAGTGATTGAAAATGTGTGTTATCTGATCAGAAAAATTAATTCGAACCACTTCGAACACAATAACACTTGGTATTCTAATGAGAGAGGGATCTTTGGGCCGTTTTATAAAACATGAAGTTGAATTTTAATGAAATCTTAAAAAAAATTCTAGAGTTCATTTCATCAGCATTTGAATCTTAGGACAGTAGCTGAAAAACTAAGTGCAAAATAAACAACTAATACTGTAAAGAAGTAGGAATTTAAGTTTTCAAAGTGTCACAGCTCATAGTCATTAAAATAAACCTAAATAAGTAAATTTATTAATGAAATTTCGCCCACCCGAACCGAACGAATTTCGCTAATGTATATTTGATGATATTGACACCCGAGGGGTGATCCGAGATTGGAAGTAGGTGTACACCTCTTTGGAAGTATTTTGGAAGTACTTGGAAATATTTGGAAGTACTTGGAAATATTTGGAATTACTTGGAAATATTTGGAAGTACTTGGAAATATTTGGAAGTACTTGGAAATATTTGGAAGTACAAGTGGAAGTAGGTGTACAGCATATTAGGTCGCAATTCACCCCTCGTTGACACCAGTAGCTGCACACTATCAACAAGAACTTTTAAGGAGCTAGGTGTTGGTTCTAGGTGGGGGTCACCCCGAAATATATCGAATTCAAAACTCAATTTTGTTTTATTTCTTTTTTTGTGAAACCTACCTCGCATCTTGCTCAAGTTTTATTATTATACTATCAACAAGTATTATATTAGTAGATTAGCTTTATGTTATAGACCCAAAACCAATGAACAATTTTTGAGTTATTTTCTAAATAAAATTTTACTGAAAAACTAAAAATCCATTCAAAAATAGGATGAAATGACAAAAAGTTTTATTCAAAATGAGAAATGGTCTATTAACCCTTGAAAACATGACAGTTTATGTTTGTTTATACAAGAGACCTCATATGAGTTAACATGTGGGGTGGGGTCATGAAAATATCTCTTGCTTGGTGAATCATCGCACCAGAAGAATTATCCGTGCTTAAATTTATTTCTTATATTTTCAAAACAAGATTAGAATTTGGAAGAGAGCTTATTTTTTGACAATATCTTAAGTTTTGGCATTTTGAAAGCAAACGAATATCTTAGTTTTTAAAAAGTTGGGCATTAAGAGGCTTGGGAGAGTTTTTGAATATAAATTCTGAACTGTTGAGTTATTGGAGGTTGCAAATTATGTATAAATCAGTATTTATGGAGAATATTGATTTATTAAATTGGATCTTCAATAGTAAATGTTCAATAAATAGCGGAGAAACAAATGATATAAATGCTAGTCTGTGATTGTAAATTTTTTTGGGTATTGTAAATATTTAGATTTAAATTAGCAAATGACAAAAAACAGATTTCTTGTAACAAGACAGACTATAATTACAGCATCTAATCAAAATTCTCTACGTGACATTCACTGAATTTAATTATATACATAAATATTTTTTAGAATTGTTTGAACATTTTTAATTGATAGTTTTGTTTTTACAAAGAAGGTCGTGCCTTACATTAAAAAATAATAATAATGATAATAAATAAATCTTTTTCATGAGGATTTTTCAGTAAAAAATTCCATTTTATTATCTTATGTTTTTTAAACACTTTTTGGGCTTAGAGGACGTTAAAACTTAAAATATATAAAACTTTCCGAATTTTTTAAGAAAACAAGAATTCCATTACTTATACAGTCGAATCTCGATAATTCGAAATCCAAGGGCTACAAGAAAAATTCGAATTATCGAGTCTTCGAGTTATCAAGGGGAAAGAAAAAAAATTGGAATAATTATGAGTTTTTATTATATTTTTGAAAATATGTATTAGAGCTTACATAAATTTTATAAATTTGAAAGTTTATAATAGGAAAATAAGGACAAGTTTTTATGTGTGACTTTTTTATTTATCGCCAACGTTTCGTCGACTTTGTCAACTTCTTCAGGGCTACAAATAGTCATGCCACACATTCGTCTAAATTTTCTTGTTATCTTCGTTACCATTGAAGACTATCAGAAACACAAATTTCAAAAAATATTTGGCACATTCACATAAACAATTTTTCTTTTTGATTTTTAAATTTGAGATTTCTTTATGTAAGGATCAAAAGAATGTTCCAAATATTTTTTGAAATTTGTGTTTTTGATGGTCTTCAATGGTAACGAAGATAACAAGAAAATTTAGACAAAATGTGTGACATGACTTTTTGAAGCCCTGAAGAAGTCGGTACCGCGACATTTCATCCCCCGACAAAATATACAAAGGACAAAATATCCCAAGGACAAAAATATCCCCAGGCATAATATCCTCTGACAAAATATTCTCCAGTATAAGGGAGAATACAAAAGAGACACCCTGCCCGACGATTGGCTGGTTCGGTTTTCAATGTGTGTTGATTAGGAAAAAATGGGAGCCCCAAACACACCCCGCTCAGACTAAACTTTCGGAGGTTCGGTTAATATATATTAACCGAACCGGAGTCGATTTGCATTACTCATAAGATTCACGCGGGGAAGGGTTATTTGTCATGAGATATTTTGTCTGAAGGATATTTTGTCGGGTGATGTTTTCTCTGGGGATGTTTTGTCTGGGATATTTTGTCGGGGGATGAAATGTCGCGGAATCGAAGAAGTTGGCAAAGTCGACGAAACGTTGGCTGATAAATAAAAAAGTCACACACAAAAACTTTTCATTATTTTCCTATTATAAACTTTCAAATTAATACAAATTTTGGACGGAAATGATAATAATAATAAATTTTATTTATAGCCTCAAGTAAAAAAGTAAAAATAATGAAAACGAGAAAAAAGAACAAAAAAATTACATAGTATTAACATTCCAATAAATAATAACATATATAATTAAAAAAATTAAGAATAAATGACGAAGTAAATATTGCTAGGAAAAATTCGAATAATAAAGAGGGAAAGTGGCCTAGTTCGAATTATAGAATGTTCTCTCCCCCTCTTGTTACGAAAAGGATTTCGAGTTATCGAGTGTATCAAAATACACTGCATTTTTTCGATTTACCGAAATTACACAGCTGAAGAGTTCGAATTATCGAGAGTCGATTGTATATACAAATCTCCAATTCTATTAGTTGGAAGTAATGAAAATAAATGAATCTAGTATCATATAGAATTGTCTGACAAGCAGCGTCCACAGGTAACGCAAACTGAACAGCTTACCATAGATTTTCTGAAAACAAATTGGAAAAATAAATAAAATCGATGATCGGCGAGTTTCTTTGTCTCTTTGCAAGTTGAACAGAAAAGGAAAACGAGCCGAATCTTATCTTGAGCAAACAATTGCAGCCTTGGGTTTATTTTATTATATTCACATTGATTTGGTTACAAAGGCCTCTAAGGGCTGAATACTTGAGCACGAAGGCGCGCACCTGGCTGGGATTCAAAAGTCCAAATGGGAGGAGAAACTCACGCGATTCAACCCAACATGCGGGCAAAAGACCAAAAGCGGTCTGCCTTATCATTTCGGAAATCTCTCGTCACAAAACGAACACGCAGCAGTTTGTCCCTGGGGTCGAGACTCACGAGATCAACAGATTTACTGGTCCTACAAAAATCACTTTAACCTAAGATGCCTACAGGCATTTGGAACAAAATAAACTGGTGTGTTCACCACACGACTTTCACATTTTCATTTATTTGAAATCATCGCGACACTACTAATTTACACCCCTTCCTTTATTTGTTTTTTTTTTTGATTGTCTCAGTTGAGCCAGATTTGGGCATAAATGGATATGCGCTCCCTAAGACCAACAGTTCAAGATTCATTGGTCGTGCAGTACGATATGTCTGCAGCATGTTCGATGTACACCTCCTCGTTTCGCAACCATGATCTTAAGATACAAATTCGAAGCAGCTCGATATAGTAAAAGGTGTAAGCAGCTTTTGTTAAATCCGAAAACGGAGTGGACCTTTCATGAAAGATTTTCGTTTTTGTTCTCAAAAACGTTAACTATTTTTTTAAAAACTAGTGTATTTATCAAGTGTCATGAGTTATTAGTTGTGTCAAAATTTTAATCGATTGAAAATTTGACACAACTAATAACTCGTGACACTTGATAAATACACTAGTTTTTAAAAAATCGTTATAGCTGTTTTTGAGAAAATCAAAAAAAAAACGAAAAATCTTTCATGTAAATGTCCACTTTCGTTTTCGGATTTGCTCAGCAAAGCTTGCTGTACACCTTTTAGCCTATATCGAACTTAAGTTTCGAATTTCTGTCTGCTAAGACTATGATACGAACACGCAGGTGGTGTATCTACTACGTACAATACATACATTTGCACTTACAACAGATTTTTGGAACTTTTGACTTCTCGGGGTAGCAATTCGATCTGTGTCCAGCAATTGAGAACATCATCAATTTCTTCCACCGTAGAAGTTACAAATTAAATTAACATTTTCATCTCTGAGATACAAGCTCTCAAAGAGTCAGAACTCCAGTGAGGTATCGGCAATACTTCCACATTATATTCTATGAATATAAATGTGAAAGTAAAAATTTTTTCAATCAAAGAATTAATATATTAATTGAAAATATTTACAAGGTATTTCCACTCCATACCAGAAAATATTTTCATAAAACATAATATTATTAGCTTAGCCTAGTTATGTCTCTTGGCAATGTCATTCACCCTTTAGACCAGAGATTCTCAAACTTTTGGAATGTTTTATTAGTTAAATAAACAATAAAAATTAATGTACGACTATATGCATATTCCGTAAATTGAACTTCATGTCGTCATGAATACTAATACGTTTATGGCTACAGGACAAACTAATTAAAATAAACTATTTTGTCAAAAAATCAAAGACATATTATTATTATTGTTTTGTTGGGGTTCAAGAGCGCATCATCAACCAAAGCTATTATTATCGTCTCGAGTTTACTTATATTAGAAATAGAAAAAAAATTACGGTACTTAAAAAACTATACTAAAAAAATCAACAATAGAGGCTCGTATAAGACCCCTCAGAAACATGAATAAATAAACAAATAATAACAAAAAACAAATAAACAAATCACAGATAGAATTTCACAAAGAAAGTAGTAATGAGTAAAGCAAGACCAAGACCAATACTTTGTTTTGCTCATCACATAGTATTAATACTCAAAAACAAAATAATAATAATATTTTTCTTAATAGTGATCAGGACTTTCTAGACACCCTATAGAAGACTGTAGAAACACACCCTCTGCGTATATTAATTAGTGATGAGCAGAATTGGTCTTATTCTTGCAGTCTTGGTCTTGGTCTTGCTTTGCTCATCATAATATTTTTCTTAAAAGTGATCAGGACTTTCTAAACACCCTATAGAAGATTTTACAAACACACCCTCTGCCTATATTAATTAGCGATGAGCAGAATTTGTCTTTGTCTTGCAGTCTTGGTCTTGATCTTGGTTTGTTCATAACTAAAAGAAGGAAAATGAATTGTTTGGATTTCATTTAACAGTTTAAGATCCCACTAATTAGAAAAATCTGAGAGTCTTCTACTTAATTCGTAATGTTAGGGATATTTTTTTACATAAATTTTTACATCAAATTAAATTCACCCCCTGGAATTGACCCAAATAAGTACAAAAAGCACCTGGGCCATTTAGTGCAATTCGAAGTAAAAACAATCTAGCATAGGGTATGAAACGTAACCAATTGATGATAAATTTCACTCGAAAATCAAACTCTGATGCTTCAAATGAACTTTTTAATATGTTTATTCTCTAGTTCTGCAGGTCTCAAACATACCACATCAAACTAAATTTCGAAATGTAAGTACTAACAACAAAAATATATGTTTCCTATCATTATTTGCTTGCTAATTTTATAGTTTTCCTTCCATTAAAAAAATTATTTAAATCAAATTTGAAAATAGTTTGTAGGTAAATTAGATTATTGCTTATTCATTTGTAAATTTGACACTAGATATAAATTAATATAAAATCTCGAAAATATAATATAAAATATCTTCTAAAATTTTAGTTAACATAAGTTTTATTCTAATATTTTTATATTATATAATAAATACTTATATTATTTGTATAAATCTCTGATTTTTTTCAAAAAGTTGATTTTAGCCTTCCCCCTCGAAAAAAAATTCCGAGTATTTCCTGGCATAAGCTAAATGATTTCTGAGTAGCTTAGAAAGCTATACCACTGAGTGTAAGTACATTTCTGGTTAAGATATTCGAAATAAAACTTTTTCTATTTCGCACCAATAATGTTTTCCTTTCTTCTTCAAAAAAATGTAAATGTTCTCGCTAACTTTTAAATTTTTAAAAAAATTTCCCTAATTTATAGGGAGAAACAAAGAAGTTGTCTTCTGCTTGATGCAAATAAACATACACACACACATATATATATATGTTTAGGTATATATTATTTATTTGTTTGAGACTATAGTTTCGAAAGCTTGGCCCTCATCATCAGTCTATTTAATTACAAATATTATTTCTCATGGGATCAGTATCAGTTTAGAAATTGAAAGATTTTTCCTTCTTTCTCAGCTTATGAAACAGGTAAAAATTTTAATGATACTGATCCCATGGAAAATAATATTTATAATTAAAAAATCTGATGATGAGGGCCAAGCCTTCGAAACTATAGTCTCAAACAAATATATATATACAATTTTTATATTACAATGTATGTTTATTTGCATCAAGCAGAGGACAACCTCTTTGTTTCTCTCTATGAATCAACAATTCTGCTACTCTCGGCAAAATAAAAACTTTTCAATTAATTTATAGGATTTTATTTTTGGTAATGGCGAATCATTTCCTCATTTTATTAAAAATCTATTTTTCAATTATTTTTCTTAATTAAGAAAGTTATAGAATCCTTAAATGGAAAATTTTAATTAATCAGAATTATAAATGAAGAGAATAATATAAAAAATCACATTAGGATTTAAAGAATAGTTTGAAAAAAAAAATAAAGGAACCATGATATAAATTAGGAACAGGATGTCACAAAATGGACCTCAAAAGATTCAATTAGCGACTAAAGAGCTGTTCAAATATATTTGAATTAGCGCTGAAAAATAAATAAATCATATTGTCTCTTGACAGGAGGTGAAAGGGTTTTTTTAGATTAAACTATGTGAAAAAGTAAAATAAAAAGACGTCAGTTTCGGTCATAAAGTGACTGTTTTTTGTGGCGTGTCATTCTCAACGAAGGCAGCCGCATTGGCCACACACACACACACATACACACGCAACGCACGCACACCAAGGGAGAGACACAGAAGGGCGTAAACACCTGCGTACATAGAGCCTGGTTCTTACAAGCAGCTTCTTGTTCTTTAGGCTGGGGTTGCGTTGAAAGATGCCCAGGTGACGATCCAATGAGCCCCGGCTGTTTTGGGGTTGGACAATACCAACCCAGTGAAAAAAGACCTCATCTAAAGAGACCGAGATCAGGGGCCATGTGGGCAGCCTAGCCTAGAGCCTGGGAAAGTTACCCAACTTTTACCCTTAAAGGTGGGCCACACAAGAGATTCACGCAAAGCATGAATCAATTACCAGCTGGACCAGTGGGGTCAATGAGGGAAGGCCAGGGGGTCAAAAGGCGCGATCTGGTCCATTACATCATTTATTTAGTGCGGAATACAACCATCGACCACTTGGCAAATATATGCACCAGCCGTGTGCATTCCTTTGATATTAATAAAGGTCATCTTCAGTTATTCAAAAAGATTCTCAATTGACAAAAACTACCTTTTTCAAAGTCTAGATGATAAATTGCTTAAGGCTATTTACATATTCACTGAATTTTGATTGATCATTTCAAAAACAACATTGGAGGAAAATGTAACAACTTTTTTCAGAATACTCTCTATAAATTTAGCAAAATTGCAAATTTTTTATCAGCAAACAGTTTAAGCTAGGAACCTTAAACTTGCCACAAAGATACAGGAAAAATAAATGAATAAATAAATACATTAAAAATTTCACTTTGCTCATAGTAGAAGAGTTTGATTCTTTTGGAAAATTTGTGAGTTCACTTAATCTGATGTTAAGATATTTTTCTTAAAGGTTAATTGGTTAATTGGTTTCCCTTTGATGCACAAATAATGACCAGGATTGCTTTTGGGTACGATTGAGTAATATCTCAGATTTAAACTACATTTTCAGTAATTTCAAATAAATACATGATACTATAATGCCTTAACTATCAGTTAACAAGACCAGATACTAGAATTCGATAAATCAATGTAAAGAAAGCCTCGAAAAAATTCTATAGGAAATATTCTGGAAATAAAAACTTTTTTCAAGAGTCGCTACAGACTCGGAAAATTTTGATGATTTATTTTTTGAGACTGACTGCTGAAACAAGTACTTTAATTAATAGTAACTTAAGTTCCGAATCGAACGGCAGTTTTTTCAACAGTTTAAGAATTCCGCAGATAATAATAATCGAGGGGTGAACCGCGATTGGAATTAGGTGTAGACGTCTTTGGAATTATTTTGTAATTCATTAGATAATGCCCCTTCATCTATTGTCTTCTACTTGGAAATGAAAGTGGAAGTGGAAGTAGGTGTACACTATATTAGGTCGTGGTTCACCCCTCGATAATAATGAATTTTATCTGATTTTCTGCATTATTTTATCTTGAGTTCTGTAGTTCAAAATTTAATCATATATTAATTTTATAAATACAAACATTTTGGCACCAGAACAACCTTTCTTTGGTTAAATGGGCATCTAGCTCTCGAAGACAATTAGTTAAAATAGAGATTAAAAACTGATTTGATTTTGGTTCACAATGGGACACACGTGTAGTTAACGTTAAGTCTTGAAATTTTTCTAAAAATAATTAATATCTCATAAAATATTTTAATTTTAATCTAGTGATTTTGATTTTGTTTTACAATAATCTTAGCATTTTTTCATATATTTTGAGAGAAAAAAACTAAGTAAATATAACAATTGTTTGTCTTCTGCACAATTAATGTTTTCAAGGGATAATGAATAAATTCACCTCTCTCTAAAAATCATATTAGTAAGAATTTATAATAAAAACAATTTTTAATGAGATTTCAGATCAATTGATTTATGTTTTGAAGGAGAACGTTTTGAATTTAAATCTTATAATCTTATGGTTAACTTGTGCCTGTTCCGGTAATACTATTTCCCCCTTAGGAGGTTAAACCGTTTCAATTCTATTGGAACTAGAGGGTTTCGACCCCCCAGGATTCTCCTTTCATTCCACTATTATCCAAGAAACAAAAGTGCGACAAGTCGACTGTAAACAGTGTCTCGAGAGTTTGAGAATTATGGCAAAAGGTAAAAGCGAGGGGTGAACCGCGAATGGAATTAGGTGTACACGTCTTTGGAATTATGTGGAATTATTTTGGAATTAATTAGATAATGCCCCTTCATCTATTGTCTTCTACTTGGAAATGAAAGTGCAAGTGGAAGTACACTATATTAGGTCGCGATTCACCCCCTGGTAAAAGTAACAAAAGGTATTGGTAAATATATTGAAAAAAAATATTATTTGTTTAATGTATATAAATAAATACAAATCTTTTATTAAACAATCTAGAAACGTTATTCCAGACGTTTCAGGAAGAAAGAAAGAATTTCTCCTGAAACGTTTGGTATTTTAATAAACGTTTCTAGATTATTCTATAAAACATTTGTATTTATTTCGGCGAGGGTGAACCGCGACCTAATATCGTGTACACTTACTTCCACTTCCAATTTCATTTCCAAGTAGAGGACAATAGATGAAGGGGCATTTTCTAATTAATTCCAAAATAATTCCACATATTTCCAAAGACGTGTACACTTAATTCCAATCGCGGTTCACCCTCGTATTTAGGTAAAAGTAACAAGGTAATATTTTCAGTTAAAGTTAGTAGTTAGAAGTACTTTTTAAAACTCTAAATAAGCTCGAATAAATCTAAAAACATTATATTTATATAAAATGTGTGTTTAATATTTCACTCTATTAAAATTCTATATTTCACATCTGGATTAAAAAAATTATAACTTGTCAAGTCTAATTGACCACTGGCGGTCATCCAAAAATGATTATTTATTCTTTTTTATTCCTCTTTCTATAGAAAATTTAACGAGATTTATAATAGAATCAAATGATCTATAAAATTTAGAAAAACTATGATTTATTTGTTACAAAATTTAAGTTTAGTCGATAGTAATGGAAGGCAGCCTAGGGGTAGTGAGAAAGAGAAAAATTATCACATATCCAAATAAGGTGTAATTTATTGGATTCCTTCCTCCTTTCCCTTCAAACAGACGCCGACGCCGACGTTTCGGAGGATTCTTCCCTCCTTCTTCAGGGTTTCAAGGGGTCAATGAAGGAAACAAATAAAATGCTTCTCTCCACAGCAGTGTTTAAAACTTTGGAGAGAAGAGGGAAGCATTTTATTTGTTTCCTTCATTGACCCTTGAAACCCTGAAGAAGGAGGGAAGAATCCTCCGAAACGTCGGTTTGAAAGGAAAGGAAGAAATTCAACAAATTACACCTTATTTGGATATGTGTTAATTTTTTCTTTCCTCACTACCCCTGGGCTGCCTTCCATTACTTTCAATTAAAAATTTCTACCAGACCGTTTCTCTCAGAGAAAATTTCGTGTAAATTTAAGTTTGTTATTTATATCAAAAAAATATAATTGTTAGTTTTATTTTAATTTAACAAATTAACAAGAAGACAACGAAGATCGACTCATATACCTATGTTTAATCGCATGTTAAATTTTTATAGGTATATAAGCATACAAATAATTTGTCAATAAAAAAGGAATAATCTTTTGTTTTAATTTGTGGATCGATCTTAAAAGTTATGAAAATGTTGAGGAAGTATCAGATTTTCGGTCAAAAATAATATTTAATTGTTCATTTCCGATAGTTCGATCATTTAAAAGGTCGGAAACTTAGAAATAAACAATTACCTAATTAGATTACAAGATCGTAGAAAATTGGATAAATAAATTATAATCACAGAGTTTTATATTAAATAAGACGTACGTTTCGTCACTTTATTTATGACTTTTCAGCGACTTATTTCAATTGTCCAATATAAGAAATAAGTCGCTGAAGAAGTCACAAATAAAGTGACGAAAAGTACGTCTTATCTATATAAATAAAAATGTACTGTTACGCTTAAGTGATACTTTGAAGGATCTCCGAAAGTTCTTCACCGATTTCTTTGAAATTTTCACACAGCATTCCATTCAAATACACGAGTGTTTTTATATATAGTGTTTTTATAGATATCACACCTGTGGCATGTAAAAAATATTTTTTTCGAGGAAACAACGGCAGCGCCTCTCTGGGGGGGGGGGGGAGTAAAAGCAAAACAACAAGATGGCCGATAATAGCTTTTTGGAAATCTTTCAACTGTCAATATTATTTTTGATTAAGGGAACAATTTTGACAAGTAATATATAATTCATTTACCCATTCTATAATTATTTGCATTTTCAATTTATTTTCAAAACTATTATTATTTTTTCAGTGCTTTAGGCGGGAAGCATAAGAGTTAGTCACAGCAACGCGTGGTCGGGTCAGCTATTATCTATATAAATTTTAACCATAAAACGAAACGCTCCCCGCCAGGGGCTAGGTGACGCCGGGCCGAAGGTCCGGGTGTCAGATAGTTTAATATAAAACTCTGTGATTAATTTATTTATCTAATTTCCTACGATCTTGTAAACTAATTAAATATGGTTACGATTAACCAAATAATAAACAATTAATATTTTATTTTTGACCAAAAATCTGATACTTCCTCAACATCTTAAAAATATCCTTTTGGATTAAGAAATCGTTTATTTAGACAGAAGACATCCATTATCCTAAAGAGTTTTTTTGCTATATTGAGTCATCGAACTTGGACAATTTATTGCAAAATTTCAAAGTATTCGATCCGAAGGAAATGACTGGTAAATTTCTAACGGTGCGCCTAGAAATTAGGCAATATTGAGTTTTATTTGATTTTGTTTCGAAATCCATGGAATTAGAAATGTTCGACCACTTGTGCTAGCTGCATTTATTAATATTTTTCATAACTGCTCTAAAAACTTACGAGTAAACACTTAACTCAAGAGATGGTTAATTCCAATGGGCAAAAAGAAGATTTTACGAATATGTGAAATTAAATAAATTTTAGTTAGAATTTAATATCCATGGTGTTGATGAAATAATAAATATTTATTCAATAATTGAGATTAATAATGACACAGATAAAACATGTTGGTTGTTATGGTTCAACGAACAGCAGGTAACCGCCGGCGCCCCCATATTTGTCTTATATACCAGTATTTATTTATTTGCAGGTTTTTAAAATTAATTTACACTTACTATGTGTAAAGAAAGTTACAAAATAAATAAATTCGCACAGAATGACTGGAGGTCGTAAACTAAACCGGAAATTGCTACAAAAGGTGAAGTTTTTCAAGATCGCGTACCAGCTTTCATAACTGGCGTTTAACTAAAACAGGAATATATAAAGGAACGAGGGGTGAACCGCGACCTAAAATAGTGTACACCTACTTCCACTTCCATTTTCATTTCCAAGTAAAAGACAATAGATGACAATAGATTATCTAATGAATTCCAAAGTAATTTCAAATAATTCCAAAGACGGTGTACACCTAATTCCAATCGCGGTTCAACCCTCGTAAAGAAATAATAGTCAGACCATTATTGCTACTTTTAAGCCCGAAGTATAGAAAACTAACAAAATTTAAGGAACACACAAAAACATAATATACCATTTATAAAACATTCTAAAGATAATCGGGAAACTTTTTCTAAAAATCTTAATTGAAGCCATAGGTCAATTTTATTTTTATTTATTATTTATTTATTGAGAAAACAGCAAAAAATTACTGAATTCGTTCACATAGGTGTGTCAGAAATTAAAGTTTCATTTGAAATGTTAAACATTTTTATGAAACTACTTTTTTTCGACATGTTTATTAGGATAATATTCCATTTAATCAAAAATGATAATTAGGATTTTCTTCATATTTGATGAATATAAATCAAAAAGTTTTTAATATATAGGAATTAATTGTTTTTTTCGCTAAAGTTATTTTACTCATTTTATTTATAATGAATTTATTGATATATTTACATCTTAATGAAAATTTAGTAATTGATGGAAGAAAGACTTAGGGCCAGCTGTATGTCGGTTTGTAAAGTCTTTGTTAAAGCTGACAAAGGGTAAAACCTTAGAATTCATCTTGTGCCCGCCTGGTCAATCAGGTGACACTCACTTTCATCTGATTGGCCTTCCCTCCGGGCACAAGGTGAATTCTAAGGTTTTACTCTTTGTCAACTTTAACAAAGACTTTACAATCCGACATACAACTGGCCCTTAAGAACGTTCCCTATTATAGCTCAGATGCTGTTCGATCTTTCCCCTACTCTCACATGCACAGAAAGGCATAAATATTTTCACTGCGTCGTTTCTCGGATCTGGCAACATTGAATTCTTACTAACGCTAAAAGACAAAGAATAAAAAAAACACCTCATGAAACAGCTCAATGCGAAATTCCAGATGAGAACAGTATAGTTAGGTTGAGAGAATTAGCTAAAAATCTCAAATGCACCAGCAGCAGAAGTTTTTTAGATATGGAAAAATTGAGTGATTTTAGTGCGACGTTGCCTAGTCGCCATCTCTCACTTGCCATGATATGAGAGAAAAAATGAAAACCATCAAAAGTACCTAACTTTTAACATTTTTCAGACAAAACGAATTCCGCTTGATATAATTATTTTAACAGAAAAATATTTGTTATATCCTCAGTTAATGATTCTCAGTTTTTCAAAATAATTTCAAGAAAATTACGATTGTTATTTAATGAAACAGCCTCTTTAACATTAATCGGGATAAGGTTCGTGTGTTAAATATGCAAATTTCAATGGTCAATATTTACAAATTTAGTCCCGCAAGGACTGTTGAAAAAAATTTCTATGTATAAAGGACAATTATTCAAAGTTTTAAAAGGATTTCAAGTAATCTTACTAAGTTTCCTTCAAGAATTTTTACAGATTTTAAAATCTAAAGATTTCAAAGACGCACACTACAAACTGTTTTATACTAATTTCGCACAAATAAAGCATAAAAATAAAAATTACAAGATAATAAAAACTTGAATAAGATTTTCAAAGATCACTTCAATGATATGATATGATGCGAAGAGTCCAAAAACATCGGAAATATTAAATATATACGCATATTTTAAGGGTGGTGGTAAATTGATTGGATCAAAAAGGCTTAAGGTGAATTCTAAGGTTTTACCCTTTGTCAACTTTAACAAAGACTTTACAAACCGACATACAACTGGTCCTTAAGTTTTTCACAACCATCCAAAAGTAATCTTACTAAGTTTTCTTCAAGAATTTCTAGAGATTTTAAAATCTAAAGATTTCAAAGAAACACACTACAAACTCTTCTACACTAATATCGCACAAATATAGCATTAAAATAAAAATTACAATATAATAAAAACTTGAATAGGATTTTCAAAGATCACTTCATTGATTTGATATGATGCGAAGAGTCCAAAAACATCGGAAATATTAAAAATATAAGCATATTTTAAGGGTGGTGGTAAATTGATTGGAGCAAAAAGGTTGTGACAGATGAACATATCAAAACTCTAGCTTCTTCGAACTTTAAAAACAACTTTAAAGTTATATCAACCCCTACAAGAAATAGATCTTAATTATCTTATGGTATTAAAAATACATAATGTAATAAAGGTCAAAAACGTCCTAATGTCAATTATCCATTAATAAGGGCTGTTAGTAACCTTCGTGCCCGAATGTCGATACAGAAGAATTCCATTAGGTGGCATGCATTATGGAGCACCCTTAGAACGAAGCCAGCCCTTGGAGTAAAGGGCCTTGGCGAATTATTCAACACCCTCGCAACAACCAACCCTCTTGCCCTTTTAGTGACCTTTTGGTGGTGGTTCATTCCTCCAATGACAACCCATGAATAATAGACTTGCCCATTGACTTCCCCCACCCTCACTTTATTATTAATTTCGCTTAAATGGCAGGGACTATTTGAAAGTAAATCCCAAAATATTTATAAGTAATCAAGGGGTGAACCGCAATTGGAATTAGGTGTACACCGTCTTTGGAATTATTTGAAATTACTTTGTAATTCATTAGATAATCTATTGTCATCTAAAGATAAGAGTAAATAAATATTATATGTAATAAGAGAAAGAATTTAATTTTTAGGAAAGATTCTAAGATATTAATAGAAATATTATTAAATTGCGATATCAGAGGGGATTCATTCCCCAGGAGTCGAACCTGAGAACTAACAATTTTTTCCGGGCAGTCAGCTCACACCCCGAGACAAAAAATCTCTCTCTGAATCGCAATATTTGATATAAGCATAGAAATTCTTCACTCCATTAATATATAGTATAACGAAAATTAAAAAATTTAGCTTAAAATGAAAAAAAGTTTTTCATACAAGTCCTCCTATTTTAATATAAAAGTAATTAAATTCTTTCTCTTTTTAAAAATTGATTTGTTAATCTGAACCCGAGCATATTTTTTGAAAAACATTCCAACTATTTTCAAAAATAAGATGCTCAAATCTTTACTATTATATGTAATATTCATTTACTATGAGTTAAGGATTCTTGATCACTTGTTTCACATTAAAATTAAAAAAATTAAAAGATAAAAATTTTTTCAATATATATATTTATAGCTGTAAGCTAATCTTCAGGAAAGTACAGAATTATAACTGAAGAAGAAATTCCAGGGTAAGTAATTACCTCAGACTCTCTTCTTCATAGTCCTTACAGTTATAATTCTCTACTTTCTGAAGATGAGCTTACAGCTCGAAATATATATATTGAAAAAATTTATATCTTTTAATTTTTTTAATTTTAATGTGAAACAAGTGACAGAATCCTTAACTCATAGAGCTAATAAACAAAATATATAAATGAATATTACATATAATATTTATTTACGCTCATCTTTATCTCTTATTGTCCTCTATTGTCTTCTACTTGGAAATGAAAGTGGAAGTGGAAGTAGGTGTACACAATTTTAGGCCGCGGCTCACCCCTCGTAAGTAATTAATTGGAAATCAACTTTTTCTCACTTTCCAGATAAATTAATCTATTAAAACAAATTAATAAATAAACGGTGTAAAAAGTTATTTTCACACGAACAATAATTAAGACTTTCACACGCTGAATATTATTTTTTTCTTCAAGTAATTAAATTATTTAAATATTAAAGAAAATAACGATTTTTTTTCTTCTTTTCACAGAGTTAAGATGAATTTGTCTGATTTGCCAATTGGGAACGAATTAAATGCTATTAAAAATAATTGATCTAGGTGTTTAAAAATATGGTGTTTATTTTAATACGCTTACAGCTGACCAAAGGAGCAGAAATCCTGCATTCACTAACCTATATATTTTGATTCTAAGTATTTAGGTTATACATTAATTAAAAAATCTCAGATTTCGGAAAAAAATGAAATGATTAGAGTATTTACTCAAATTACAAATATATATGCGATCTTTAAACTTGAAAAAAATTGTAGGACAACTGTTATAATATAAAAATAGCAGCATTGAAAAATAAGTAATCGAGAATCTAAATGAAGGATTCACCTAAAATACAATCATGAACAGGGCGTATGAGTATTCTAAATAGTGATGAACAAAGCAAGACCAAGACCAAGACTGCAAGACCAAGCTCATCACTAATTAATATAGGCAGAGGGTGTGTTTGTAAAGTCTTATATAGGGTGTTTAGAAAGCCCTGAGCACTTTTAAGAAAAATATTATTATTATTTTGATTTTGAGTATTTATATTAGTGATGAGCAAAGCAAGACCAAGACCAAGACTGCAAGACCAAGCTCACCACTAATTAATATAGGCAGAGGGTGTGTTTGTAAAGTCTTATATAGGGTGTTTAGAAAGCCCTGATCACTTTTAAGAAAAATATTATTATTATTTTGATTTTGAGTATTTATATTAGTGATGAGCAAAGCAAGACCAAGACCAATTCTGCTCATCACTAATTCTAAAATAATATTTTTTCAGACGTGCGATTTTTAATGAAAGCTTGAAGATTTTAAGCTTTTTTAAATTTTTTTTGAAATAAGTAATATATCACTGAAAAGAGAAAAATTTGGAAATTTGAGAGAATATTTAGAATTTACTAAATATTTCTTAATTTATAGATTTTTAAACTTGAAGAAAAATAAGCTGACGTGTGGCCATCCACTTGACTTTACCATACAACCTGGCCCCTCACTTATATTTAATATTTAATAAAATTATTTATAATCATGTAGAGGAGGGACGTAAGTTTTTCTATTTTTGGACTCCTGGGTGCCCACTGATTATGTATACAAAATTTGGTTGAGTTTGGTACAAGACCGTATATTTTCATTTTTTGACCCTACACCCCCCCCTTCACTTTAGGCGGTTAGTTTTTGCATTTTTAGACTTCTGGTGTCCCACTGATCATGTATACAAAATTTGGTTGAGTTTGCTCAAATTGGCAAGATTTTTAATTTTAAACCCCGCCTCCACCCCCTTATTTTGGGTCGATATGCACGAAAATCTAATCAGTTCTTAATCTCAATGCAACAAAACTACGTGTGAAATTTGGTTTTGATATTCACATCTAGTTTTTGAGCTAGCTCGTCCACAAAAATTTGGTAACGCACAGACTAACTAACTAACAGACATTTTGACAAAACAATTACTATCCCGAAAAATATAATTTTTTAGATATTCACTTATTTGGGTTTTTTGTAGAGCCAAATGGCATGGTTTCGCTCAATTTTTTTAATCAAAATAGTTTCTGCCGTTTTTGAGATATTTCGAAAAAAAGAAGGAAAAAAACACTTTTTTTCATGCACTATTACAATAATTGACCATGCCTTATATGGTAAAGTAAAAAGTCTATTGCATTTTAAATTAGAAATAACAACAACTCAAAACTGTGAACTCTGAACTGAATAGAGAATTTACTTATATTGAAAATTTAATGAAAATTTTAATATCTCAAGTTTTTTGAGTGATCTAATTTGATTTTTTAAAAATAAAATTTTGAGTTTTGTAAATTTTGAGCCAATTTTAAGTTAATTGTGAAAATAGTAATAAATCAGTCAACAAAATATTTAATCGGAATTAAAGTGAATATTTCTATATAATGAAAAATGTCTTATGTTGTACAGGACTCTTAAAATTAAATTAAAACAAATACAAATTAGATTAAAATTAAAGAAACAACCTTATTCTGAGAGTTTTTTGAACCAAGTACTGATATCTCTACTGTAGATACTGTTCGTACAATTTAAACTTAATAAAATGAATCAATGACAAAAAAATGTTGATACCATTATGACAACTCATAAATGCGGAGAAGAGGCCTCAATAAGAATTTTCGGAACATTTCACTAATTTGCTAAATTCTATATTAGGTAAGAATTATATATGTTAAATTTTTTTCTATGAACAAGTGAACGCATAGAGTAATAAAATGTTGATACTATCGGAAATGAATCCCCTCCCAGATGAAATTCAAATCTGATTTCCATTTCTATATATCCGAAATGACATCAGAAGTAAATGACCCTGTTAATCTATACGAAATACATATTAAGTAATGATTGTAACAAGCCTAGCAAAGGGAAAAAATTGGGCGGGCGCCTCGCAAGTTGGCGCCAGTAAAGAGATTCCACGATGTCTGCACGAGGAAGGAGAAGAGCTCAAGACCATACGGGTCAGATTAAGAGAAACGAGCCGCGGGTGATAGGAATCACAGGAATGTCACATTTATAAATAGCCGCCAGGAATTCGCTATCAAAGCTGTTTGCAATTTAGCAATTAGCCATAGCTCCTAAAGCCAAAGAAAAAGATCTATTAACGCTTGTAATAGAAAAAAATGTTAATCTGGTAAAAAGTTTAATTCAAAATATGCTGGTAAAATCATGCATGACCTCGCATCTGGGTTTTCAATCGAGAAATTGGAAATTCTTTCCAGTGCAAAAAGTTTATTGTGCTGCTAATAAGGAAATGAAAGAAAAAAGTTTAAATTCGTGCCTCATGCATCGGCTGTTGTTTGAGCGGTTATTTCAGATTAACTGAAATGATCTAGAACTGAAAAATTATATCATTTATATAGGCTTGACTTAATGGAAGTCAGGTTTCAAAAGAATTTTATAGGCACATTGTTCGCTGATTTTTTTACTTTACAAGCATTACGGGAAAATATTATTATTAATATTTATTAATTTTTTCATTAATAAGTTTACAAAATAATTAGTATAGAATAATATAGATTTTACGAGTGAGAAAATTAATTTATGAGAATTTTTTTAACTCCTTCGTAAGTAGGTAAATACCAATGGTATTTGGTATATCCCAAATACAGCCCAACAAATTCCCAATCAGATCCCAGTTGGGATAGCCTTACTGGGCATGACCTATCAGTGCCCAATTGGGTCCCAACAATAAATTGGGTCAATTTCTAGTCGGATATATATACAGGCACAAATGCCCTTTAGTAGTCCCCTGGATATAAGTACAGACACAGAAAGAAATGCCCTTTAGTACCTCCCACCTGGACCCCCTCCTCCCACCACCTGGGAGGACATAGGTAGGTAGGTACATAGGTAGGTACAGAGGCAGCTACAAATGCCCTTTAGTAGTATGTGATATAGGTACAGATACAGAGAGAAGCCCTTTAGTACCCCTGGACCCCACATCCCTGACTCCCCTCGCCTTGTATCCCACCTTCAAACCTGGCCCTGGACCCCAACCCCCCACCCCCTGGGGAACGGATAAACATAGGTATATATACAGGCAGAAATGCCCTTTAGTAGCCCCCTTGATATAGGTACAGACAGAAAGAAATACACTTTAGTATCTGACAACACCCACCCTGGACCCCCCTGGACTCCACCTCCCACCTCCTGCGGGGACGGACATAGGTACATAGGTAGGTATAGAGGCAAGCACAAATTCGCTTTAGTAGTATAGGATATCAAGAAAAAATATAGAAAAATAAAATTTAAGACATTTTTATATTAAAATGTTTATTTTTACTAGTTTCGCCAATGTTTGCCTCATCAGAACATATATTAAAAACTACATAAATTTTGGTTAACAACGCATCACTGGGTAACAAACAGAAGGAACCAAAACGGTCAAGAATTTTTTACAATAATCTACATCTTAATTATTGTAAATAAATTTTGGCCGTTTTGGTTCCTTCTGTTTGTTACCCAGTGATGCGTTGTTAACCAAAATGTATGTAATTTTTAAAATATGTTCTGATGAGCAAAACATTGGAGAAACTAGTAAAAACGAGGGGTGAACTGCGACCTAGAATCGTGTACACCTATTTCCACTTCCACTTTCATTTCCAAGTAGATGACAATAGATTATCTAATGAATTTCAAAGTAATTTCAAATAATTCCAAAGACGGCGTACACCTAATTCCAATCACGGTTCACACCTCAAGTAAAAATAAACATTTAAATAAAAAATGTCTTAAATTATATTTATCTATATTTTTTCTTGATAGAAGATGGAGTTAAACAAAAAAAATCTCATAGGATAATAGTATATTAAATACACTGACATACTATATACGTTTGATTTTAAAAAGACAGAACACAGAAAATTGTGAAGACTTTGGGAGGGTTTTGGTGATGAATATGGAAGACTGATGGATGGGTTTAATGGGGCAAATAGACGACAGACTACTGGAGAAGATCAAGAAAATAGAGGAGTGACCAGAAGAAGATTAAAGAAATCAAGAAACCAAAAATCCATAAGTGTTATGGTTATGAACAATTTTTTTATTCAAATGTATATATTTCGAAATATCTCAAAAACTAGTTTGAATCAAATGAGATGATAAAATTGGAGAGAAGTAGTTAAATCAAAAGTGTTAGAATCGATTACTCTATGGTTATGGTAGTTATAGTCATCATATTAGAAATTCATGGTAATAACGATAAGAGAATATGGCATCAATGAAAATTTTCTCTTATAACGATTCAGTCTCTACTTCGGAAGCCGTTTTCGAGATAAATTCAGCGAAAATAATTTGAACTGGCGATTCGGTCAACCAGTACAATATCTTGTCATATTGATGATTTGGAGGTCATCAATAATATTATTTATGAATTCCAAATCAATATGAATAATGTTTAGATAAGTGGTTTTATGTTCTTTATATTTGAGGGCCATAAGGAATTGTCAAAAGATCAGAATATTGAGAGCACGGTATTTTTTGTATATAATGGGCCGTCCATAAATTACGTCACACAGTAAGGGAGGGTGGCATCTCAGAGTTGTGACAAAATGTGACAGGAGGGGTCTTAAAAATTGTGATTAAAAGATAAAAGTAAATAAATATTATATGAAATATTCATTTACTATGAGTTAAGATTTTTAATGTGAAACAAGTGACCTAGAAATCTTAACTCATAGTAAATAAATATTTCATATGATATTTATTTACTTTTATCTTTATTAAAGATGTTTCACCTTGCACCAACACCACAATCTCTATTAATTATTGTGAAAAAAGTCAAATTAAAATTTTTTAAAAATTATAGGATATAAAAAGTGTTAGTGTGACGTCACAATACAAGGGACTCAATGAAAATATGACAGAATGTGACACAGGGGGGGGGGGGTCTAAAAATCTTGAAATTCGTGTTATGTAATTTATGGACGACCCTTAAAGAGAAATCACTGAGGTTGTCTTCTGCTTGATCCAAATAAAAATGTATTTATTTTTTTGAATCACCAATTTGGCTAGGTACTATAGGCAAATCAAAATCTTTTCAAATAAGTTTTTTTAACAGTTGCATACCAGGTTAAAAATCCTAGTGAAATGACCATGAGAAATCAAATAATTATTTGTATTTGTAGTTCTAAAATACGATTAGGAAGATATAATATAAGTATATAATAAATCACTTTCAGTGGAATTTTGTTTTGTTTTTTTAAATAAATTTTTCCAGAAGTTGCAGATATTTTCCTTAATTAATGCAATTCGAACCTTTTTTTCTGATTTTATTTATTAGGACCCAAATTCCAGATGTTACTTCTTCCTCTTTTTCACAGGATCGCAATCGCTTGCCTCTTAAAACAATGGACAGACTGACTGCAGGATTCTCAATCATTTTTAGCTAAAAATTTATATTTTCCAAAAAGGTATGATAGAGGCTTATCATAAAATATTCGAAGCCACCTGTCGTCTCTCTGTTTGGGCAAAATGGCAAGCATTTCTTTTATTTATGCCCATTTTTTAGAAAGAGAAAGACTGAGAAGGGGCGCTTTGTTTAAAATATCGATGGAAAATGTGTAAATTTTTTATTCCTCTGGTTCGTTTCGTTTTTTGTCGAGCCATTCATTTTCGAAGCGAGTGCATAAAAATCCAAACAATGATTGGGAAAATCGTAGTTGGGCTATAATTGAACGATGAATAGCCCATGCGGTCTCGAAATATCCCATCCACGTGCTAATTGCCTTGCTCTCTTCAAATATCTCTTTCGGCAAGCTTCTCCTCTTATACAATGCAAATAAATATCAAAGAAATGTAAACTTTTTCATTGGATAAATAAATACATCAATGATTTGGCATCCAGCTTCTGTCTCAATCGACAATTCCTTGTGCCTTAAAAGAATTAATGACTTGGCACGCTTGAGAAATGAGCCAGCCAAGTGTAAATCAGACTGGCTTATCGAGGGTTCCGTACTCTGTATTTCTAAATCATTACTTAAGCTATCAAATTCGTTCTTATTTGTGGTTGATAAAGAGATCATGAGAAAATTTGTAGATTTCCCTTAAAAAGACTCGCACACACAGTCATTTTAAAATAAATTAAAAAAAAATAAAAAAAAAAATAAAAATTTATTTTTTAAAGTCGATTCAATGGAATAACCTCAGGAGCCTATTTGACTCTTTATTAACATTTGATATGTTTAGTAGAAATAATTTATCAAATGAAGAAAGAAAATAAGCTGACATGCGTTCTGATGTGGCCATCCACTTGACTTTACCATATACCCTGGCCCCTGTCTTATATTTAGTATTTAATAGAATTATTTATAATTATGTAGGGGGGTTAGTTTTTGAATTTTTAGACTTCTGGGGGTCCACTGATTATGTATACAAAATTTAGTTGAATTTGGTTCATAGACCTATATTTTCATTATTTGGCCCTAGACCCCCCCCCATTTAGGGCGGTTAGATTTTGCATTTTTAGACTTCTGGGGTCCACTGATTATGTATACAAAATTTGATTGAGTTTGCTCAAATGGCCTAGATTTTTCATTATTAACCCCCTTCAACCCCCTTAATTTTGGATCGATATGCACCAAAATCTAATCAGCTTTTAATCTCAATGGACCAAAACTGCGTGTGAAATTTGGTTTTGATATTCACACTAGTTTTTGAGCTAGCTCGTCCACAAAAATTTGGTAACGCACAGACTAACTAACAGACTAACAGAATAACAGACTAATAGACATTTTGACAAAACAATTATTATCTCGAAAAATATTATTTTTCAATGTTCACTTATTATGGCATTTTCGTAGACAGAAAAGCCATGGTTTCGCCCATTTTTACTTTACCACACAGAGTATGGTCAAGTATTGTAAATGTGCATGAAAAAAGTGTTTTTTTCCTTCTTTTTTTCGAAATATCTCAAAAACGGCTGAAACTATTTTGATTAAAAAAATTGAGCTAAACCATGGCATTTTGTTCTACAAAAAAGCTCTAATAAGTGAACATCAAAAAAATTATATTTTTCGAGATAATAATTGTTTTGTCAAAATGTATGTTAGTTAGTCTGGTTGTCTGGTTGTCTGTCTGATTGTCCGTTATTCTGTGCGTTAACAAATTTTTGTGGACGAGCTAAGCTCAAAAACTAGTGTGAATATCGAAACCGAATTTCACGCTAGTTTGTTGCATTGAGATTAAAAACTGATTAGATTTTCGTGCATATCGACCCAAATTCGGGGGTGAGGGGGTTAAAAATTAAAAATCTAGGCTATTTGAGCAAACTCAACCAAATTTTGTATACATAATCAGTGGGACACCAGAAGTATAAAAATGCAAAAACTAACTCTCCTCCCCCTACATGATTATAAATAATTTTAGGTGGCCATGTTATATGGTGAAGTCAAGTGGATGGCCACATCAGAACACGTCAGACTTATTTTTTAATCTAAATAGTTTCAGCCGTTTTTGATATATTTCGAAAAAATGAAGCAAAAAAAAATCACTTTTTTTCATGCACGATTACAATACTTGACCATACCCTGTATGGTAAAGTAAAAAAATGTTTAAAATGGATGATGATATCCAACACAAGCGTTTTTTGCTGGTCTCTTAAGTTTTGGTTAAAAACATCTCATAAATAATGAAACAGTGAAACAGATAGGTATTAAAAATATTTTTAAAGTGATTTACTATTTTACGTCTAAGTAATATATGCGTACATAAACAAGATAAATAATATAAAGTTTTTAACCTAAATTTTAAGATAGTTTTTATTATTCCAGTTTAGCAGTTAGCAGCAGCAATAAATTGTACGATATGTTACAATTTTTTTCTGTAATTGTCCGAATCTCCTGATTTATATTTGTATTTATTGAGATTTTTTGTCTTTATCCACTTTAGCACCTGCTGATGACAAAATTTGAAAGATTGCCAAAATAAATAATATATAATATATACATGATATACCTTGTAAAATTTGGACCAATAGATACAAGCATGTTTTTTCTGGATGAATTATTATGAATTACACGACTATAAAAAGTTCTTAATTCGTTGATCATTAAATAAAACCCTATAATTTTGTTTTAAGCTCCATCCGTTTCAAATAATTAGGAATATATCTAATTTTTATTGAATAACCTGACGAGAGCGAAAAAATCTACACTTGGTTAGTGAAAAAATGGCAAAGGTCATTGCAAAACAAAAAAAAAAGAAGAAAACAAGATAAACTTGTCAGATTCCCAAAAAGAATTGGTTTAATATGAGTATAATTAATGTAATTAATTTAACTCGGTAATTATTTCGCCATTTCTTTTGTTAATTTTTACTCTGCGAAAGGTTTTTCTAAAGTTTTTCTACTCGGTTTATAATGATAATGCCTTCCAAAATAAAATGATTTCAAAAAGGAATTTTTATGTCTCAAATAAAAAAAATCTTGACGCAAGATTCGGATGTTTATTTTTCATTTAGGTATTTAATTAATAGTGAAAATAGTTAAATTTTTGTTTGTATAACAATTTCAAATATTAATAAATCTCTAATATTTTCAGAAATATTTCAAGAACAACCTTGATTTGATGAATAAATGTAAAAGAACAAAATTTCCCGTAGTTTAATTTTTTTATTTTACTAGAAAAATCAATGAAGTTGTACTGTGCTTGATGCAAATAAATATACACATTATATTTAGTAATATACTATATATAATATATAATTTATTTGTTATAGACTCACAGTTTCTAAGGTTTGACCTTCATCATTAGTCTTTTTAATTAGAAAGATTTTATAGTCTCTAAACAAATAAATTATGCAAATATAATAGCTGCAAGGCCCGCCTTCGGTGGCCCTTTTTCTAGCCAGGGGCTCGCCCCCTGGACCCACCCCAAACCTCACCCAGCACCCCCACCCACACCACCACCCCAATGTACAGGCAAAACCTTAATTTTATAGATATAGATAATTTCATTTAAATTGGTAACCATGAGGACTGTTTTTGTTGGGGGACGGACATTGATACATAGAAGATAGGTACAGAGACTGGCACAAATGCCTTTTAGTAGTATGTGATATAGGCAGGTACAGATACAGAGAGAAATGCCTTTAGTACCCCTGGACTCCCACATCCCTGACTCGACACCCCCTGGACCCCACCTTCAAACCCCAGTCCCTGGACCCCAACCCCCACCTCCTGGGGGATGGACAAACATAGGTATATATACAGGCACAAATCCCCTTTAGTAGTCCCCTGGATATAGGTACAGACACAGAAAGAAATACCTTTTAGTACCTTCGAAACCCCCCCCTCTGGACCATCCCTGGGGGGATATAAGTACATAGGTGAGAGGTACAGAGGCAGGCACAAATGCGCTTTAGTAGTATAGAATATACCACATTTATATTCGCATATATATGTAATATGTTTATTTGCACCAAGCAGAAGAAACCTAACTGATTTTGTTTAATAAGAATTAGGGCTTGCAAGAACCCGTGAAAATTTCAAAACCCGGTTTTCGGTTTTTCATATAGTGCAAACCCGGGTATCTTCATGTAAATTTTGATCACCAGCAAAAGAATTAAACTGAGTTTCAGCATCATCATCATCATCATTTTTTAGAATCTGAAATTTCATCTGGATCTAGTGCATCGGGGGGGGGGGGGGGGGATATGACTGAACCTGGTACAATTCTGTATGACACCAGGGCTAATTTAAAACTATCCTCCAGAGAATACAATGTTACATTGAAATAGCTTCAATTTACCAAAACCCCCGTCACCCCACTCCAACCCCAGAAAAATATGGCTAGTCGATAACGATAACATTAATTGGAATGACATGCGTAACTTTTTTGCCGCTTACCAGTGGAATGAACTCTGCATCGAGAGATAAAAACGCTTCAGAATTCGCAGACGCCCTTAACGAGGCAACTCAAATAGGCTTAGAAACCTATATCCCCTCAAAATTGATTAAAGGGAACTAGGATTCTAAGCCTTGGTTTGGTAGACAATGCGCAGATTCCGTCCGTGAAAAAAACAAATCTTTTCAGAAATGGCAACTTTCACGGCTAGAATGTGACCAAGTTGCATTTACCAAATCGCGAAGCTCATGCAAAAAAATCATCTCTGAGGCAAAGAAATCATTCGACCAGAGGATAGCAGACCGTCTCGCATCTTGCCCCAATGGAAAACGGGCCTTTTTCTCGTTACATAAGGCAATAAATAGAAATTTCGCGTCCCCCTCACTTCCGCCCCTCTTTCACCCAAATGGTTCAGTAGCCACGACCCCCGCTGAAAAAGCCGAATCACTAGCATCCTATTTCGCAACTAACTCCACTTTAGATGACAAAGGGCTTAACCCGCCCACTTATACCCCCCAAACCAACCTCATGGGCAAAATAATTTTCAGGCCCCAAATAATCATAAAAGCCATTAATAAATTAAATTCCAAATCCGCCGCTGGCCCAGATAACATCCCACCAATTCTCATTAAAAAATGCGCCCCTGAACTTGCCCCTATCTTATCCAAGCTATTCCAACTCTCTTACGAGTCGGGCATATTCCCCAAAAGCTGGAAAATAGCCAGAGTCACACCTATTCCTAAAAAAGGAGACACATCACAAATCTCTAATTACAGGCCTATCTCGATCACCTCTGTTCTTTCCAAATTAATGGAATTAGTCATAAACCAACACGTCCTTCATCACTTAGAAAACAATAAATTAATTCACGATAGACAATATGGATTCAGACAAAATCGTTCCACAGGCGACATCTTAACCTATGTCACCCACACCTTGAACAATACTCTAGAGGCCGGAAAAGAAACCCTCGCTGTAGCCCTTGATATCTCCAAAGCTTTTGACCAGGTTTGGCACAAAAATCTTCTTGCCAAACTACCAGCCTTTGGATTCACACCAACACTTCGCAAATGGATAGAAAGCTTTCTGACAAACCGAAGTATAAAAGTTGTGGTGGATGGAACATCATCTGAATCGTTCTCCACAAACTCTGGTGTTCCCCAAGGCTCTGTAATCTCCTCCACACTCTTCCTTATTTATATAAACGACCTTATTGATCAAACGGCAAACCCCACTCATTGTTACGCCGACGATAGCACTCTACACGGCAAACCCTCTCTCCCAAATAATCGAATCAATATTGCCTCCTCAATTACTCTCGACTTAGACAAACTGAATAAATGGGGCTCTCAAAATTTAGTTAACTTTAATTCAAATAAGACTCAATGTTGTCTAATTTCTAGGCGCGAAAATAGAGATTTCCCTGATATTCACTTCGATTCGAATACCCTGAAAATGTGTGACAGCCTATCCATGTTGGGCGTCTCTGTCGCATCTGACCTGTCTTGGAATGAACACATCTCCTCTGTGGCGAAATCTGCAGCAAGGAAGATTGGCTTCTTATTCAGGTCCAAGCGATTTTACAAACCCCCACAACTTCTCACCATCTACAAGGCCCAAATCCGCCCCTGTCTCGAATACGGCTCTCATCTATGGAGAGGAGCCTCAAAATATTCTCTTGCTACCCTTGATGCAATTCAGAAACGAGCCGTCAGGCTAATTGACGATTCTACCCTCACCGACTCCCTCGACTCGCTAGCTCATCGAAGAGATGTCTCTGCCCTTTCCCTTTTCTATAGATACTATCACGGCAGGTGCTCTGACGAGATAAAATCAATAATTCCCCCCAAAGCATGCTTTGCACGCAGCACACGTTTTGCCGACTCCCAACACTCTTTCGCTGTCAAATTGGAAAAGTGCCGGACCACTTCATTCGCGAATACATATATCCCCATGACTTCAAGGAACTGGAACTCTCTCCCAGCCTCTATCTTTCCCAGCACCTATGATCTTCAAACCTTCAAAACCAGGGTGCATAGACACCTGCGTCTACATCCTCTCTCTTAAACAACTTTCCCTTCTCTTCGGTAATGCAAGGGTCTTTCGAGATCCATAGGGGCTACATCTTTACTGGTGCACCCCTTCTTGCATTCGATTGCATTAAAAAAAAAAAAAAAAGCTTCTAACAATACAACTAGTCCATTCAGAAACGCATACCAAATTGAGTCATTTTGTAAACTTAAAATAATAATCAAACATGAAATAAACTTCCACTTTTATATAAATAGAAAAATTCCTCTATATCCGATGCCAAGTGATTAATAGGTATTTCCTGAATCATTAGATGAAAAATGTGCCCACCTTTCATTTTTCTTTTTGTCCTGTTGATCCGGGTGTTAAGTTAAATTGGCTGTTGTAGTTAGACAGTCAATTCGAACGGCGTTACTCATGATGCTCTCCTCGATGTCGTGTTGTGGGATAGAAATGTCGCAAGATGTTTTTTCTGACCTGCAAACAGATAAAAAGACGCGAGGAGTCAATTTAGGCAAATTCACCTCTAAACCCCATCACCAATCATCATTGAGACTGACTTGAAATGAAAAAAATTTACAGAAATGTTGCATAGTACTATATAGTATTCAGTAATTATTTAAAATATTGTTATTTTATAGCAGTCCCTACAGTTTCGATAACCTGATGACGACACTTTTTATTTATGAAAAATTTAACTATTTACAGGCTACATTTATCCAGATGGAGATGGAATTAAGACTTTGAATCGTTAACAAATAAACATTTAATTAACCAATCTAATGAAAACACTTAATGATTAGAAAATTACCAAATAAAATAAGAAAATAAAATTTTATTATATGGTAGGAGATATCAAGGAAAAATAAATTATTCAAATGCCCTAGGTAAAATTTTGTTTAAGTTTAGATAGTAGCGAATTACTTTTGAAAACTTCAATTATTTAAGAAAAAATACAAAAGTAAATGAATGAAATTATGAAATATTATATTATATTCACCTTCGATGGATGCACTGGGCGATCGATCTATCTCTTGTCTTTCTCATCGTCTCCAGATGTTGAAGAAACTTTTTTGAGTGAATACCTATAACACTTGACATAAACATTAGTAGCAACTCCCCCCCCTTTTACTACATACTAATTTAGTCATCAAGACGTATGTAGTAAACGAAATAAATCCCTTTAATTCGCGGAAAATTCAAATTTTATTTCATCCAAATCAAATTCTTATAATTTGAAATATCAGAGTAAAATTCGAATTCTTATAATCGGACTTCGAGAGAGCCTGAAGACGTATGTATCAGTGAGAGTGGCCTTGATTTTTTGGAATACGGATAGAACGAGAGACCAGGGCGAGCTGAAAGAGATCCTACCTAACATTTCCACTTGCCTCATCTATACAAGACTGACATAATTATAAATACCATGTACATATTTCAGTGTGTTTATCAGATATGGGGTAAAAATGAAAAACCTTATTAGGCAAGTGGATAAATATATGAGAAAAGACGCAGTGCACCGTCTCCGCCAACCGGCCGGCAGAGCCCTCGTGCCCCTAGCCACAAGGCAGCCGCTCTTCTTCCTTAGGCTAATCCTGAGGAAGCAACGGACAACCTTCTGGTCTTCGTTCTAGTCCATAGAGCCACCTCAAACCCGCCCTCAAAGACACAAAGTCACCAGGCTCCCATTCCCACCCCATTGTTCCATTTGAACAAGGCGTCAAGCGACGACTTTTCGGTAAGACACAAAACATGCAAGCACATGCAAGATGAACCTGGACCTCGATCTTTAGAAATCCGATCGAATCGGTCACTTCCCTCGTGACTCGTTCATGGGTCCAACAAATGGGTGGCGTCGATTTTAGCTCTCTTGCGGGTCTTAATACTAAAACAACCTTAAAACTAAATTGGAGGGCACAAGAGAGGGAAACACATCACAAAATATTCCTAAGAGGCCTAAGATAAACGACACCGCATTTGTTGTCTCCAGGAAGGAAATCAAAGGGAAGAATGCAGGTCCCCAACACAGAAAGAGAGAACGTCATCGTTGGCATGGCATATCATCCCACCCTCCCTCTAAACTATATACTCAATTGCATAATAGATCTACTAAAACTGTGAATTTAATTTTAATAATTTTGTATCACATATTCTGTATCTAAGAATTAAATTTGATATTAAAATAGCGAAGAATCCCATCGGTGGTTGAGGCGGTGAAATCTGAAAATCCCTACGAATATTCTATTGTAATAAATTATCACTTTGTGAAGATCCTCCAATGGTTTCCTCGTTGTTTCAGTAGAGATGAAGATGAAATGGGGATCTGAAAATCCTAATGTGATTTTCTTTTACGTTAAAAACTAAAGAATAAAAATTATTGAAAAATGAAATGATTAGAGTGATTTTAATTTATTTTTGATATTAAGAATTGCAAAAAATTGAAAAGTAAATTAAATTGAAAATGAATTTAAGATATGAACGAGATTAATTTGATCAAAAATTGCATTTGTGAAACATTTAATAGCCAAGTTATTTAATTAAAAATTTATTAAATTATAATTGAAAGGAAGAACTTTAATATAATATATGAAAATAAGTTACGTATTAAATTTAGGTACTGAATGTAGCTAAGGGGTATGCTGTAAAAATGAAAAAACACCCTAATTCTTCTGCCTACTATAATCTATCTATAAAATAAACCCTTTGAAAGCTTTAACTAAATGCCATGCTAAAAAATATAATACTCATATTTGGTGCGCTGTTGAGAAGTACATAAATGTGTCGGATTTGATAAAATACAGCAGCGAAACATCACCAAAGTGAAGGATCCATGAAAAAGAAGAGAAAAATAAAGTTAGAAAATGAATATTAAATATAATATTAAATGAGATTAAATAAAAATTTGAAGATGTATGAAATTTAATTTATCAATGAGAAATTTACTCTACTCTAACATTTTTTATAAGGATTTTGAATGCAGAGCATTGAAATCTCTGAAATAAGGGGGATCTGATTCTAATTGAGAAGGTTTGAGAGATAATTAAAAATAATGAAATCTTCATGACAATATCTTTGAAATTACGAAAGTAGAAGTTATAACTATAAAATAAATACTAACCTCGTCGTTAAAAGAAAAGGCTAAGCTCGCAGGCAGCCGAAGATCTCGTTGCTCAGATGATTTTGTCACCTTTAAGAAAATGATTGCAAAATTAGTATACGCTACATATATATCGAGAGAGGAATTTTTGAAATTAAACAATCTTTAGATCAAATTAAATTTTTAATTGAAAAGAGAAGAAATATCTAAAAAATATTATATTCAAGAATTACTTTTTAAATTACTATTATAGAAATAAATATAAGTAATAGAAAACTACCCGAGGGACCCCGATGCCAGACTGGGGTCATCTCGATGAAACGATGGCTTCTTTCTATAAAAATAAACAGCTATGAATTTAAAGGTATGTATGTTTATAAATATAATGTTTAAATTACCTGATTTGATTCAGAAGCGAATCCCTCGTTGGGCGACATTATGGTAAATGATAAAGAAGAATGGGGAACTGAAAATTCCTAATTCTAATTCTAATTTACCTATTTATCAAAAAAATTGAATAATTTCAAGAAAACTATTGAAAATTAAATTAGTGAATGGTTTTAATCCACTAATTTAATGAATTGCCAAAAATTTAAATTTGAAAATTTATTTAGCTATGATTGAAATTAATTTGATCTGAAATTAAATTTACTGAATATTTACTTAAGTTATTTAAATTTTTTGAAAATTGGTTTAGAATAATTATGAAAGCAAGAACTTTAAAATCTAAAATGAATTTATTTTAATGGAAATAACTTAAATATTAAAGTAATAACTGATTCTAACTAGAGGGGTATGCTGTAAAAAAACACTTAAAAATTAATTATATAAAAAAATTGATATACTCAAGTTTGGTGGCTGTTGGTGAGAAGAACAACACATAAATGAATCGAATAAGGGACCGAGGCATCAATGAAGTGGTTGATCCATGAAAAATAAAATAAAAATAAATTAGAAAATAAGAAATTGTGTAAATGAATATTAAATTTGATAACTTTTAAGGAGTTAGGTATTGGTTCTAGGTGAAACATTTTAATATAATAATAAAACTTGAGCAAGATTATAGGTAGATTTTTTTGTGAAACCGACCTCGCATCTTGCTCAAGTTTTATTATTATATTAAATTTGATGATAAAGAGGTAAGATAAAAAATACATATAAAGAATTAGCTTAAATCGAATTTACTAATGAGAAATTTAGTATTCTACCAAATCATTGAACTCCCTAAGATAAGGGGAAGTTAATTTGTAAATCGAAGAGTTTCATAATTAATATTTGATTGATAATTTCAAAAAAATAAACTTATATGAGATTTTTGAATTCTCTCTATATTTTTTTTTAAATTTTTCTAAAAAATTTAGAAATATAATGAATAAGTAAGTATAGGTACTTACCTCGGAGTTAAAATAGGGTGCTTAATCTCGCAGACAGCCGATGACCTTATCCGTCAAAATGACTTTGTCGTTGGCGATTACTAGAGGGGATTACTGGGAAATTGTTCACAAGAAGTGGTGTTCCGTTGCCTTCCTCTGGATTTATTGAGATGTTTCGTATTTTCGACATAGATGAAAATTATTCTGGCTGAAGCCAGATTCGATCCCGAGTAAGCTCGAAGTCTATAGGCACTCCATCTTTAAAAAAATAAATTAAAATTAATCAAAGAGCTTGTCTAGATGTAACATTATATAGGAATAAAGAAATATTTTCAATGAAGTAATTTATATGTAATGTGAAAAGTGAAGAAGACGAAATTATTTTTAAAATATCCAAAAAATATTAATTTATTCGAGGATAATGAAAAATTTTTCAAAGCCTCGACACGCTCTTTACAAAATTTGATTTTCTTTTTACTTCGATTGGTTTTGGCTGGAAAGTTGAAACTTGGCGTTGAATTTATTAAAACAAAATGTGGCAGCTTTTAGCTCATTAGATCCAACCGTAGGAGAGCTTTTTATAAAAGTATACATGTTTTGTTTTTGTTTTGAAAATGCAACTTTTTTTTCACTAGAGTCAATAAAATTATGCTTAAGAGCTCAAAAAATGAATGCTTAATTTTTCAAATAATTAGCAAATAAAATATAATTATTTCAGGAACATATTTTCACGCACATGCATAAAATCACCCAGGGGATAACAAATCACATTAATATTTATAAAACATTTTCGTTAATTAATAAGTTGTTGTAGGGAAATAAAGACAATAGCTTATGCAAATATTTTTATTTATGCTAACGTTTCATCAACTTTGTTGAATTCTTCAGGGCTCAGACAAATTAACTTCTTTGCATATTTGTCATTTTATAAATAATCATTCTTAGCAAACACATATAAGCCAGTCATCGAACAGATTAAAAATATTTCCTATCAATCTGTTCGATGACTGGCCTATATGTATTTGCTAAGAATGATTATTTATAGAATGACAAATATGCAAAAAATGTAATTTGTTTGAGCCCTGAGGAAGTCAACAAAGTTGACGAAACGTTGGCATAAAATAAAAAATATTTGCATAAGCTATTGTCCTTATTTTCCTACAACAACTTATTAATTTAATCGATGGACATAAATAATCAAAATAATTTTCGTTACTATAACAGACAGGAAAATAAAAATCGAAATGTAAAATCAAATGAATTTAATCATTTACTTACAATTAACTTTCATTCCCTTTTTAATTCACAAAGCAAATAGGATTTCGATCTATTATATTATTTGATCTGTGTGGTGGTTTAAATCTAATGATGATCCTTATTTGATGGATATTTAATAAAGACATTTGTAATTTTTAAAATAAAACTTATTTTAAAATAAGTCCAAATACCTGGCGAAAAAGTGAATTAATTTTAGAGATGAATGGTCTCTTTATTAGCGGTATTGTTAAGGAGGCGCCACCGGCGCCCCGAATTGTTAATCGATTTCAAATTCAAATTTGAATCTTGTTATTAAAGATACATATCTACTATATGGGCATGGGCGTCCGCAGGAAACTTTCCCAGGGGGTCCAGTAAAACCTTAATATATCTATATATATAAAAATCAATCTGTGTTCGTTGGTTGGTTGGTTCAATGAACTTCGACACCGTTTATCCGATTGAGATGAAATTTTGAACACATATTTATCACAGTCTATAGGATGATGATGATATAGTTTCATCAATTTAAAATTAATTTCATTTTTGAATTTTATTTAAAGGCCATAAATTTTATTCAAAGCTCTAAAAGGGTCATGAAATAATGAAAAAGGTTAAAATGGTCAGGTCGACAAACAAAGAACCCCTCTTCACAAAGGAAGTTAGCATTTTTTTTTCATTTTCTTTTTTTTTAAAGTTTGAAAATATCATAGAGAGATATCTATATATATAAAAATCAATCTGTGTTCGTTGGTTGGTTGGTTCAATGAACTTCGACACCGTTTATCCGATTGAGATGAAATTTTGAACACATATTTATCACAGTCTATAGGATGATGATGATATAGTTTCATCAATTTAAAATTAATTTCATTTTTGAATTTTATTTAAAGGCCATAAATTTTATTCAAAGCTCTAAAAGGGTCATGAAATAATGAAAAAGGTTAAAATGGTCAGGTCGACAAACAAAGAACCCCTCTTCACAAAGGAAGTTAGCATTTTTTTTCATTTTCTTTTTTTTAAAGTTTGAAAATATCATAGAGAGATATATATATATAAAAATCAATCTGTGTTCGTTGGTTGGTTGGTTCCAATGAACTTCGAAACCGTTTATCCGATTGAGATGAAATTTTGAACACATATTTATCACAGTCTATAGGATGATGATGATATAGTTTCATCAATTTAAAATTAATTTCATTTTTCAATTTTATTTAAAGGCCATAAATTTTATTCAAAGCTCTAAAAGGGTCATGAAATAATGAAAAAGGTTAAAATGGTCAGGCCGACAAACAAAGAACCCCTCTTCACAAAGGAAGTTGGCATTTTTTTTTTTCATTTTCTTTTTTTTAAAGTTTGAAAATATTTATAGAGAGATTACTCATAAAAAAATGACACACGTTATAAATGTATAGCAATATAGTATACATATAAGTTAAAGGTATAAACAGGGCCGGGCTAAGAGAAAATTTTACTACAAGCATGAAATATTTTTGCGCCCCCCCCCAGCAAATTTAGCAACAATCATAATAGAACAATATACATGTAGAGGTATATAGTATACATATAAGTTAAAGGTATAAACAGGGCCGGGTTAAGAGAAAATTTATATTTTTGCGCCCCCCCCCCCCCAGCAAATTTAGCAACAATCATAATAGAACAATATACATGTAGAGGTATATAGTATACATATAAGTTAAAGGTATAAACAGGGCCGGGCTAAGAGAAAATTTATATTTTTGCGCCCCCCCCCCCCAGCAAATTTAGCAACAATCATAATAGAACAATATACATGTAGAGGTATATAGTATACATATAAGTTAAAGGTATAAACAGGGCCGGGCTAAGAGAAAATTTATATTTTTGCGCCCCCCCCCCCCCCCCAGCTAATTTAGCAACAATCATAATAGAACAATATACATGTAGAGGTATATAGTATACATATAAGTTAAAGGTATAAACAGGGCCGGGCTAAGAGAAAATTTATATTTTTGCGCCCCCCCCCCCCCCCAGCAAATTTAGCAACAATCATAATAGAACAATATACATTTGGGCCAGTAAAATAGAATCTTCAAATATATCTATTCAAGACTTTATTATAGAATAACAGTACTAATAAAACTTCAATAAACAAGTTGCGTGGGGGTCCAGGGGGCAAAGCCCCCTAGTAAGGGGCCCGCCGAAGGCGGCCTCACAGCTAGTTTATGTATATAAGTTAAAATTTAGTGTATAAAGTTCTATATATACATATCCTATACTACTAAAGCGCATTTGTGCCTGCTTCTCTACCTAACTATGTAAACTCCCGTCCCCCCAGGGGGTGGGAGGTGGGGTCCAGGGGTTGCGGTTGGCAAGTACTAAAGGGTATTTCTTTCTGTGTCTGTGCCTATATCCAAGGGGCTACTAAAGGTCATTTGTGCCTGTATATATACCTATGTTTGTCAGTCCCCCAGAGGGTAGGGGTTGGGGTCCAGGGGCGGGTATTTGAAGGTGGGGTCCAGGACGTAGGGAGTCACGGATGTAGGGGTCCAGGGGTTATCTATTTATATAAAATTAAGGTTTTTTATGAACATTGGGCTGGTTGTATGGGTGGGTTTCGGGGGGGGGGTCGGGGGCGAGCCCCTGGCTAGCAAGAGGGCCGCCGAAGGCTAGTATATTTATTAATACAATAGAAGAAAAATGAATACATAGTATTTATCTATAAAGTTAGATTAAAAACAATATTTTTCCGCTTAAAACAATTCAGAAAAAAATCAGAACTCAAAACCTGGGGGCTTTGGACTCCCTCCCCCCCCCTCTCCACCTGCCACACTCTTAAGTGTGTGGTTTTCTGCGCAGGCGAACGAGGCGCGTGCTTGAAGACTCATAATAAAAAATTGAGCAAAACCATGACGTTTTGCTTCACAAACAGAAGGCTAGAAATGCAAAAACTAACCACCCAAAATTGGTGTGTGTGTGGGGGGGGGTTAAAAATAAAAATTCTAGCCCTTTAGACCAATGCCCTTCTTCATATCTTACAAAAAGCAGAGAAATCTCATCCAAAATATTCTGTGAAAAAACAGGCCAAGTTCGAAAAAGTGTGCAGTCAAGTTAAATTCGCCAAGAATAATTGAGAAAATAGTAGATCTCTCAACATAATTATTTTGGCGAATTTAACTTGGCTGCACAATAGATTTTACTACTTTTTCGAACTTGGCCTGTTTTTTCACAGAATTGGTTGGAATAAGAATACACCGTATATTTTAAATCCTCTAAAATTTATATTTCTCTATATTTCAGGTTCGAATCGGGCATGATCATAATAGAATTTTGAAAAAATCAATTTTCATTAAGATAAACAAAGAGGTTGTCTTCTGCTTGATGCAAATAAACAAACATATTCACATATATAATATATCATATATGTGTGTATGTTTATTTGCATCAAGGAGAGAACAACCTCTGTGTTTCTCTTATGAATCAACAGGTCTGCTATTCTCGGCAAAATAAATACATTTCAATTAAAATCAATTTTTTCGAAATTCAAGAGGCTCACTTGTTTTTATGTAAAAATCTTTTACTTCTAAAATTTAGTGCTCCTATGTGCACCATGCACGTGCCTTAATATGGGAATCTCTGCTTAAGAGAGGGGTTGTCTTTCACGCTCTGCCTTTACAAGTTCAGATACAGGTACAAATGAGCAAGAGTTCATTTGGAAAGCAATACATTTAACAAGTCGACAAGTCACTGTCTCCAGCTCGTCCTTTGATTTTTTTTCTCTCCCTTCGTGCGTTTCCAGTTGATTATTTTATATGTTGGGAAATTAACTTGGCCATTTACGACCAGAGCGTATCGAATGGCGGCTGGCTCTTCCTCAGCACGTTGCTCACTCACCTGGGCTCTTTATGACCCTAGCAGAGCACGTCTCTAATGAACACTGCCTTTGTCAGGATTCAAATGCTACCAGAGTAATTTCCTTTCTCCCTCGCATTCACTCATCTATTAAACAGTACCTTTATTACTCTTTCTATTACCAATACTCAAATAAATAGCCAGGCGCTGGTTCTTACTTAATTTTTCTTCACTTAACAAATTTAAAATAAAATCCTTAAAATTACTGTTTGATCGGCAGATCAAGTGAAAATTTAAATAAACTGAGACGTTCTTATGTGGCCAACCACTTGACTTTACTATACAACCTGGCCCCTTACTTATATTTAAGATTTAATAAAATATTATAATCATGTAGGGGGTGGGTAGTTTTTGCATTTTTAAACTTCTGGTGGCCCACTGATTATGTATACAAAATTTGGTTGAGTTTGGTACAAGGGCCTATATTTTCAGTTGTTGACCCCCCCCCCCCCATTTTGGGTGGTTAGTTTTTACATTTTTAGACTTCTGGGGTCCCACTGATTATGTATACAAAATTTAGTTGAGTTTGCTCAAATGGCATAGATTTTTAATTTTTACCCCCCCCCCCCCCACAACTCCCCTTAATTTTGGGTCGATATGCACCAAAATCTAATCAGCTCTTAATCTCAATGGATCAAAACTACGTGTGAAATTTGGTAACACACAGAATAACACCCTAACAGACATTTTGACAAAACAATTATTATCCTGAAAAATATAATTTTTTCGATGTTCACTTATTAGAGCCTTTTTGTAGATTGAAATTCCATGGTTTTGCTCAATTTTTTTTAATCAAAATAGCTTCAGCTTTTGAGATATTTCGAAAAAAAGAAGGAAAAAAACACTTTTTTATGCACGATTTCAACACTTGACCATACCCCTGTATGGTAAAGTAAAAAATAAATTAATGAGCTTGTCCTCTGCTTGATACAAATAAACATATATAGATATAGATATGTATTTATATAATTTGTTTGAAACTAAAATTTCGATGGTTTGACCTACATCATCATTCTATTAATTAGAAATATTTTATCTATTATTTCTCAGGGGGTTCAATTACCCAATTGGATATAGAAAAATTCCTTTTGTTGCTATTTGAAATTTGTAAGTTAAGAGTACATGTCATTTTCTCCAAAATCAAAAATTATATTAAAATTTTAATCAAGTGAGATCGATGTTATAGAGAGAGCTCATTTTTTTGTGAAATCGGAAATAAAAAACAATTTTTTATCATTGGGTTTGAAAATCAGATTATTCTCACAAATAAGTGTTTGGGGGTAGATTATTAATTTTATTTTATTAAATCTTCTGGTTTTATCTTCACACCTCACCAATTATAATAAAAAAAAATTCCACTTTTATTATATACAAAAGTACATATGTAAATGAGATTCAATTTTTAATATTAAATTAGTATATTTTTATTATATTTAACCTCTGGCTATAGCTAATACATGATGGATGTTTTATTAATAAAACCAAAATTTTAAAATTAATTTTAATAAAAATTTATATTTTTATTGATTTTAATACATATTTATGAATCATTTAGCGATTAAATAAATTAGCCTGAGGCAATCTTGAATATTGGAATATTTGATATCTATCTACTCTTATTAAACGAGCGAAAATTGTATATTTATTTATTTATATATATATTTTGTATCTTGGTTCTATTTTGAAAACGACTCTACCGATTTTGATGAAATTCACGGGTTATGGGGTTTTTGGGATGACAATTCGATCTGTCACGGTCTCATCTTCGACAAAATTGTTTTTGATGGGTTTTTTCGTAATCAAATTAATTATTCTCAGGTAAACAAATCCCATTCTTAGGGTTTTAAAAAAGGTTACTCTTTTCCTTTTGTACCCAGGCAGACAATGGGTCGGGTTAATCCTTTATTCTCAAAGGCCTTGAAGAAGTATTGTGATTGTGGATTTTAACATATTTTATTCTCCCTAAACTTTAGAAATATTAATAAACGTTTTATAATTGTTTTTATAAAGAACTTTATTTATTTAATAGAATAAAAAATAATCAAGAATTTATTTAAAAATATATTTCGAATAAGCAGTTCTCAATTTTCTGAAAAAACAACACATTTTGATAGGTTTTATTTATTAACAATTGGATGAATAAAAATGAATCATATGGTTGAATCAAAACAGGTGCAGGAGGCGGGGTGCAGTGGTGGGGGATCCGGGGGTAGGGCGAGGTTTCGGGGGTGGGGTCGAGCGGGGTGGAGGTGGGTGGGGGGGGTACAGTGGGCGAATATTATATATTTTTGTATTTTTTTTAATTTGAAAACGGCTCTCAAATAAAAATCGACATTTTTATCTGAATTTTAAATTAAAAATAATATTAAAATAAAGCTTTTAACTGAAGGAAGAAGTTACCGAGCATCGCTCGGTGCCTCCAGGTACTTAATTTGTTAATATCCATGAAGAAGATATGGAAGGTGTCTTTAGTATTAAAAGTATTTTTATTGTAAATTAAGAATGAGCACAATCAAAATTCAAAGTTAATTTATTTTAATTATATAACAATTAGAAACGGTGGCTTCGAGATAAATATATACAATCTATATCTTATAAATCATAAGTTTCCTGTATTTGATTCGATCGCGAATCGAATGCAGATGATTTTTGTCAAATATTAAGTGAAAATAATATCCGAATTTATATATTTCTAACTTGAAATACTGAAGTTAATTTTCTCATTAATATATCAAAGAATAATTAACACATTAACTAGAATTGTTTTTGATCGCGCTTTTTTAAACAAGATATATATCGCGAGACTACTGCTGATTGAAGCTATTGGAGTCTGTTGAGTCCTGAATCTGGACCAAGAGAGAATGAAAAAGATGTGATCCAATTGGCTATAATCCAGCATCATTTCGCGATTGGCCCGCATGACACTTTTTATATCAAACACTGATATGGATCACCAAATTAATTTGAAATCTGAGATGTTATATATTCAATCTCCCAGTCCACAGCGGCTGATCTGTTAACACGTATGTTAGGTGTTTGCCATTAATTAATCATCAGCGATATATATTTTGTTTAAAAAGCGCGATCAAAAACAATTCTCGTTAAAGTGTTAATTATTCTTTGATATATTAATGAAAAAATTAACTTCAGTATATCTTGTATTATATCTATATATATATATATAAAATTAAGGTTTTGTCTGTACATTGCTCCAAATCACGCCAAATTTTGGTTGCACACGTTTCAAGCAAAGTTATGAACGAAAACACCCTCAACAAAATTTCTGTCTGTATGTATGTCTGTAAGTATGTCTGTATGTATGTATGTCTGTTTCAGTGGTTTCCGAAAAGTTGCTCACGATTCGCGGGGTGGGGTCCGGGGTCCGAGGTGGGTGGGGGTGCGGGTGGTGGTGTGGAGGCGGGGGTTGAGGACGGGTGCATGGTGCAGGGGTGGGGGGTGCTGGAGGGGTTTTGGGGGCGGGGGTTGAGCTGAAAGGGATTAGTGGGTTAGGGTGCGGAATGGAGTGTTGGGGTGGTGGTGTGGGGGGCGGGGGTTGGGCATGGTGCGGGGTGGGGGTGCTGGATGGGTTTCGGGGTGGGGTCCAGGGGGCGTGCCTTGCAGCTAGTAACTATATATGAAAAGAGGTGATTTTTCATCTATCAACGCACAGCCTAAAAACCGCTTACCTTAGAAAGATGAAATTTGGAGTGTATATTCTTTCAACGCTTTATGGATGTGCTAAGAGAGGGATTTTTTGAAATTCGAACCTTAAAGGAGGGAAAGGGCACCAAAATGTGTTTTCAGAGTTTTTCAAGACCTTTTAAGGTAGTTGTTTCGCGACAATACTAGCAAAAAGTTAATGCTAGAGTATATAGAACAGACAATAAGAATTCATACTTCATAAGCCCAAAACTTTTGTTGTTATTTATATACCGATTCTAGCCAATTCCCGTGACTCGTTTGACAAATCTGGCACCGGTAATATCTTTATATTAAAATGACAGATAAAATGCATTTTAAAGATCGATTTATTTATATAAAATTGTTATTTTTTAACAAATCTAAATCAACGCCTACGTTACACCTTATGAAAATTATAATTTTGAAAAATCTAGCGCATGCGCCCTTTATACATTTTTCGCTAGTTAAATAAATGCTCTGTTGCCAAATTGATTTTAGTGTAAATTTTTTTTTTATATATTTTTCATTATTTATTCCTTATTATCTCAGAAACTGTGTTGTAACTATGAATCAAAATTATCTTAAAATATGTATTGGTTATTGTTTAATGATGGTTTAGTTTTTTATAAAAATGGTAAGAAGGATTTCTTAATTATAATTAAATATGTATGTAAATTTTCCGATATCCCGTATAGTGAAATGTATGAGTCTGAAAACTCTATTTCTGAAATTTAATATCTCCGGAACTATATTGTTCATAAATTTCATTTTGCCACCAATCGATGCAGAAGTATTTAAATAATAATCTGTCTAAATTTCAAAAAAATCCTAAGAAAACCCATTTGGCGGATCAACTATGTACCTTAAACCAGAAAAGATATCGATATGAGTTTAGTTTGGAAAAGTGAAGCATTGAAATACAAAACAAGTTATTTGAGTATTTTGCTGTATTTGTCCCCGAAAGTGAGATATAATCATTTTGGTGTAAATTTTGGAAATTTTTAAAGTTCTCTATCTCCTCGAGTTTTTAAGTTTTACCATTCAAATTTGACACAATTGACAATACGATAATGTCAGGCCCGGATCGAATAGGTGCGGGGCCCGATTGAATTTTTTTTTGCGGGGCCCTCTCTAAATCTATCTATATATATAAAATAGAAAAGTATGTGGATATATATGTATGTGGAAACGATCTGATTGGCCAGTGCATAGCCAATGCCAAAGCGTTAAATTATTAGAACGATTCTGATTGGTCAGATAGTGATCGTGCTTAGGCAATGTGTTAAATAAATCTTTCCTTATTCTTCCTTATTTTTGAATCAATTTCTATTCAGCACATTCTTTCGATACTTACAGTAAGATTTTAAATTTCAATTATTAAATTGGTATGAACGAGACGCTCCCCGCCAGAGGCTAGGTGACGCCGGGCCGAAGGCCCGGTCGTCAGCTAGTATTATATATTTAAATAAAATTTAAATTCAGTATATATATATATATATCTAATGTCATGGATCATCAGATACGTACGTAGTGCAAAATCTCTCTAATATAGGACTATCCCGATTAAATTCAATACATTTGACATGAACTTTTACGGGTATATATATTATATAATATTATATAATAATAAACACATTAATAAATTTCATCAAGCAATGCTAACTTAAAATAAATATATTTTTAATTATTTGAATAACTCATAATTTACCCATTATCGTCAAAAGCAATTTGCTTTAAATTTTGAATTTTTTTTTTGTTCATTTTGATGGTAACGCGGGGCCCTTTCAAATGCAGGGCCCGATTGGGCCCAATCGCTCCAATCGCCCTTTATCCGGCCCTGGATAATGTGGTCCTGTTTTACGTTTGAATGGAACCGTAAAAGATGTTTTTGTCAAAACAATTTACCACTGAAGCTTCTATAATTTATTTATTTGATTTCCTTTCTCCCTTTTTATGACTTAGTAAAATCATTTGATTTATTTACTAACGAGCTTTTCGTGCGTGCCTTCGGCACGCCCTCGAAGCTCGGCCCTCCAGGCTGGTGCCCTAGCGGGCAGCGTCTCGGTCCAAAAATTTTTATTCCTCTTAAAAAACCACACTCCAAATGTATACCCGTAAACTACCGAAAATACATCGTCTCTTAAAAGTTTCGCATCTTTAATTTTTGAGTGGCGAGGGGGGGGGGAGGAACAATTATCAATATATTTAATGTTTCTTAATTTAAAAAGAATTGGAGTCTTTCATTTCAAAATTCGAATATATATATTTCAAATTTGCCTGGTTAATGAAAATCGATTGGAGCCATCAGTTTAAAATCAGAGCTGAGAATTATATTTCAAATTTGCCTCGTTAATTAATATATATTTAATGTTTCTTAATTTAAAATCTATTGGTGTTTTTTCATTTTCATTCGAGTTCAAATGAATACAATATTATCTAGACACAAAGTCTAAATCAAAAATATATAGTTTTAGTAAAAGAAATCAAGATATAAATATTAATGTGACATTGGTCTAGTGGTTAGAGCTGATGACCATAGTTCAAGAGTTCGTCGGTTCGATTCTAGGCAAGAGGGTAATTTTTTTAGAGAAATTTCTCTAAGCGTTGTTACAAATTAATTTAGATGAATATATATAGTATTTTTCCATGTTATTTGATATAAGCTTAAAAAATCTTAATTATTAGCAATTATTTTTCCTTAATGAAACCAAAGGATGCGCACAATGATCATAAAAATCTGTCCCATCGTGGAATGATTAGAAACATTAATAAATCCAAACAAGCCGGAAAAAAACTTTTGACAAAAAAGTGGCTACACAGGGCTTGCGTTGTGTCCGGCCAGATGGACCCCAGCGCACGTGTTGGGATTGTCACTGTCTGCTGACACCACAAGAAGAATGCCTTCTTGTCTCCGATCTGTTCATGTCTGCTATCTGCTATCAGATGCGATCTTCCGATGTGTGCTTCTTTCTTGGCAGCCTTCTCCCCCTTTTTGGTCTATTACAAAGGGAGCTTTATCCCTGAGCCCACTACTTAAAGAGAGACTCTATTAATCTGATTAGAACCCAATAGATTTCGGTAGAAATAGCCCATGTCCCTTCCAATAAAATCGTCACTTAACTACACACTGGTGGTCAAGGTATCGACCAAAGGTCCTTTAACACCTACTACTTTTAACTTTAAATCTATAATAATTATATAGTAGCTGGAGGCACCGAGCGATGCTCGGTAACTTCTTCCTTCAGTTAAAACTTTATTTTAATATTATTTTTTAATTTAAAATTCTGATAAAAAGGTCGATTTTTATTTGAGAGCCGTTTTCAAATTAAAAAAAATACAAATATATATAATATTCGCCCACTGTACCCCCACCCCGCTTGACCTCACCCCCGAAACCTCGCCCTACCCCGGATCCCCCACCACTGCACCCCACCTCCTGCACCTGTTTTGATTCAACCATATGATTCATTTTTATTCATCCAATTGTTAATAAATAAAACCTATCAAAATGTGTTGTTTTTCAGAAAATTGAGACCTGCTTATGCGAAATATATTTTTAAATAAATTCTTGATTATTTTTTATTCTATTAAATAAATAAAGTTCTTTATAAAAACAATTATAAAACGTTTATTAATATTTCTAACGTTTAGGGTAGAACAAAATATGTTAAAATCCACAATCACAATACTTCTTCAAGGCCTTTGTAGAATAAAATTAACCCAACCCATTGTCTATCTGCTGCAACAAAAGAAAGATAAACCTTTTTAAACTCCTAAGAATGGGATTTGTCTACCTGAGAATAATTAATTTGATTACGAAAAAACCCCATCAAAAACAATTTTGTCGAAGATGAGACCGTGACAGATCGAATTGTCACCCCAAAAACCCCTAACCCGTGAATTTCATCAAAATCGGTAGAGTCGTTTTTCAAAATAGAACAAGATACAAATATATATACAAACAAACAAATAAATATAAGTAAATAAATATACAGTTTTTGCTCATTTAATAAGAATAGTAATGATATATATATATATATATTTATACTTAGGCGATAGTAGTTGTAGGTTTTAGGTGATAACATGATATTAATTAATAATAGCTTGGAAACGATCCGGCAGGTATGTGTGTCACAGAATAGTAGATTGCATAGTGTAACCTGGTACAGCTCACGTTAAAGACTGATGGACTAAAATTTTAGATCCGAAATCATATTGAGATTTGTATACGAGGCTAAACCTCTTTGAGTTCTATTTCATTCACTGTGAAACTACACTCCTGCGCCTTATATCTTTATTAATCTGATAATTACTATACTAGTAGTAACATGTTTAAGTAAGTAAGGGTGATCAGACATTGACATAGTCAAAGCAAGATATTTTGAGAGATTTTATAACGCATACTCAGTAGGACATTTAACAACCCAGCTTAGAAATCGACAATAAAAATCGGTAGTAAAAAAAGCACAAAAACTAGTGAAAAATTGATAATTTTTAAGTGATATAGGGTAAAGTAAAGAAAATTTTGAAAAAATTTTAAGAAGATTTTTAAATTTTGAGGTAGTTCTTTTCACAAATTCATAAAATTCTAAGTAAGTTTCTTGAAACTAAATGGATATATAAGTCATTCATATAAGCATAATACACATATCTGTTACAATTTGAAGACGATTGTACCACCAAACAATGAAATAACTATGCAATCTAAAAATGACATTTCGTGGTATACGACTATCGAGGGAAGTGTGGAGTATCGAGGGAGAAGGGTGAGGATATGATCATTAATTTTATTATTATTTTCAGTATGATAGGACTTTCACCATCTTGATGCAAAAAGCTTCCAGAGTATTTGCTTGGGAATGAACATATATTCGTGTGTAATCTTAAAAATTAAGCAAAGTAGTTATCTGTGAAAGTAGGACATTTCTGTTAGGTGTTAGGGCGTAGGACAAAAGGTTTAATTGTAGGACATGTCCTCCTCAAAGTAGGACGGGTGTTCACCCTATATTTTGGAGATGGACTGGTGGAGTGAATTGAATGCATTTTGATGAGGCAGTCCTAGGGTTCATACAAAGAGAGAAAATTACAACTATCTTTTTTTATTCAAAGCCGACGTTTCGGAGGTTTTTCCCACCTTCTTAAGGGTTTTGAAAGGTCAGTGAAGGAAATGCAACGTGACACTCCGTTCTATCTCCTCCTCTCAGTGGCAATAACATTATTCTACAATTAAAAAAATAAAATTATTTATTTTTATTCTAATATTTTTTATTTATCGCGCCTTTTAGAAATAGTTTTTGAAGAGCCTGCCCTCTAATAAGTCTCTAAGCCAACAGCTTCTGACATTTAGACGAAACTGACTTGCCAATGACAGTCCTCTTTTCTCATGTTAATTTTAAAATTGCTTATATGTCAGTGCCAGCCATCAACATATGAACTTATTAATTCATAATATAATTATTTCTAAAAAGTTTAGTTTTGTAATTATATTTTTACAACCTATGAACTTCTAATAAAAAGATAAAATTAGGCTTTATTGTGGAAGATGTTTATTCTAGTAAGTAGATAAATTATTTATTTAGACTGGAATTGAATTTGTTAATAATGATATATGGAATATTCAGAAGCTCTGATTAAGGCAAAGGTGATATCATGAACCTGAAATTCAAAGGATTGAAGGGGTGATTCGAGAAATTATTTTTTAAATTTTCTATTTGATCCATTTTAACACTGATCGAAGGGTGAAGCGCTATTGGAATTAGGTTTACACGTCTTTGGAATTTTGTGAAATTATTTTGGAATTCTATAGATAATGCCCCTTCAGCGTCTTCCTAAATTTATAATTTTTCTCATTAATATATCAAAGAATAATGTTAATGAAATTGTTTTGATCGAGCTTTGAAAACGATAGGTATATATCGCGAGACTACTGCGGTTGAAGCTATTGGAGTCTGCGGAGTCTTAAGTCTGGACCAAAAGAGAAAAAGATATGATCCATTTAGCTACAATCCAACGTCATTTTGCGTATAGCCCGCATGACACTCGGATGGATCACCAAATGAATTTGAAATCTAAGATTATTATGAAATTTCATATTTACATCAGATGTCTTCTAACTTACGTTTTTAGCTATATAACGTTTTGATATTTTGACCCCAGAAGGGGGTTTGGGGGGGGGCGCACGAATGAAAATTATCAAAAAACTCCTAAACTAATAACCCTACGGCAAATATTATGATAAACAAAGTTGTAGATGATGTGATTTCTGACAACTTTTGTTTAAAAAAAGTGTGTGGGGGGGGGGGGGGGGAGGGTCAAAAAATGAAAATTCTTTTTTTTGGGCCAAACTCAACCAAATTTTGTATACATAATCTGTGGGTCACTAGAAGGCTAGAAATGCAAAAACTGGGTGCGGAGGGTGAGTGCGGGGGTGGAATGGGGGTGGGGTGAGGCGGAATCGTGGTCCAGGGGGCTAGGCGGGGGTGTGGTGCGCCGGGTTGGAGGGCACGGGGTGGGGTCCGGGGTGGATGGGGTGCCGGGTCCGAGGTGGGTGGGGTGCGGGTGGTAGTGTGGGGGCGGTGGTTGGGAACGGGTGCGGGGGTGGGGGTGCTGGAGGTGTTTTGGGGGTGGGGTGAGGGGGTTAGTGGGTTAGGGTGCGGAATGGAGTGTTGGGGTGGTGGTGGGAGGGCGGGGGTTGGGCATGGTGCGGGGGTGGGGGTGCTGGGTGGGTTTCGGGATAGGGGGTGTGGTGGGGAGTGAGGGTGGGTTCGAGGACTGGGGGTCCAGGGGGCGTGCACCGGCTAGCAAGAGGGCCGCCGAAGGCGGGCCTTGCATCTAGTATAAAATATAAAAGAACTTGCCATATATAAGTTACAAATATTAATTTAATTTCTATTTTTGTAGATTTATTTCTTAACGGAATCAGCTGACATTTCATCTATTAAAAAATGAATGTACCTATCTTCGAAATTATCAAAGTAAATTCCTTAAACTACAAAAGAAGAAAAAAAATCCATTGGTTTGAAAGTCAATGATTTAGCAGGTCTTAGGGAGATGATGATCCGAATAAAATGATTTTCAATTCTGATCAATATGACTAAATCTTGTAAAGTATGGTAGCTTTTAAGGCGTTTAAACCCAAAGTTTATCAAGTTAAAAACAAATATAAATAATGTTACAATTAATTTAGTTGTTTCTAACTAATAAGACATATGAAATGGTCTTAGAATTCAATAGGTGAAAAAATTAACTTATATTTAAATTATCGACTTAAATTGATTAGTTTTTATTTTGCCTAGAGTAGCAGAGTTGTTGATTCATAAAGAGAAACAAAGAGGTTGTCCTCTGCTTGATGGAAATAAATAAAGATAAAAGTAAATAAATATTATATGAAATATTCATTTACTATGAGTTAAGATTTCTAGGTCACTTGTTTCACATTAAAATTAAAAAAATAAAAGAGTTAAATTTTTCCAATATATATATATATATTTCTTGCTGTAAGCTCATCTTCAGGAAAGTACAGAGTTATAATTCTGCGTATGGTCAAGTATTGTAATCGTGCATGAAAAAAGTGATTTTTCCTTCTTTTTTTCGAAATATCTCAAAAACGGCTGAAAATATTTTTGATTAAAAAAATTGAGCAAAACCATGGCATTTTGCTCTACAAAAAAGCTCTTATAAGTGAATATCGAAAAAATTATATTTTTCGAGATAATAATTGTTTTGTCAAAATGTCTTTAGGGTGTTAGTCTGTGCGTTACCAAATTATCGTGGACGAGCTAGCTCAAAAACTAGTGAGAATATCGAAACCAAATTTCACACGTAGTTTTGGTTCATTGAGATTAAGAGCTGATTAGATTTTGGTCCATATCGACCCAAAATTAAGGGATGTGGAGGGGGGATTAAAAATCTAGGCCATTTGAGCAAACTCAACCAAATTTTGAATGCATAATCAGTGGGACCCCAGAAGTCTAAAAATGCAAAAACTAACCGCCCAAAATGGGTGGGGGTGTATGATCAAAAAATGAAAATATAGGCTCTTGTACCAAACTCAACCAAATTTTGTATACATAATCAGTGGGCCCCCAGGAGTCTAAAAATGCAAAAACTAACCCCCCTCCCCTAGATGATTATAAATAATTTTATTAAATATTAAATATAAGTGAGGGGCCAGGTTGTATGGTAAAGTCAAGTGGATGAGCCACATCAAAACACGTCAGCCTATTTATTATTGGATTAGGCAAGTTTCTACATTAATAAGAAATAGAATGTTTATTGAATTTCTAAATAATATTTTATTTTGTTAAAGTCAATAAATATAATATTTATTTCTCTATGTATTTTCAAAAAAGATATTCCCTCCCCTGTCACATTTTGTCACAATTCTCTGAATTCGTTTTCAAATTACAGAGGACAGAGAACATTTGAATTCAGATAGACTTGTATGAATTAAGCCACTTAAAACCATTAAAATTAGGTTTCTAAACGGTTTACATTCCAATCAGAATATACCTTATACTAATAAATAGTTAGCAGCAGCTTCATTCGAAACATTTTTTAATGATATCAAATAATGATAATGAAGCCCTGCGAAACACCTCCACCATGGAACGATGCCGCGAAGATTACACTATGAGAAGACGTCGCTGGCTCTTGTGCTCCACAAGATCAGCTGCAGTCGCTGAAAAATAACTTTAAATCACAATTAATAACTCAAAAAAATAATTAATATAAATTTTTGGGATTTTCATTTAGTGATAAAATCTGACCCCGCACTAATTTGAACACACAAACTCACGCACTGAACACATAAATAAATAAAAAAATAATAATCAGAGAGAATCTGACTAAATCTTCGTTACCGAGAGCATAAATAAAAAGAATGCATTTAAAAAATTAAATCAAAATAATGAAATATCTTAAAATAGGAGGTTGAGATTTTTCAGGCGGTGTCGAAGATTCTCTCTGATTTTATGTGAACGGAAAATACACAAACATTGGAATATTTTGAAAATACAAATTGAAAATATCATTATAAACATTTATCTACTTATAATATAATAGATATATTGTAACTCACCTGAATTTGGGATTATAAATTTGATAAATCATGATTCTGATGCAAAAATTCCTTCAGATAATTAGACGGAGTAAGTATAATTGAAGCTACTGAACTGGACGTTGATTGGCGGGCGAAGGTCCTGGCGCTAAGGGCCCCTCGACAGGTCCAGACTCGTATTAGGTGTGACGTCAGAGCTCTAGGCACCTATTAAGAAATAAAATAATATAATATTAGAAATATATTTAATTACACACACACACACACGCTTCTGCAGATATCTAATGAGAGAGAAAGAGATCGAGATATAAGTTCTTACCCTCTCACTCGCACTTTACGCTCGGAATATAACTCACGCTCATACTTTATATTCAAGAGGCAGAGTTCTATACATAAAAAACTATTTAGGGTCCGGCCAGCCCCCTCCGAAAATGACACTAATTGTAAAACTAAATTAACAAAAAATCTAAAATAAAATATGTTTAAAATTTTATTCAAAACTAGCTGCAAGGCCCGCCTTTGGGGCCCTAGACCCCCCCCCCCCCAGAAACGCACCCAGCACCCCACACCCCCATCCCCGCGCACCGCACACCCCTACCTAGGCCCCTGGACCCCCATCCCGTACCACCCGCGCTACGCCCCATGGACCCCACCCCGCACCACCCCCACCCTACTCCGCATCACTCCCTCACCCCGGACCCTCATATCACCCCCGCACCCCATACCCTAACCTATTCCACCCCGCACCCAGTTTTTGCATTTCTAGCCTTCTAGTGACCCCCAGATTATGTATACAAAATTTGGTTGAGTTTGGTCCAAGAGCAAGAATTTTAATTTTTTGACCCTCCCCCCATTTTGGGTGGTTAGTTTTTGCATTTATAGCCTTCTAGTCACCCACAGATTATGTATAAAAAAATTTGGTTGAGTTTGGTCCAAGAGCAAGAGTTTTCATTTTTTGACCCTCTCCCCATTTTGGGTGGTTAGTTTTTTCATTTCTAGCTCTCTAGAGGCCCACAGATTATGTATACAAAATTTGGTTGAGTTTGCTCCAAGGGCAAGAATTAACATTTTTTCACCCTCCCCCCCCCCCCCCCCTTTTTGGGTGTTTTTTTTAAACAAAAGTTGTCAGAAATCACATCCCCTACAACTTTGTTCATAATAAAATAATAAAATTAGCCGTACAGTTAATAGTTGGGAGTTATTTGTTAATTTTCATTCGTGCCTCCCCCCCCAAACCCCTTTTGGGGGGTCAAAATATGAAAACCTTATATAGCTATAAACGTAAGTTAGAAGACATCCGATCCAAATTGCTTCAGCCGTTTTTACGTGAATTGTGAGCAACTTTTCGCGGAAACCAGGCAAACAGACAGACAGACAGACTATACAGGAATTTTGTTGAGGGTGTTTTCGTTCATAACTTGGCGGGATTTGGACCAATGTATAGACAAAACCTTAATTTTATATATATAAATATGTTTTATTCCAATATTTTTATATCAATAAATACCTATATAATTTTATATAATTATTTTTTAATTTTATTTTAATACTTTGGTGTTCTCTGCCGAAAAATTGTGAGTACATGCCTGGGTTGTGCTTTAATTAAATTATTGCTAATATCTTAAAAAATGAATGTTTAATTTTTCATATCATTAAAAAAATATATATATTATACCAGGAACATATTTTCACGCACATACACAAAATCTCCCGAGGGATTGATTATTTAACATATCATATTAATTAAAAGAGACAATAAAAAAGTGTTGAGTGTGAAAAATTTATTTTTAATAAGAAGACACTCTTTTATTGTCACCTTTAATTTATAAAAATTCTGCTACTCTTGGCAAAAAAACTTTCTATTTAACATATCATATTAATATTTATAAAACATTTTGCTTAATTATTTTGATAATTTATGTCCCTCGATTAAATTAATAAGTTGTTGTAGGGAAATAAGGACAATAGCTTATGCAAATATTTTCTATTTTATGGCAACGTTTCGTCAACTTTGTTGACTTCCTCAGGCTCAAACAAATTAACTTTTGCATATTTGTCATTTTATATTCTTAGCAAACACATAGAGACACAGATTGAAAATATTTCCTATTTAAATCTGAAAATATCTCTTTCTATATATAAACATTTCTATTATTTAGATTTAAATAGGAAATATTTTCAATCTGTGCATATATGTGTTTGCTAAGAATATATAATGATAAATATGCAAAGAAGTTAATTTGTTTGAGTTTGAGGAAGTCAACAAAGTTGACGAAAAGTTGGCATAAAATAAAAAATATTTGCATAAGCTATTGTCCTTATTTCCCTACAACAACTTATTAATTTTGGTTAATATTAACAGATAGGAAAGTAAAATTCGAAATGCAAAATAAAATTAAACTTACAATTACAATGCTTTGATAACTTTCATTCCATTTTTAATTCCCAAAGCAAATAGGCTTTCGATCCATTATATTATTTGATACGTGTGTTGGTTTAGATCTAAAGATGATCCTTATTTGATGAATATTTAATAAAGCCATTTGTAATTTTTAAAATAAATTTTATTTCAAAATAATTCGAACTGTCTGGCTAAAATGTGGATTCATTTTAGAGATTAATGGTCTCTTTGTTAGAGGCATTGTTAAAGAGGCGCCACTGGCGCTTCTAATTGTTAATCAATTTCAAATTCGAATTTGAGTCTTGTTATCAAAGATAAATACATATCTACCATACTACTATACAGTGTGATCATGGGCGATCGCAGTAATTTCCTCAAGGGAGGGGGGAGTAAAACCTCAATATACAGTGTGTCAATTTGAAAAATTCCTACCCCTAGTATCGCTAAACTCGCAAATTATTTAAAAAATCGCTGAGACATGTCAAATTTGTATTCGAGGGGGAAGAATTTTGACGTATAAATTAGATCACCCCCCCCCCAAAAAAACATCTTAAATGAGAAAGAGGGTCGAGTGAGACATCATTTTGAAGGGCTTTTTATTCTCTACGTTTGGTGTGCCATTTTATAAATTTGAGTGCTGCGTTGCCGTTAGGTGACTTTGAATAGTCCAAAATTGAATTTTAGCAATTATTGTGTGATACATTAAACTTATAAATTCTCATTAAAACAGGTTTTGACGGCAATCAGTGGCTTTTTGTGAAGAATTATTTGATTTTGACTCTATATAATATCAAACTTGAGTCTCGAATAATTTCCGATGTAGAGGTCCTAGAAAATTACACCTATTTAGTAGACGTATGAACTTGAAATTAGGCACAGCTATAAATTTTATACTGCAAGAAGAGAAAATATATATAAAAACACCCCTTGAAATTATTTCATACAAACTAAAGTAAGGGACCCAAAAGTGGACATACTCTAAAACTTAAAACATTTGTGTTTCAAATAAGTGGCAAATAAGCCCCAAATTCTGCCTGCTGCAATTCAATCGGCTTCTGAACAGTAGTGCAAAGAGTGGCCAACATAACATAAAGAATTTGGGGCCTATTTGCCCTTATTTTAAAAACAAATGTTTTAAGGTGTCCGCTTTAAGGGGTATGTCCACTTTTGGGCAACTGACTTTACTTTATTGGATAAAAAATACTTGGTAGGTTTCACATTAAGATATAAAAATAAAACGAATTTATTTTTGGAGAGACTTTAATCTCACTTTCTGTTGCTCCTGAAGATGGGTTAACCACCCGAAATATATATATCGAGATTAAAGTCTCTCCAAAAATAAATAAATTTTATTTTTATATCTTAATGTGAAATCCTACCAAGTATTTTTTATCCAATAATTTAAAAATGTTTCACCAAGTACCAACACCAAATTCCTTAAAAACTACTTACTTTACTCTTTAAAATGTAAATATCCTAATTATTATTATTTGATATAAAAAATGAAAGAAAATAACACATACATATGGAATTTTAAAAGATTTGATTCAATCCACTGATTGAATTTCTTTAAAAGTAAAACTTTATTTTCTTAAAAAAATCCGAAGATGAGAGGTAAGAGTGGACCCTTACCATCACTTCAACTTTTTTGGGGTGGTTAATAAATATAATTTTAGGAGAGATATACAAATAAATATTATATTCGAGCTCTGTATATAATATGAGGTGACTGTGGGTCAGTGGCTGGTTCGAGACCGAGTCTCGGCAGATAGATATATTTGCAGCCACCTCCTCTTGGAAAGTAATGGCAACCTACCAAGAGTATAATTGCCAAGTCACCTCTCCAAATTAGCCGTTCGGAACCGGCGTTAAAAAGTAGGTCCCGTATATCTGTGTAAAACAACTAAACACACTCAGCACAGGTATATGTGGAGAGGCACCGACACCCGTTTCGGGTATGGCTCTCGAAGAAGAAGAAGTATATACCTAATATACTATAAAAATAAATTAAAATTTCTTTAAAAGTAAAACTTTATTTTCTTTAAAAAATCCGAAGATGAGAGGTAAGGGGGGACCCTTACTATCACTTCAACTTTATTGGGGTGGTTAATATAATGAAATGTGTTAATATAATGTGAAATGTTAATATAATGTGTTTAGAAAATAAAAAAATTTACATTTCTAGTCGACTCACTGAGGGAGAGAGGAATATATAAATGTTTTTATAAAATTTGACAACCATCAACAAGAACAGATCTTCAAACAAGCCTAATTCAATATGCATCAATTAATTATTGATCTCATTTTATATTTAAAATTGAAAATAGTTATTTGCGATGAAATTAGAGAAATTGAAAGTTTATCCCTCTGAATCAATAAGCAATGAACTATAACGTGGTGCCATGATCAAATAAATAATAAACTAGAGATAAAATATGAAAGTGCACGCGATCTATTTCCGCATTTCAATTTCCATTTAAACTCCCTAAGTATTATATACCTAATCAAATTTTAAATAATCTTACATTATTCATCATATATTACATACGGATATCCAGCCTTTACAGAGACTACAGAACAAAGCCATGAGAAAATATATTAAAGTGCAACAAATTTACAAAAGTCAAATTAATGCTTGATACATTAGAGTGGCTTGATGTTAAGAATGTTATAGAAATGCAGGTTATGGTATTTATTTATAAAATTAGGAATGAATTAGCACCAGAATATCTGATAGACATATTGAATGAAACGAATCCAACACATTCATACGGGACAAGACAGAAAAGTCATTTCTACTTGAATAGTCCGCCTCCGTGGTCTAATGGTCAGAATAACTGACTGGCAACCCGGAGGTCTCGGGTTCGATTCCCGGCTATACCCAGACATTTTTTCTGTAAGTATAGGGTCTGGTAATAAAAATTAAGTGGGAGATAAATTTAACCGAATTTATCGCGCGGAGAATTACCACTGCTCGAAGCCCCTAAAACCTTAGTAAATTGGATATTGAATTGTATCTAAGTTTCTGAGATTGGCTCGTGATCCCGGCTTCTTTTCCTTCTGCTCTGTTCTTTTCACGATGGAGGGGCCAGCCCATACTGGCCTTTAGGGGATCCACCTTCTGGTGTATCTCATCCTCACATCAATATCAATAAAAAAAAAAAAAAAAAAAAAAGAATAGAGTCAATAAAGCAAGTACAATGAATAATGTATTTTATAAGGGCTTAAGAGCATACAATAACCTACCCGAATATATAAAAAAACTTAAGATCCTAATTGCATTCAAGAGAGGGATGAGATTATTACTCTTGTCACAACAAGATTAATAATATTTGTAAACTCAATACATTGAGTGCAGACAGAGTTGTTATGTATTATTAAACAAAATCAACTGATGTGGCCAACCACATGACTTTACCATATACCTGCCCCCTCTCTTATATTTAATATCAAATAAATAATTTATAATAATTTACGAAAGAACCTCTCGTCCCTCTGAATTTCGGACTGATTAGCAATTTATCATATCTTCTTATAAATGAGAATATCAGCTATATAAAGTAAATATCAGCTTTCTTAGATTTTTGACTTATCTCAAGTTTAGACGTATTTTGCTACAAATACAATGTCTTCTATTTGTTTCAAAACACGCCTAGCCTTGAAATTTTTTATTCATTTCGACTTTTAAATTTCAAATTGTATTTCGTGACTGTTTTAAACATTTTGGAAAATAAAAAAATATTTAAAATTTTAAAATTAATACTCTATGAGTATATTATGTAATTTGCGATCAAAATTATTATTTATTTATCTATCCATGTGGGGGGTGGTGACAGCTGCCTACTCGTGGTGCCCCCTGTTCTCGCTAAACAGCTGTCTATGCCTCTGTATAAATTAACTATCGAGACATAATCTACACATTCACATTAATGATTATAATCAATTTCGAAAACTCAAATATACAATTATAATTTCTCTTTTTTATGGATTTTATAAAAATATAATAAAAAAATTCTTGTTTAATTTTATTAATTAAAATTTATTCAAAATTTATGCAAATAATTGTATATTATATATGAAATTTGAATATTTATATTCGACTGAAAGTACAAGGGTGAAACTTTTCGATGTCATTGTCTCTAATAATTAGTAGTATTGTAATTTAACAAGTAATAAATACAATGGCTAAGTGCATATTTTTTTTCAAAATTAAATGATTTTTGGGATAAAAATTCTCACAAATTATTATGAAAAATAATTTAGAGATTCCAAATATGATTCCATTCCAGTATTACTCGGATTCCAATAATAGTAAAAGTAAATAGATATTTAAAAATTTAATAGCCAATCCAGACAACATCCCAACCACTGTGCTCCTAAACTGGCTCCTATTCTCTCTAAAATTCTCATACCCCCCCCGCCTCCCCCAATTTGGGCGGTGTTTTACACTTTTAGTCTTCTGGGGCGCCACTGATAATGTATAGAAAAATTTGGTAGATTTTGGTACAAATGCATAGATTTTTATTTTTTGACCCCCCCCCCGAAAATTTTGGGCGGTTAGTTTTTGCACTTTTAGTCTTCTGGGGTCCCTATGATTATGTATACAAAATTTGGTTGTGTTCGCTCAAATGTTCTAGATTTTTATTTTTTAACCTCCCCCCCCCTAATTTCGGCTCGAAAAAAAATATTTTCCTTATTATAGATTCATTTTATAGTATATTTCATTTTTCTTGTTTTTTTTTTTAGTTTGAAAATATTATAATTTAAATTTTTAACTCCTCCCTAGCCCCTTTAATTTTGGGTCTATATCCACCAAAATCTAATCAGCTCTTAATCTCAAATCCCCAAAACTACATGTGAAATTTGGTTTTGATATTCTCACTAGTTTTTGAGCTAGCTCGTCCACAAAAATTTGGTAACGCACAGACTAACTAACTAACAGACATTTTGACAAAACAATTATTATCTCGAAAAATATAATTTTTTCGATGTTCACTTATTCGGGCTTTTTTGTAGACCGAAATTCCATGGTTTCGCCCAATTTTTTTAATCAAAATAGTTTCATCTGTTTTTGAGATATTTCGAAAAAAAGAAGCAAAAAAAAACACTTTTTTCATGCACGATTACATTACTTGACCATACCCTTGTATGGTAAAGTAAAATTAAAAAAAAACTTATAAAATGTGTGCATCGATCATGGTATGCTCACTACTTATATGGCACAATCTCAAAAGCGAATGAAAAAAAATATTAATATAAAAGCAGCTCATATACGAGTATTTATAGTTTATAGTTTGCATCTTTTTAATTATGATGACTCATTTAATATTTCTTTCATGAAAGAATAGGCATTCAAGTGTCCATATAACATATAACATCCTTGGGACTTGTTCAGTCATATTAATTCTTTAGAAAATATCTCAAAATCAAATGGTATGGGCATCACACGACTTTCACATTGGTTTCAACCTTGTTTGAAATCATCATACCAATTTTCTTCCATTTCAAATTCGCATTTTTAATTTGAATTTCCCCCAAGCCGTTTTGAGAAAAACGTAATAAAGACGAAATTGCAAAATACTATATTTTTAATACAAAAGCTTATTATAGGAGATTGAATTGCTCAAGTGGTCAAGCTCTAATGGTGAAATTTTTGTCTTAAAACCCATTCAATCTATTATAATCAGAGAAAATAATTGACCCATAGAAAAACTTCAATGCGACAATCTTTAGCAATTTACATCCAAATAAAAAGTTTATATAATTAATTGAGCTCAAGTGATTGGTTTAGAAGATATCGAAGGTTTTTAAAGCGATATATAGGATTTTTCATGGAGAAAATAAATATAATTTTTGAAAAATATTTGTGGTTTTAGTTAGAGAGAAAGGCTTCTTCTAAAATAGTAAAAAATTTCATTGAAATTCGGAGTCATCGACCAAATGCTTTATTTTTTGAATAAAAAAACTATTTGATCAAATCGTTGAGTTTGGATTTATCGATAATAATTCATTGAAACTTCAATAAATTTTAAACTATGTATATTAGAGCTTTGACATAAATATATAGACTTTTTTACTTAGAACTAAATTATCCTTAACAAAGCTTATTATAGAAAATATAATTATAAATTAATTGAGTATGTTTGCAGGTTTTTGGACAGGAACGTGTAAATCAAAAAATTCTCATTGATTTTTGCGACGTTTCGCCAGCTTTATTCTGGCTTCATCAGGCTTCCTAAAAAATATACAAAAAACAGAGTTACAGAGAAATTAACTAGTCCCATCATTTTTTTCTTTTTTTCCTGTCCTAAAACCTGCAAACATACTCAATTAATTAAGTAACATGGATGCTATGGACTTTAATATAATTATAAATTTTTATTTTAAATTTTACCATGGATTTTCGAATCGAGTTAACTAGAGGAGGTTGCGTCAAACCAGTCTTAGAAATGTATATTCAATGATGATTGATAAATAAAATAGAATCCTGCCTACTAATGGAATGAGATTAGAAATAATACTATGGATATAGAAACAATTATTATAGAAGTGTAATTATTTATTCATTATTTACTATCCTTTTTGTATGATCAAATTCCATTTTTTTCCTAAATAACTTATGTTATACTTATAGGAAAAAATTAAATAAAATAATTTAAAATTACCATTTCTAAAAGATATATATTTAAACAATTTTAATTTTCCCCGAAAACATGGCAAATTTCATTTTTTAAATCAAATAAATTAACACCCACCGAATTTATAGACAATTGGAAATAAATAAACTTGGCTACCATTGAAATTATATAATAAATATGACGCTATGCATATAGAAATAAATATGAATTGACATTTCCAAAAATTATTTATTTATTAATTGATGATTAAAGATTTATTAATTAATTATAAAAAAATAATAAAAAGTGAAAAAAATATTTTTTGAAACTTTCCATAGAGCGGTAACCGATTAGGAGTTGGTCTTTGAACTGATTAAGATTGCTTAACTTTTTTAATTGATCTAGAAGTGGCCTATTGCAATTAGCTAAGGAAGGGACGCTGGCTGCGCCCGGAAATTAGCCTATATGAATGGCGTTTCTCAGGGCTATGATACAGAGGACTCGGCTGCTCAGGCGGCACAGAAATGGAGCGGCATAAGCAGCCAAATCAAAATACAAATGTTTTAAAAATAAATACATATCACACGGTGGAGTGAAAAAAAATAATTCACATTTTCTAGAATTAAAAGAAAAAATTAAATAATAATTACAAGAACTCGTCTTGATCGTCTGCGACGCTTATTTAATTAGAAGAGCAACTCTAAGCCCTAGGACAAGCATTCCTTGATAAGAACCATTAAATATTATAAATGCCTTTAAGAACTACATCAAGCAAATGGCAATATGTAATTAAATTGAAATTTTTTATTAAAAATTCAGTTCAAATATGATAAATTTCAATTCAAACATCTCCATTGTTGCATTTTTTTTTTTTTTTTTGCTTTTCGGCCTTTCTAACCATAAGCCAATTTACGATACTATATATTTTTAAAATTTTGTCTCTACCCCGGGGGTCAGATTTTAGCCGAATGCCTCGAGTCGGATTCGAACCCGGTCCACTTGGTTAGCAGGATGATACGCTACCGACTAGCCTATCTGACCCCCCATTGTTGCAATTTAAACTTTTAAATTTAAATTTGATTGTTTAATTGATGTGTTTATTAGGTGATGATGTCAAGCGAAGTTAATCAAAAAAATTTTCTCTCTTATTTTAGAATCAATCCCGAATCTATTTTATTTAAAATTTGCCAAAAATTCTATTGTTTAGAATTCTGATTAGGGATTTTAATGTAATTCCCGAATAAATTTTTACGAACTGATCAAAAATTGCTTAAGAGAAGTGGTTTGCATCCAATGCACGAATCGAATATATATATGAGTTCCAAATTTTTATTATTAAGAAGTGAAAGAACTTACTTAGGGAGAGGCTACTCCCAATGAAAACCAGGCGGTTTTGCTGCACTCAGATCGAGCGTTAAGTGAATATGTTTACTTGCTGCGGAGCAGCCAAGTAAACATATAATCCAAGTTTCTTATATAAGAAGCTTCTCAAAGAAGAATTAGTGATTCTTTTTTTTTCTTTTTAGAATCTTAATTTATTATTTTTGTTTTATCTAGGTGTCTTATTATAATACTCTTCTCCCTGTTGAATGGAAGCAAATGCTTGCTTCCATGACTGGGAGGTTTTTTTACAGAGTGAGCTTGTTAGCCTCACGTCCAACCCCTTTTAGTCGCCTTTTACGACAAGCAGAGGATACTATGGACCTATTCTACCCCCGGTCCATAGGGGTCTCAGTGTGCAATACTTTTTTTAAAATTAGCAGTTATTGGTAGAAAGTCGTAAAATTTCAAAAATAATTAAATAAACATATAATGCTAAGACGATTAGAAAATCAGACAAGACTTTAATTTTTTTTTTATAAAATAATGTATCTTAATCCAAGTCTCTTTCCTTCTTTATTTTCTAGATTTTTTATTTAGTTTCAAAATATTAATTTCCTCTCACTTTATTTCTATAGGTTTTGCTAATAGATGATCCGAAAAACCTCAAAAACAAATCCAAATCTGATTATAAATTCTCACGGAAGCATCGACGAAAAGTCACGGCTGGGTCCACAGGCTTTCCAAAAAAACATTGGTAAATATTATTAAATAATGGTACTATGATGTTTATATTAATTATTTGTTTTCAAATGAGACAAATTAAAACCACGAGAAAAGTTAATAGATTCTCGTAAGGAAGGTATTTTTTTATTAAAAACTAAGAGACAGTTTCGGTTGACATTTTCACGCCATCATCAGTGTAAAAAGTACAATCACATTAACATTACATTGCAATACAAATTAAAGATGAAAACAGTCCACGTATTTTTACTAATGTACTATTAAAAAACTGAGGGTTAGTGGACTGTTTTGATCTTAATTTGTATTACTAGTAGTACAATTGTAATGTTTATGTGATTGTACTTTTTAGACTGATGATGGCGTGAAAATGTCAGCCTAAACTGTCTCTTAGTTTTAAATAAAAAATACTTAAGGACAAGAAGATTTTGGGTTTTTTTAAAGTCTTTTTTCTCCTTACGAAAACCTGTTAACTTTTCTCATGGTTTTAATTGTCTCATTTGAAAACAAATAATTGGTAAATATTTTTGCTCGTACTCTATCTATTTTGGGAAGGGTCGAATTTTGTGTGTAGCTCAAAATAAATCAACTGGTCTGGGCACCACACGACTTTCACATTCATACTTGTATTAATTCTGTATATACTATATATGGATTGACGTTTTGTATACTGTATCTCTATTGACAGTGAATCAAAGTAAATATTATTACGATATTATTATTAAAGTTACTTGAGCCCTTCAGCGATTAAGTACACAATAATAAGGACACTTTTGTCCGTTTATTGATTTAAAATAAAAAATAAAAATAAAACAAAAGTCGTTAAAAATTGATGACTTAAATTCTATCCTCACTATATATACCCATAATATTCAGAATAAATCAAAAATAGGCCCTACTTAACAAATCTGAAGCAAAGAATAAAACCTTTTGTGATAAAACGAATTAACATAACTTGTGAAATAAAAATTTACGAAAATTTGAAATTTTACCAAAAGTGGAGTGATTCTGAACGATTCATGTTTTTAATAACTTTTGAAGTTTCAACAAGCAAAGTAATTTACAAAACCTTAAGTGGTAATAATCTATTCGATTATTAAGATTTTTAAATTAATCTTAACTAGTTTTATCTCCAGATTAAATATTTTAAATTATTTTTAAATTGAAAGGTTTTTTAGTCACAAACTAAGAAAAGACAATAATTTCAGTTAATTATTGTTATTTATTTTATTGATTCACCAACTGGTTGAACATCTTCAGTGGTAAATTTCGTGGAATTTGGTGAAACAATAAAATAAATAATAATAATTAACTGAAATTATTGTCTTTTATTAGTTTGTGACTAAAAAAACCTTTTAATTTAAAAAATTAAGTCACTTAAGTTTTGGAAGAATCTTATAATTAGAGACCGGATTTTTATCCAGTAAAAAGTGCCAAAATATGCTATAAAATATGCAGTTAAAAATGCTGAAATATGCAGAATACGTTGAAATATGCAAATATATGCAGTAAAAGATGGCAAAATAAGTTTTTTTATGGACCTAAAAATTAAAATTGAAGACAAAATGACTATATATTTGAAGGACTGCTATAAGAGGAATAAAATGATAAAGTAAGCTACTAGACACCAAGTGTCAAATATTTACTTTTATTGCGTAAAATATTGCACAAAATTCTCGTTACAATTAATATAATATTATTAAAAAATCTTTAAACTCAAAGAAATAATAGGTACACTTGAATAAAATAATCAAAATAAATATAATTATGTTTCAAAAATGTGAACTAAAAAATACGGGGGGGGGGGGTAGTTTTATTTAACAGACACGATTGTATTGTATTGTTTTTATTTTTTAACCATATAGGTACATATTAACAAACTTTTCTTATTGAGGTACAAATAATAAGCTAATAAAATAATGCAAATATTTGACCGACTATAATAAATAATCTGATCTCTACACTAATTTACACACACTTCAACACACAAACATGAACACTCAATTTCCAAAATGGGTTATATTTCCCAAAGGCCGTTAAAAAATAAAGAAATAAAGAAATAATTAACAAATAATCTTAAAAAAAATTAAAATTTGATACTAATTGTAAATAATTTATGTTTATAAGTGTCCTCCTGTTTCTTCTTTTTTTAATTCTTTCTCCGAAAAGTTACCTTTAAAACATCCATATTTACGAAATGTGCAATATTTGACAAAAAATCCTTCAAATATGCAATTTTATGCAATATCCTTGAATAATGCAAAAATATGCAGTATAAAATTTAACCCACAGTATCTTAGATGCATGATTCGGATAGATAATTGATCTCCTGGGTCGTAAGTGGCAGGCAGGTAACAAAATATGCAATTGCATAGGAATCCGGTCTCTACTTATAATAAATATTTTAAATACCTAAATAATAAACAAAACATGCTTTTACTAATCACCAGTAATCTTATTTTGATGTTGCAGGGCATGGAACACCAAAGCCCACTCCTAGTTTTCCGCCAGTCGTAATAGTCCAAGGCCTCTAAAAAGAAAAGAAAAAAATGTGAATTATTATTATTGTTCATTTGGAATAGGTTTGTGAGTTTGCAATTAATAAAAACTAGCCATAAATTGAATTCAAGAAAAGTGTCAAAATTTCAAACTAAATGGAACCATTCACTATCTTTTTCCTTTAAGACCATTTGTAAAGGATAATAAATTATTTTCTTTTTTTCTAAAATCTAAATATTTTCACAAGTTGAAACTATATATATTAGGTCATTAGTGTGTAGCATATTATAAAATAGTGGTTTCATTTCCAATTAAGGGTTGCGTCTTGTTCTACACAAGGGGCGTTTATTAAGGGCGGCTTTGTGAGCGTTTAGAGGACAATCGGTTCCATTGTCAGGGTGTGACACCAACACACGCGCGGGGATATTTATAAGGTTCTAACTAGGATGAAGCGTGCTGGATGGGCGACCGCCGAAACCCAAAAGGACAAAAGCCAATATGAAAAATGTAGAGCACCACTTGCCACCTTGATTAAAAAAAGTTAATTGCATTGGCTGCGCTTTAACAATTCGACAATAAATATATCAACCGCTGCCCCATTTAATCCAACTCCTTTTTCTCTCGGTTAGGCGTTGCTTTTGAAAAATTATTTTGATTTGGAAATTCCGGTTTCAGGTAGCTTTGGCTTTCTATTACAATTTCACCTCTTTTATAAATCCTTCACACAATCAACACTTTAATAAATTACCGATTTATTTCACATTTCGCTTTTTTTTTCTCTTTAATTAGCTTCAATATAAATTTCAATTTGAAAATTTCCATAACTTTTAAATTACCTCGTATTGATTACATTCAAATTAGTTTTTGAATTTATTTATAAGTGAAATCTAGGACTATATTGATTAAATAAATCACTGGTAATTCAACGTTTTGAAACTTCTATGTAAAGAGGAACCCAACAAAATTGAAGAAATTAAAAAGTTATTAAATATTAAGTATTTGGCGACTGTGGGTCAGTGGCTAGAGTGTCGGGTCGCTGACTCGAAGTACGCTGGTTCGAGACCGAGTCTCGGCAGATATTTGCAGTCGCCTCCTCTTGGAAAGCAATGGCAACCTACCAAGACTATAATAGCCTAGTCAACCTCTCCAAACTAGCCATTCGGAACCGGTGTTAAAAAGTAGGTCCCATATATCTGTTTAAAACAATTAAACACACTCAGCATTGGTATATGTGGAGAGGCGCAGAAGCCCCCTTTTCGGGTATAGCTCTATAAGAAGAAGATAAGTATTTTCTAAGAGATAAACTGATAACTAAAAAAGCAAAGTTCTTCCATCTTTTTACTTATTCAGAGATTAAAAGGCCTAATGAAAGAATCTTGTGTATTACTTCAGAAACCTTGATGTTTACTCTATTGATATTTTTCGTTTTGTGAAATCGGATGCGTTTCTGGGGGGGGGTAGGAGTGGGTTGTGAGGGGGTTCGTGGGGTGGGATCCAGGGGCGTAGCCCCCGGCTAGCAAGAGGCCCGCGGAAGGCGGGCCTTGCAGCTAGTTAGATATAAAAATCCCAGACTATTTTGACGGTTTTGAAGTATTAAGACCAGACTGCCCCAAAGTTATATTATAAATTTACGCAAAAAATATTCTTTAGACACTCTGAAATTTATAAAGCATACTCCTATTTATTAATTAATATTTAAAATGTATACAAAATACAACTTTGGGGCAGTCTGGTCATACTTCAAAACCGTCAAAATAGTCTGGGATTTTTATATATTATTTCTATATATACTAGAATAAAAAATTTAAATGATTTCATGTTGCCTCCAGGATATTTTTTTGAATTAATTTTCCGCGAATGTCATAGGGCTGTGCAGTAGCGAAATAACTGCAAGACCTCTTCCTGACTCGTGATTCCAAATTCGCTAACATCGATAATATACTGTTTTATTATTAATTAAGGGTTTTGTCTGTACAATGGGGTGGTGGTGTGGGCGGGAGTGCTGGGTGGGTTTCGGGGGAGGGGGTGGGGGGAGTGAGGTGCGAGAGGTGGGAGTCCAGGGGTCGTCATGGTTATTAATTTAAATGAAATTACCTATATATATAAAATTCTTTGCCCGATACACTCACTCACTCCCTCACTCACTCACTCATCATCAAAACAGCCAGAACCACTGGACATAGAAACATGAAATTTGGAGAGGATATTACATCTATGACATAGGGGCTCACTAAGAAAGGATTTTTCGAAATTCGACCTCTAAGGGGGTCAAAGGGGGCAAAGTGTGTTTTCACTGATTATGCGATATCTCTTAAGGACGATAAAATATCTACTTGCTTTTTACTTATAAAAATACTAAATTAAAATATCTAAAAAATGATTTCAGGATTTTTTGAAATTCGACCGCTAAAGGGGTCAAAAGGGGAAAAATATCTTTGCAATTTGTTTACATTCTCAATTAAGAACGATAAGATATCTACTTGATTTTTACTTAATAAAATTCTAAATACAAATATCTAAAAAGTAATTTCAGGATTTTTTTGAAATTCGATTCCCAACTATCCAAAATGTGAGTGGGGGCAAAAATTAAAACTCTCTCCTATCTTGATCAAATTTTGTAGAGTTATTCTTTATTACTTTAAGAAACTATTCCTGTAAAAATCAACTATCAAAATTGACTGTATGGGGGCGAAAGGGGGGGGTGCCAAATATAGAAATTTTTAGCTTTTTTGTACATTTACTCTTTAGAAAACTGAGAGTTATTTATTTGCAAATATCTAAAAAATAATTTCAACCTCTCAAAATGTGAGTGGGGGCAAAAAATTAATACTCTCTCCGATATAGATCAAATTTTGTAATGTTAGTTTTTAAGACTATATAAAATGTATGCTGTAAAAATCAATAGCCAAAATGAGTGCGTGGGGGCGAAAGAGGGGGCAAAATATTACAAATATATATTACAGACCTAATAATCACATGCCGAGACGCCGCCCGTCAGGCACGCCCTCTACAGCTCGTCTATATATATAAAATTAAGGTTTTGTCTTTTGTCTGTACATTGGGGTGGTGGGGTGGTTGGGGGTGCTGAGTGGGTTTCGGGGTGGGGGTCCAGGGGGATAGCCCCCTGGGTAGCAAGAGGGCCGCCGAAGGCGGGCCTTGCACCTAGTATACCATATAAAATAAAATAAAATAAATATTTCAAATTAATATTCACAGACTGATGAAAAGTTTTTACTTTATTATTAATGAAATAACTAACGCAATTATTCATTTATTTTCCTTTTTGGTTTAGATCTCGAATGGTGTGGTGAATTTTATTTATAGTTCTTTCTTTTTCTACACCTATTTAAGACGCGTTGATGTGTTACGTGAAATAAACCAGAATACGAAATCCGCGAAGAGGCCTAAACGCTCCTTTATAATATATTCTTAATAGTATACTAACAAACGCCAAACAACAAGAACCAGTCAGTGTTCAAAAAACTATTATTTTGAGATTTTTATTGAACTTAAAAAGAAAAAAACTATTATTAATTCACAAAACTATAAATTGTTTTTCAAACATTCTCATAATATTTATTCTCTCGTTTTCTAAGCCTTCCTTTTATTTTTTGATTCTTAAACAATTCAGGGTTCTTAAAAGAAAGTTTGTCGATTCTGAACCGTTTGAAAGTTAATTATAAAATAAGTCATACATTACAAAAATGTAGTATTTTATTTACATTTTGATATATTTAATATTTTTTAGGTCACGTCGAAATGTGCTCTACAGAAGAATGTTAAATATCAATTGGCCGGATAGAATTACAAACAAGGAAGTTCTTGAAAATCTTAGAGAAAAGTGAACAAAGTGGAAGAAGCTGAACAGATTTCAAATGTAAACCTTAAGACACGGAAGATTGTAACATCACAAATAAAGTAATACTAAGTAACTTATGAGGAGAATTTTCTAGGTTAGGTTTCACAAAAGGAAATATTAAAACAAATGTATGTTTTTTTGAGTGAATCAAACTCAAATAAACATACATTTATTTTAATATTTCCTTTTGTGAAACCTAACCTAGAAAATTCTCCTCATAAGTTACTTATAATGTTTCACCTAGAACCGACACCTAAATCCTTAAAAATTATTAAAGTAATACTACATGAATTGATTGCAGAATTTAGAATATAGTACCTGGAGACACCGAGCGATGCACGGTAACTTTTTACTTCAGTTAAAATCTAATATTAATATTATTTTTATTTTAAAATTCTGATAAAAATACAAATATATATATTATATATATGGATCCCCTCGATACCCCCCGAACCCCCTCCCCCTAAAATCTCGCACTTCGCCCCCCGGACCCCACTGCACCCCACCCCCACCTCCACCCCGCACCTGGCCCTCCACCACGGCACCACACCTCCTGCACCCCCAGCCCCTAACTGAAGCAAAAAGTTGCCGAGCTGTTGTATTTATAGCTAGTTATAATAATAAAAAAAATAATCGTATATGATCTGAAATAAAAACATAAAATTAAATAAGATTTGTTTCCAAGTTATATAAAAAAAAGCCACTTCAACCACTTTATTTGTAAGTACACCTGTTTTGTTATGAATCCACCTGTAATGTTATGATTTAGACACCTGTTAATTAAAAAAAGCAAAAAAAATCCTAATTTTAATATAATATAATAATATTTGTTATAATCTATTAGTGGCTTTTAAAATTAAAAACCCAATTAATAAATAAAAGATAATTGAAAAAAATGTAAACAAACTTTTTTATTGAGATTTTCATCTATCAATAATTACTATAATTAAGAAAAGATCAATTAAGATGAAATTTGTTGAGGTCCAGACCTAGCCAGATCGCTTTCTCATCCTCATAAAACTTGTTAATAGAGTTGGTTTCATCAAAATCGGTAGAGCCGTTTTCAAAATAGAACTAAGATACAAATATATAAATAAATATATAAATATATACACAATTTTTACTCGTTTAATAAGAGTAAATAAAAAAGTTTTTTTATTTCAAATGTAATTAGATCTTTAAAGTAAACTAATTTGGAAGCATGTCGATTCTAGAGCTGTTTTGAGGATAATAATGAAACAAATAATATTTAGAGAGCGAATTGGCGAATAAAAGGGAAAGGGGTGGAATATTCGTTTATTTCCCCAGATAATCTAAGATAAGGGATATGAAACTTTTATAGAATTGAAAGGGTTTGGAATGGGATAGAGTTGAGTAGTTGAGTCAAAACAATTTTAGGACTGTATTTTCGATGACTAGGCAATTATACTCTTGGTAGTTTGCCTTTGCTGTCCAAGAGGAGGCAACTGCAAATATCTGCCGAGACTCAGTCTCGAACCAGCATACTTCAGGACAGCGGCCCGATACTCTATCGCTGACCCACAGTCGCCTCTAATAATAGTTTCTTATTATATTTAAATTTATTAGAAGGACAGAGCTAATCCTAGTTGGATGCCATAGCTCAATCCTTGTACTTGATCTGCATGAGAAGAACATACCGAATCTTGAAAAAGTTTTCACTTTCTTTTCAAATTTTTTTACTAAACTAAAAACTATTTAAGGTAGTTCTTTCACAAATTCAAAAATTCAAGAAGTTTTTGAAACTTGGAATATACCTAAGTCATTAAAAGCATAATACACATACTGTTAAAATTTGAAGACGATTTACCACAGCAAACATAAAATAATTGCAATTAAAAATGACATTTTTTACATAGGGTAGATAGGGAAAGGGTGGGGATATGATCATTATTTTATTTTTTTTCATTGAAGGACTTTCAACATCTTGATGAAAAACTAACATTTGTTAGAATAATATATTCAGAGTAACTTAAAAAAAAATTGAAATTATTTACCACGTAGTTTTGATAAAAAAAATTAAAAAAAAACCTATTTGGGTGATTATTTTTAGTGGAAGGGATATAAGCACAATGGCTTGGAAACGATCCGGTATGTGTATATCTATATAGAGATTTCGTAGTGTGATTGCTACAGTCACGTTAAAAAAACAAAACTTAAAATTTTAGTTCCGTTCATATTTATAGAGTGGTTACGAGGCTAAAACTTTTTGTGTGGATTGTCGCGAAAGAACCTCCTTAAGTATGCATGGTTTTATTTGACTATAAGGTAATACTTAGACTCTAAATTTAGTGTTTTTTCTTTACATGACAAATTTTTTGAGGGTGACCTACTAACTACTATTTTTAATTTTCAATTTTTCTTTTATTGACCTCTAAGGGCCGGTTGTATGTCGCAAAGTAAATGCTTTTTACCACTAACAAACGGTAGATGGTAAATGGAGCCACTGGGATGGCATTTACTTTGCGACATACAACCGGCCCTTAGAGTGGGGAACCCCAAACCTCCCTTTGTGGAACCCTGGGGTTTCGCGTAACTCAAGTTGAGAATCACTGCTATAGCTCAATCCTCGTACGTTGATCTGCATGAGAAGAACGTATCATATCTTGAAATTTTTTCGCTTTCTCTTCCAATTTTTACTTTACCATACATGGTCAAGTATTGTAACGGAGAATGAAAAAAAGTGGGTTTTTTCCTTCTTTTTTTTTGAAATATCTCAAAAACGGCTGAAACTATTTTGATTAAAAAAATTGAGCGAAACCAGGGCATTTCGCTCTACAAAAAAGCTCTAATAAGTGAATATCGAAAAAAATATATTTTTTGAGATAATAATTGTTTTGTCAAACTGTCTGTTAGTCTGTCTGGTTGTCTGTGCGTTACCAAATTTTTGTGGATGAGCTAGATCAAAAACTATTATGAATATCAAAACCAAATTTCACACCTAGTTTTGGTCCATTGAGATTAAGAGCTGATTAGATTTTGGTGCATATCGACTCAAAATTAAGGGGGGGGGGGGGGAATTAAAAATCTAGACCGTTTGAGCAAACTCAACGAAATTTTGTATGCATAATCAGTGGACCCCCAGAAGTCTAAATATGCAAAAACTAACCGCCCAAAATGGAGGAGGGGGTTTTAGGGTCAAAAAATGAAAATTTTGGCCATTTAACAAACTCAACCAAATTTTGTATACATAATCAGTAGGACCCCAGAATTATAAAAATGCAAAAACTAACCCCCGCAGGTGGGGGGACCTTACATGATTATAAATAATTTTAGGGGCCAGGTCGTATGATAAAGTCAAGTGGATGGCCACATCAGAACACGTCAGCTTATTTTTTTTTGAATTAAAATCTATTTAAAGTAACTGATATTAATTTATGAAACTCTAAATTGTCTTTCAAACTATGTCATAATATTTATTCTGTCGTTTTCTATGGGTTCCTTTTATTCTTGATGCTCAAACAAAGCGTTATTCTTTAGATGAAGAAAGCAAAAAGTGGCAAAGGCTTCTACTGGTAGGGTTCCTCTGTTTTCTTTCCCTCTTTGGCTTCGATTCGATCCAGAGCATTCGGCTATGCTTTATGCTAATAAAACATAATTTACGTTCCTACCCATTTCTTCTCTAAATATATGTTCTTTGATATGTGTCTGTTCGCTTAGTGAAAAAACGTCAAATTCTTGTCAAAGCTGGAACCCTTTTTCGGTCTTTTGGCTTTTTAACCAGCCCTTTGATTTTCTGAAACAGCCAATCCGTTCCATTGATGTTACGCCTATTTCTGCCCTAAGTTATAAGCTTGTCAGTTTAAAAACCCAGGGATAAATTTTTTCGATGATTCGACATAAATAATTCCAAACAAATTATTTAGTTCCTCAATCGATTAAATAAAAATATGCTAAAAAACATTTTAGACAATAATTAAATTAAGAACTAAAGAAAAATTTTAATTATAATGGACCAATGGGTCGACCAGTTGAGTCCTGGGATCGATAGCCTCACTTTTTAAAAAGAACATCGAGCTAGTTACCCGAAAGTTCCAGGTTCGATCTCCGGTCGATGCTTTTTATAATAAAATTGTTTCTTTACTCTCTAATTAAATAAATTAAAAGGAGGTTCTTTCGCGACAATCTACACAAAAGTTTTAGCCTCGTAACCACTCTATACATATGAACGGTGCTAAAATTTTAGGTTATGTATTTTAAACGTGGCTGTACTTTTTATACTACTATATTCTCTTTATGAATGGATCGTTTCCAAGCCACAAAAAGTTTTAGCCTCGTAACCACTCTATTAATATGAACGGAACTAAAATTTTAGTTTATTTTTTTTGACGTGACTGTAGCACTCACACATACGAAATCTCTATATGGATACACACATACTTACCGGATCGTTTCCAAGTCATTGTGCTTATATCCCCTCCACTAAAAATAATCGCCCAAATATGTTTGTTTTTTATTTTTTATTAAAACTACGATGTAAATAATTTCAATTTTTTTTTTAAGTTACTCTGAATATATTATTCTAACAAATATTAGTTTTTCATCAAGATAGTGAAAGTCCTTTAATGGAAAACAAAAATAAAATAATGATCATTTTCCCACCCTTTCCCAATCTACCATATGTCAAAAATTTAATTTTTAATTGCAATTATTTCATGTTTGGTGTGGTAAATCGTCTTCAAATTTTAACAGTAGGTGTATTATGCTTTTAATGACTTATATTCCTAGTTTCGAAGACTTCTTGAATTTTTGCATTTGTGAAAGAACTACCTTACCTTTCTTTCTGGAATAGATGAAATGTTGTAGTGTCATCTCAAATGCACACAAGGGTATAAAATTTGAAGAAAATTACTTGGGTGAAATGAAATGGGGTAAAATTCGATTGCAAGATTCTACACATACAGAGAAACAGGGAGAAAATAAAAGCCTGTAAAATATAAATTTTCTTTAGAGGGGTATTATTTACTTATAGGTCGAATACGCATTACTTTGTTTTCGTTGTTGAATTAAAAAAAATATATATTTTTATTATTGTTCATTATAAAATTTTTAAAATAACATGTTTTTTTCCTTTGAAAACAACTTTCCCCAAACATGTTGTTTTGATTTTTATTATAACCGATTATTATAAAGTTCCATTGGAGAGGTATAATAAAGTTTCGATTTGAGATCCAGGTGACCATCCCATAAGGTTATAAATTTCAAAATATAAGTATCAAATGGCAGGCTGGAATTTACAATAGAGTTCACCCTAGAAACACCCACAGGCATTGTGCTTTGAAAGTACCCTGTGTGATATTTATGAGGTTAAATGAACACGAAAACGAAATCCGAGCTGATTATCTGAGTTCTTCATCTCGTCGATAGTAAAACAGAGAGACTGATCAAAAACTGTTCAATAAAATTGAATAGAAGTTATGATAGAGGTTCATAAAATATATCAGACCCATTTCTATTTTGATATGATCATAGTACTAAAGAAAATCAAAGAATCACCGATCAAGATTGTTTCCCGGACCTAAGAAAATGAGCAATAAAACGATCTGGATGGGTAAAATAAAAAATGATAGCTTCATAATTTAGAAAACTAAAGATGTTCAAATAAAGATTTAGTATTAGTTTAGCTTTAAAATTATTAAGTTTTATTAATTCTGGAGAGGAGAGAGGTTGCATAATGTAGTTGTTTCGCGACAATACTAGCAAAAAGTTAATGCTAGAATATATAAAACGGATAATAAGGATTCATAATCCCAAAACTTTTTGCTGTTTATGTACCAATTCTAGCCAATCCCGTGCTCGTTTGACAAATTCGGCACCATTGTAAGAGATTGAATATTTTTATATTAAAATGACAGATAAAATACATTTTAAATTTCTATAAAAATCGTTTTGTTATTTTTTAACAAATGTAATCAACGCCTACGTTACACCTTATGAAAATTATAATATATTTGAGCTTCGACTTCGGAGATTACTTCCCCACCATCGACTGTCCTTGATCTTCTTGAGCTTGCCAACATCTTTTTAGTCCTTGTTTTTTAATAAGAGGAAAAAACTAATTAAATAAAAAAAACCTCTTTTCCGATAATCAATCATTCTCCAATCATATCATCCCCAGAAATTGATAATAAAATTCAATTCATAAATATAGAAATTTTCTCGAAATGTTTTCGAGTTTTAAATGAATGTTTTAAGATTATTTTTTATAAAAGATTTTATTTATTATAATTTCAATTATTTCCTCATAAGAATTGGAGATTTATGTTATTTCGTCATTGATCATATCATCAGAACTTGAGCAAATTAATATGGGACCACCCCTAAAGTACCCCCTTTCCAATAAAAAAGAATCATCGAAATCGGTCTACGAGGCAAAATGTTCTCGCTGAACATACATAAAAATAAATAAATAAATAAATAATTACGTATCTTGACTACCTTGGAGCTACATCGATCCTAACTCAGAAAGAATCAATAAAATCGGTTCATAAACAAAAAAGTTATGCGTGAACATACCTAACAAAAAAGGTCCAATACCAATGAAATTTATATTTTTACCAATCGGAAAATAGACTGAACCCAATACAAAAAAAAATCATCAAAATCGGTTCACAATTGGCGAAAATATCAGGTAACATAGACACAAAAAAATCAGTCGAATTGAGAACCTCCTCCTTTTTTGAAGTCGGTTAACAAAATAAAATCAACACTTACTATAGTGATCATTGAGAAATAAACACCTGAAAAATGAAAAATAAAATTTGTTGAAATTATTTTTTCATTAGAAACTACTCTCTTAAATTTTTAAAAAGCATTTAATTCGATTTCATCTCTAAAAATAACTAGAACTCAAAATATAAAAAACAACAAAGACCTATTGAAAAAAATAATTTTATTTTTTTTGTTTTAGAATCCTTTCCAGAAATAACTCTTCAATCTGCTTGTGATTAAATGATCTAAAATTACTACATCTTAATACTACTTCCTTGAATTTGGAACCATGTAGGATATTATTTTCTCTGAGATAAAAAAAAACAACACTCGCGGGTTCTTTAGAATTAATTAAAATCTATTTCAACAGAATCAATTTGATTTTGGATTATTAAACAGAGAGAATTCTCCGAGAAATGGATCTTAACAAAAAATATGGCGTGAATAAACAGATCACGTGTTATATATAATACACCTGCCCTGTTGTAACTATATTTAAATAATTTTTACACAACTATTTTGATGCCGAGAATTTTCAAATCTTCAGGGTCCTAAGACTTCTGGGAATATAGGTTAATATTAATCACTATCCCCACTTGATCAATACAGGGTATCTTAAAAAAATGTACTTACACTTAGAATGACGAAAAAACATGATTTATGAACATAGAAAGAAGTTGAAAGGCTTCAGGTACAGAAGACAAGTGTAATTGAAGAATCATGTTCGCAATTGTTAAAATTGATGATCATCATTGTCCAGACAACGCTGATAACGCGAACCAAGGGATTCGCAATCGAAACAAAACAGATCATTTGGAATATCGCGACATTGTCCTTTAAATTAAATGGCTCCATTAATCGCCATAATTGCACGTACTGGGGTCCCCTGTTATGCTCATGTAACAGTTGAACACCATTTAAACTTACCAGGGATAACAGTGCGGTGTTAGATATCCGCAGGGGCATCATAGGATCATTTTTTTTAACAGAGCTGACACTGGCGAGAGTTACCTCACCTTGCTGCAGGAGTATGTTGGACCACACATTGCAGAGATGTTTGATGATGACGACGAGATTTACTTTCAGCAAGATGGAGCACAACGTGACGTTTGCGAATCCCTTGGTTCGCGATATCAACATTGTCTGGACAATGATGGTCATCACTTTGAACATTTGCGAACATGATTCTTCAATTACATTTGTCTTCTGTACTTGAAGCCTTTCAACTTCTCTCTTTGTTCTCATAAATCATGTTTTTCTCGTCATCGAAGTATTAGTACATTTTTTTGAGACACCCTGTATTTATTTAATCTTCAATATAGAGATTTTCTCGCATGATGCTCAAATTTTTATTAGTAGGTACGCATATATGCTTACTTTTTTAGTTATATCGACATTTTTTGAAAAAGGACAAAAAATTTTAATAAAAAATATTAATTGAAAGTTTAAGATCGCATTTTTGATTTTACATTTAATTGGCATTCTAAATTAAATAAAATTTTGGTTTTTAAATTTTTGAAATAACCCTAAATATTTATAATGAGCGATGTAACACTGATTGCTTGTGACCATATCACTTAGTGTAAAAGCAGCTTGTGTCCTACCTCCTGGATGTTTGTAGATGTTATCTTTTAAATTTTATTGTTTAACAATTTTACTTTCGGAACGAATTTTCTTACTATATCATTTGGTTATTTAAATGGAAATAAAATCGAAGAAAAAAGTATAATTTTTTCAAGAATTCAAGAATCAGTATGGTCTCTGTGAATTTGGATAATTTGACAATTTTTCGTCTACACGTTCAAACTATACACAGATTATTAATACAAATTTCTCTGGCTAATTATATACAATATTTTAAGAACTCTCATAAATAAGAATTTGATTTCTTTCAGATTTTTTGCATTTTTCCACTTCGTAATTTCCAAAACTGTAATGCTAAAAAACAAACCAATTCTTTTATTTTCAAAATCAGTACGAGGTTTAGTTCTCCAGCTATTATGTACACAAAAAACATTGACAATTTTAGTAATAAGGGGCCGTCCATAAATTACGCCACATAGTAAGGGGGAGGGGGAATCTCATATTTGTACAAAATGGAACAGGGGGGCCCAGAGATCTTAAAAATTTAAAAAACAAAAGTCAAAAATAATGTCTTAAATGATATGAATAAAAATAAAGTTAAACTTAAAATATATTAAATTTCTTTAGTTGAGTTTAATTTATAAAAAAAAATTTGTACAAATATTGAATTATAGGGTATACAAGTGATATTGTGACTTCACAATACAGGGGGGGCTCAATTAGAATGTGACACAAGGGGAGGGGGTCTTGAAATTCGTGTGACGTAATTTATGGACGCCCCCTAATTTAAAATAACTCGCCGAGGGGGAATCTCAGATTTGTGACAAAATGGAAGAGGGGGCTCAGAGATCTTAAAAATTGTGATGTCACAAAAGTCAAATTAAATGTCTTAAATGATATGAATAAAAATAAAGTTAAACTTAAAATATATTAAATTTCTTTAGTTGAGTTTAATTTATAAAAAAAATTTGTACAAATATTGAATTATAGGGTATACAAGTGATATTGTGACATCACAATACAAGGGGGCTCAATGAGAATGTGACACAGAGGGCGGGGGGGGTCTTGAAATTCGTGTGACGTAATTTATGGACGCCCCCTAATTTTAAATAACTCGCCGACCGTACTGATTAATATTTATTTTTCGTATCAGATGTAATTTAGTGCTGTGTTACTAACCCCAAGCTCAAATTTAGATTTTATTGAACCCAAATTTCTCATTCTTGAATAATTTTAATAATAAAATTCTCAAGAGGATGCGCGCAATAATCATTTGTCACTTTGGTTTAACCTTTAGGTAAATATCGCCATAAGTTCAAAATAATGAACGCGACTCCATGAGTGAAATCCCAGAATTTGGCATATTTATCGAGCCAACCCGGTGCCAATTCTAAATTGGATGATCCGAATGACGTGGGATTTGCAGCCGTCCGTCCCACTGGCGATTACTTATCATCGGGATTGAAGCGGAAGTTGTCTTCACTCGATTGACTAGTCGATTTCCTGCCGGACAATGAAGAGCTTGTTCGTGCACGTGTAAGCCGAGAAAAGCGGAACGATTCAGATTGGAAACCATCCTCAACGGATTTCATAAACACCACCACTCTTGGCGGTGGCAGCAGATTAAAGAACAGTCTTTTCATTTCCCACTGATGAACTCTTAGCAGGTGTTTAAAATCAATTTTCATAAAAATCTGTCACATAAACTCGTTGCATATGCTCCAATCTTTTGATCATCCGGACACCTTTTTTATTTCAGAATAATTTATTTTCTAATTTAAAAATTTATTACCATTCTTATTTATAAAAGAAAATATTATAACTCTTTATGAAAGGCAAAAAAAACGAAGATTCGACTGTCTTCAGAAGAATGAAAAAAATAATCTCATTAATGTCAATATTTTTAGTTATGTCTTAGTGTATAAAAGAATTTGAAACTAAAAATTACCCTACGAAAATTTAAGTAAAATTTGAAAAGCCTTTCAAGACTTTTGGTGATTTGGAAATTTTCATCAAGCAACAGTTTGAAATACGTGTTTAGTTTTATTTGTAGATTAAGTAGAAAAATATAGAGTTCTATTTAAAAAACAGAAGTTGGCCTTGAAATACCCCCGAAAGCTTGTTCTAGGTCAACAAACAATAGCTTAGTTTAGTTTCCCCTGATATAAATAAACTTTTATTTGAAACTTTTTTTTCATTTAATGCACTGTTTTTGAGTTATAGGACTGTCTCAAGATTAAAAACTCGCCCGGTATATTGTATTGTGGATAAGTTGTGCACAAATCTTAGAATTTGTAATAAATCGATTGAAAGTAATTTTTGAATTAAAAAAATTTTAAATATTACAAATTTGTTGATCATTCAGGTACCTATACTTAATCAAAATTCCACTTTGAATCTCAATACTGCTTTCACATTGCTCGTACCCTTTGCTGGAGGAACAGAAGTAATGTACTATTACTCTAAAATTAAAATGTTTTGTGGTTTTTCGTGATCATAAATGTTTGCAACTTCTAAAAAAATTATGTAAAAACATGAATTTGTTTGTATTTGTTCGTCTAGATTTAGATTCCCACAACAACTGCAAGTAATAGCAAATCGTAGAAAGCTTATATCTGGATGCAAATTGTTTCAACTCATCAAAACAAAAAAATAATTAAATTTTGGGTTTTTAGCTGATAACTTCCGGTTCAAAATACAGAAATAGAGAAAAAATTGAATTGTGATGTAGTGAGCTATCAAACATATGTAGCTAATGAGCTGAAATTTGATATATAGATAAGTTTGTCAAAATCAACCTTTGGGCCAAATCTCCAGTTCTCGTTCATAAAAAATTGCCAAATAAGATTGTGGTGAGTTTAGCGAGACTTAAAAAAATCTCACATTTGCCTTCAATTTAAAAATATGATATATTTATTGTTAAAATTCATTCCTTCAAAAAAAAATCTAAATTAGTAATATGCAATTTAATATAAAAGTTATGCGTTTATCTTGGACCATATAATGTCTGGCTTTCATAGGCGTTTGTTTTTCAGCTGCATGGTTAATTTCTGCGAAGCCCGCTCCTTCAGTTACTCATGTTCTCCAGCCCATTGGCATCGCACTTAGATCGCATTAGTCAGATGATTGATAAGAACCACGTGGTGTTTGATAAGCATAAGCCGCCGGGCCATATGGCTCTTTGACTGGCCCAGAAGGGCCGAGGACAGAGCCTGGGTCTGTTCATGAGGATCCGCGAGAGCGCTTGGAAAAATAAATCGAAATATGATTAAAACCCAGCCGAACAGACCCCACTGACAGATTGGTCTAATCTTAGCTAGTGAGGTCCTTCGTCGGACTGACCGGTGCTCTGGCTGCATCTTGAGATTCCTCAAACGAGAAAAAACATCCTGGTGGGCTGGAAACCTGAAGCTTGGTCTGTTCTGCATTTGTTATTCAGACACTCAGATAAATCAATCGAAACGCATTTATCTAAATAAAGTCATTTTAAGGAACTTGACTTGTCTTTAAAAGTTTGGAGATCAATCAAGAATTTCTTTCTACCAGATATTACTCTGAATTGGCTCCCTATCTTTGAAAAAAATTAATAATACTAAAATTGCAGAATTTTTAGAAATATCTGAAACGAAGATATATTTAATTTTAAGGAATGCTTATTTCTGTCTGTACAATAGTCATGATCACTAAATAACAGAAACCCTGTGTTTATATTTTTAAAACAAAGACGGATGAAATTTTGAGGTTTCTACCTGCAGAACTTTCAGTTGAAAAGGAACGAAAATCGTTTCAAGTTAAGACAGGCTAATTTTTGTCTATCTGTCCAATAGTCATGATCACTAAATAATAGAATGCCGAAAAAAGATCCCCTGGAGTCAAAATGTTTGTATTTTTAAAACAATTAAAATTATTAAATTAAAAAATTAAATTAAATAAAAATTAAATAAATAAAATAAATAAAAAATAAAATAAATAAAATAAATAAAAAATAAAAATTAAATAAAAAATATTAAATTAAAAAATTAAATTCTTGGGGTTTCTCTCTGCAGAACTTTCAGTTGAAAAGGAACAAAAATTGTATCAAGTTAAGACAGGCTTATTTCTGGCTATCATGATTACTAAATAAAAGAGGGATGTAGAAAGATCCCCTAGAGCCAAAATGTTTGGATTTTTAAAACAAAGACGGATGAAATTTTGGGGTTTCTAGCTGCAGAACTTTCAGTTGAAAAGGAACGAAAATCGTTTCAAGTTAAGACAGGCTTATTTTTGTCTATCTGTCCAATAGTCATGATCACTAAATAACAGAATGCCGAAGAAAGATCCTCTGGAGCCAAAATGTTTGTATTTTTAAAATGAAGAACAGATTAAATTTTAAGATTTCTAGCTTCAGAATTTTCAGTTGAACAGGAACAAAAATCTTATCAAGTTAAGACAGGCTTATTTCTGTCGGTCTGTCCAATAGTCATGATCACTAAATAACAGAAAGCCGTAGAAAGATACCCTGGAGCCAAAATGTTTGTGTTTTCAAAATTAAGAACGGATTAAATTTTGAGGTTTCTAGCTGCAGAATTTTCAGTTGAAAAGGAATAAAAATCGTATCAAGTTAAGACAGGCTTATTTCTGTTTGTCTGTCCAATAGTCATGATCACTAAATAACAGAAGTTCGTAGAAACATTGTCTGGAGCCGAAATGTTTGAATTTTTAAAACGAAGAAAGTATTAAATTTTGGGGTTTCGGGCCTCAGAACTTTCAGCCGAAAAGGGACAAAAATCGTATCAAGGAGAGTTTTGAATAATCATTGCTAATGAACTGAAATTTGACTCACAAATTTATTTATTTATATAAAGACAAAAGAATTCTGATTATCCCCGAATTTGAATACGTGTATTTGTGTAATAATAAGGTTCACTTTTGTTTTTATTATGGTATATAATCAGTTTTAGCTCTAGCACGAAACATTGTATCGAAAATTTGCAGAGAGCGTTTCGACTCTGGAAATTAACTTATTACTCCAATTAAAAGTTCTTTTTCCTTAAAGTCCTAATTTAAGGTTGAATAATGAAAGAGTACTTCAAAGTCATAGAAACAAACCAATTGACAAATTAACCTGCAAGATTTATGCTTGATTTGTCCTCGAAGGTGAGTTTTAGAATTAAGCCGTAGAAAATGATTAATTCCTTAATGGATGTCTGGGGTGTTAAAAGTTGACTTTTATTAGTATAATAATAATAATAATATTGCATATGAGATAAAAATATTTAATTAATATGAAGATAAATAGCGTACCGAGAAAAATAATTATGAGAAGACAAATTAATAGAAAGCGATGGCATCTAATTTTTTATTTCAATCTCCCATTAATGCAAAGTGATGAACCTAAAAAAATGAGAATTTTAAGCTAAATGGGTAAAATATATTTTCTAAAATGATTTCCATTAAGTCGTAAACTCACTAATTTATATACCCATTAGTACTAATAATAAAATATCTAATCATTTGGAAACCACCAGTCGGGATGCCAAATTTTTCGAAAACACCTTCTGGTTTTCATAAATCTTTCGATGTTGAAAAATTAGAACATCCTGGCAAGTTTCGATATATTATACTTATTATTATTAATGGGGAATAAATTAATGAGTGTGGCTCCTGCTTAATGTACTTTTATTTATTTAGGAAATTAATTTTGAAGGCTTTGTATTTATCTTCAGCTATATACATCCCTTTAGTGCATATGATCTCATTAGGATGGTCCTTATTTTGGGTATTTTCGAATTTTTTACGCTGACATGGTTCGAAATAAATAAAAAAATTATCTCCCAAGTTTCAAGTCTATCTCAATTTTAACCTGTGTCCCACAGTGATGTCAGTTTCCCATCTAAATAACATGGGTTTTTTTTGGCATTGAACAATCAATTTTTTATTCCAGCCAAAGTAATCGTTCAAAAATTTGAAACTCTGTAGACTTGATCCTTATTATAGTAACTATCCTTCAGAATTTTTACAAATTTTTAGCTATTATAATTTTGGAGTTACAGCTAGATAAAATACTGCTATATCTTAGTGTTAGTAAGTTATAGACTCCAAAATTATAATAGCTAAAAATCTGTAAAAATTCTGATGGATAGCTACTATTATAAGGATAAAGTCTACAGAGTTTCAAATTTTTTAAAACATTACTTTGGCGGTAATAGACAATTGATCGTTCAATGCGAAAACCCCATGTATTTAGATGGGAAACTTGTATCGCTGTTCGGCAAAGGTTAAAATTGAGATACAAACTTAAAACTTGGGGGATAATTTTTTTAATTTATTTTGAACCATATGAGCCTCTGTCAGCGTAAAAATTCGAAAATACCTAAAATAAGGACCACACTAATGAACGATAGGTAGAGTTTTAAAATGTTTATTTTATAAATTAAAAGGTTTTTTATTCACGTAAAATAAATAAATACAGTAATTTTAATCAATTATCATTATTTATTTGATCGATTTACCAGATGTGTGAGTGGAAGAATTGAATTAGGAAACTATATTCTAAGTATATTATACATACTATAATATACTAAGAATTGCCTTTAAAACTACTTTTGAAGCCAATAATAAAAAAATTTCCGTGGTCATCCCCTGGTACATGTTCCCTCCCCCAAAATGAAATTCTGGAACCGCCACTATATTATTTTATTTTTATTAAATGACAAGCTTTAAGTTAAGGTAAACTTTCAGCCTTTAAGGAGGTTAATAAAACTTGAGCAAGATGCGAGGTTTCACAAAAAAAGAAAAAACAAAATTGAGTTTTGAATTCGATATATTTCGGGGGTGAGCCCATCATCAGGAGTCAAAGAAAACAGTTTTCCGAAATATATTGAGTTCGAAACTCAATTTTGTTTTAATTCTTTTTTTGTGAAACCTACTTTGCATCTTGCTCAAGTTTTATTATTATATTAAAATGTTTCACCTAGAACCAACACCTAACTCCTTAAAAGTTATTTTAAGGAGGTTCTTTCGCGACAATCCACACAAAAAGTTTTATCCTCGTAACCACTCTATAAATATATGAACAGAACTAAAATTTTAGGGTATTTTTTTTAACGTGACTGTCCACTCACACTACGAAATCTCTATATAGATACACACATACTTGCCGGATCGTCTCCAAACCATTGTGCTTAAATCCCCTCCACTAAAAATAATCGCCCAAATAGTTTTTTTGTTTTTTATCAAAACTACGTGGTAAATAATTTCTATTTTTTTTTAAGTTACTCCGAATATATTATTCTAACAAATATTAGTTTTTCATCAAGATGGTGAAAGTCATTCAATAGAAAAAAATAAAATAATAGTTATTTCCCCACCCTTTCCCTATCTAACCTATGTAAAAAATGTCATTTTTAATTGCAATTATTTCATGTTTGGTATGGTAAATCGTCTTCAAATTTTAACAGTAAGTGTATTATGCTTTTATTGACTTATATTCCAAGTTTCAAAAACTTCTTGAATTTTTGCATTTGTGAAAGAACTACCTTAAAGCTTGAAATACAAAATGAATTTATAAGCCTTATGGAGAACAACGCCACCTTTAAATTTACAATTTAAAATAATTATTTTTTACTACAAAAGGTAATAGGTTTAGAAGAAGTAATAAATGACTTCCATTAAATAATTACGGAAATAATTAGAATAAAATGTTTTAGAATTTCTAAAAATAGAGTATAAGTGCGGGCGGGGGTGTGTCCCTCAGGGGTGGCGATCGATACATTAATCTCTTAGCAGGTAGGCGTGCCCCATTAAAGAGAGTGGCCTATTGATTGAGTCAGGTAATCCATTAGCATTAGGGCCCCAAGAGAAATATCCCCTGAGGAGAGAATGCACGTGGCCATCTCGAAACAAATCAGTGGAAGAACCGAAGAAGACCAGAGGCTAGAGATTGTCAAATGATCTACGATGAGAAAGCATTCTTTCTCTTCTTAGGGGCGAGAAAAAGAAATCAGTGACAAACCGAATCAGGAATTGAAGAGGGAATGGACCAGACGACCAGGTAGGTCGGAATTATCCAAGGGAATTAATTTCGAAAGAAAAAGGTCTGAGAAAAAATAACATGGTTGTAAATAATTTTATGTTCTATAAAGATAAGAAATTAAGAAAAAAATAAAGTAAGGGTTTTATCAAAGAAAATTCGAAAATGAATTTGGACCACCTAATTAAAAAAGACGAATGAAATAAATTAATTCAATCATGATTAGTCAATAATAAATTAATAAATATTTTTGAAAATTATCCCACTTTCAATATTAAAAAGATAAAATAATAATTAATTTAACTTTCACAAAATGGAAATGATATACAATTTATATGTCCCTTAGAAAACTGATTTATAAAGTATTATCAATTTTAGACCACCCATGATGAAAATAAATGGTAAGTAAATTAATCAAAGAAATAATAATAATCAATAAAAATTATACGACTAAAAAAACCCTTTAATTTATAAAATTTAAATTCTACATAGTTACTTAAATTTGGAAGAATCTTAGAAAATAAAAAAAGTAATTAAATTTTTTGCTACTAGAATGCAATTGATTTCGGTTCCATTTTCTACAAAGTTTTATTTCGTCCCCTTGGGAATCGAACCCAAGCGCTAACCAGCTTTCCGGGCCGTTAGCCAAACCCTTAAGACAATCTCTCTCCGATATGCAACATATATAAGAAATAAAGCAGCAAATTTTTCACTCCTTTCAACTCGAAGGGAATAGTAAAAAATATATAATCGGGTTGATTTTTGAAAAATTCCATCTTTTTTTTAAAAAAGAAACTCAAAAAAGATGCTTAAATCTTTACACTAATTATTTAAAAGAATTATAAATGAGAAAGAAAACGATCTTATTTTATATATTTCAACTATCTGAAGGTTCATAGTATCTTTATAATATAAAAAATATCATTTCAATTAAGAATTTGGTATTTTAAATGAAATTTTATGAAAACATTGAGTTTCTTGTCTCTGGGAGTGATTCGACTAGAAATGACTTTCGACTAGAAATGCCATCACATATTCAATTAAATATATTGAAATTTCATATCTGCGTGTTATTTTATTATATATCAAATAATTATTATTAGGAAATTCACATTTTAAAGGGTAGTTTATTTGAAGTCCAATTTGAAAAAACGCTACTAACTCCGTTGATATTTTTTTTTAAGTATAAAATTATTAGATATTATAAAACAATTAATTCATAATAATTTAATTCAATTTTAGAACGACATCAATTTAGTATTTTTGAGAAAATGGTCAAAAACACCCAAAACCGTCTATGAAAGGCCGTTTTTGAAAGCAAGAGATGCCTTTGAAAAAGTTAAAAAAGTCATATGAAACAAAATATTGACTTGTGACATGGAAGTAGATTTTTAAAATGTTTCTAAAACGATCTTTCATAGACGGTTTCGTTGTTTTTGATCATTTTTCCCAAAAATACCGTATCAATTTCGTTCAAAATTGAATCTAATTATTAATAATTAATCGTTTTATAATATCTATTAATTTTATATTTTTAAAAATTATCTAAAATTAGTTATTAGCGTTTTATCAAATTAGACTGCAAATAAACTACCCTTTAAAATGCAAATATCCTAATAAAAATTATTTAACATAAAAGATAAAAGTAAATAACACACAGATATGAAATTTCAATAGATTTAAATAAATATCTATTAAGTAAATAAATAAATATTTTTGTCATTTCTAGTTGATTCGCTCCCGGAGAGAAGAAATTGAATCTTTTCATACAATTTCTTTTAAATTACGAAGTTCTTAATCAAAATGCTATTTTCTTATATTAAAAAGGTACTGTGAACCTCCAGATAGATGAAAACGATAAAATAATATTGTTTTCTTTTCTCATTTATAATTATTTTCACCTGTTATATCGAGAATGTCTCGTTCCATCAGAGACACATTTGTTATTGATTCAAGTCCATAATATTGAAATATTTTTAACGCGTAAACTATTGATTTTAGACATTTCAGTCATATTAACTTTTCTGTTTTAAATTAAATGTTTTTAATAAAGGGAATTATATAAATTTGTATACCACAAAGGGTTAGGCAGTGGTGGTGAAATTTATGTAGAAAATTAAATAAATCCTGCTCTAGAGGCTTAGATATTCTACATATTCAAAAACACTAATGAAGAACATTTTGATATTTTAATTTACTAAAAGAAAGTTCATTATCTATAATTAGGAGCCTGACTATCTAAGTAACTAGAGATGATTAATATTTCAAAATTAAATAATTTTTTTCTGAGAAAAGTAAACATTATTTTACAAAAATAGGCTGACGTGTTCTGATGTGGCCATCCACTTGACTTTACCATACAATCTGGCCCCTAATATCATTGATAATCATGTAGGGGGGTTAGTTTTTGCATTTTTGGACTTCTGGGGTCCCACTGATTATGTATACAAAATTTGGTTGAGTTTGGTAAATGGGCATGATTTTCATTTTTTGACCCTACACCCTCCCCCCATTTTGGGCGGTTAGTTTTTGCATTTTTAGTGTTCTGGGGGCCCACTGATTATGTATTATATCCAAATTTGGTTGAGTTTGCTCTAATGGTCTAGATTTTTAATTCTCCCCCCCCCCCCCCCCCACGCACTGCTCAAATGCCCTAGACTTTTAATTTTTAATCCCTCTCCACCTCCCTTAATTTTGGGCCGATATGCACCAAAATCTAATCAGCTCTAAATCTTAATGGACAAAAACTACGTGTGAAATTTGGTTTCGATATTTAGACTAGTTTTTGAGCTAGCTCGTCCACAAAAATTTGGTAACGCACAGACAACTAGACTAACAGACATTTTGACAAAACAATTATTATCTCAAAATATATAATTTTTTCTATGTTCACTTATTAGAGCTTTTTACTTTATCCAATGCAAAGCATGGGTAAAGTATTGCAATCGCTCTCGGGGCAAGCGTGGTTTCAAAGGGTCCTCAGGTAAAGACTACGGAACCCATGGACTCAATTAAAGTCACAAATTGTAGTATTCATATAGGTTGAATTTTAACACGTGACGGTTTTGTCAAAAATTACATGGGGTCTCGTCGAGAGGCCAAAAAGTGCGATTTTTTCATTTAGTGCGTGCGTATGGATGTATGGATGTTATCGCTTTTTTGGCCCACGATTTTTTCCACACCGTTGCACCGATTGAAATGAAATTGAAAACCTACCATTAGTTTAACAAAATGAAGCGCTGATTAGTTTTTGGTACATATCGGCCCACAAACATTAGTACTTTATTTCGGTACTTTTTTATTTTTTTCTAAATATTTTGAAAATGACTTAACCAATTTTGATGAAATTTAATATCCTAATTAAGTACCTTGGGGACCACAAAAAAGGTTAAATAAAGTTTTTAGTAAAATTATATTTTAAAGTACTTTACTCTAAAGTAAGATAGTACTTTTAAAAAAAATTTTAAATTTATTCATTTGATCGTTTTAATATAGCTCATTTAACCTAACTTAAGTAAGAATGGATAGGCTTCTCTCTGTGAAATGCTAAAAATTTGGGAGGAATTTTTATGAGTAACCATAGCAACTGCGTTGTTTTCTTATCCGTTACTTTTGCTGAAGACAGAGAAATCGATTTTAAACCAAAAATAGCGATTGATTCTCATCTAGTACTTGAGGAATAATCATTCTATATTGGATTTTTGACGTTTCGGTTTTTATTAGTAACCATTGCTGAAGACATAGAGAAATCGATTTTAAACCAAAAATAGCGATTGATTCTCATCTAGTACTTGACGAATAATCATTCTATATTGGATTTTTGACGTTTCGGTTTTTATTAGTAACCATTGTTGAAGACATAGAGAAATCGACTTTAAACCAAAAATAGCGATTGATTCTCATCTAGTACTTGAGGAATAATCATTCTATATTGGATTTTTGACGTTTCGGTTTTTATTAGTAACCATTGCTGAAGACATGGAGGAATCGACTTAAAATAAAAAATAGCGATTGATTCTCATCTAATACTTGAGAAATATCCATTCTATATTGGATTTTTGACGTTTCGGTTTTTATTAGTAACCATTCCTGAAGACATAGAGAAATCAACTTTAAACCAAAAATAGCGATTGATTCTCATCTAGTACTTGAGGAATAATCATTCTATATTGGATTTTTGACGTTTCGGTTTTTATTGGTAACCATTGCTGAAGACATAGATGAATCGACTTAAAATCAAAAATAGCGATTGATTCTCATCTAATACTTGAGGAATAACAATTCTACATTAGGTTTTTGACGTTTCGATTATTATTGGTAACCATTGCTGAAGACATGGAGGAATCGACTTAAAATCAAAAATAACGATCGATTCTTATCTAATACTAGAGGAATAACCTTATTGAATTCCATTTTTGATGTTTTGACTATTAATGGAAACCTCTACTGAAAATGTAGAAGAATCGACTTAAAATCAAAAAGACTAAATTCTTTTTGGTAAACAACTCAAGCTTGAGTTGTTTGCCATAAAAGAATTTAGTCTTTTTGATTTTAAGTCGATTCTTCTACATTTTCAGTAGAGGTTTCCATTAATAGTCAAAACATCAAAAATGGAATTCAATAAGGTTATTCCTCTAGTATTAGATAAGAATCGATCGTTATTTTTGATTTTAAGTCGTTTCCTCCATGTCTTCAGCAATGGTTACCAATAATAATCGAAACGTCAAAAACCTAATGTAGAATTGTTATTCCTCAAGTATTAGATGAGAATCGATGGCTATTTTTGATTTTAAGTCGATTCCTCCATGTCTTCAGCAATGGTTACAATTATAACCGAAACGTCAAAAATCCAATGTAGAATGGTTATTCCTCGACTCTTAAATGAGAATTATTTTTGAATTAATTTCAATATGAACTACAAATTGCAAGTGATATCTGATTAATAATAAAGGAACAAACATATTAATATTTCAAATGAATTTGGATAAAGTTTAGCAACGATCCGTTGCAGTTTATTTGTAGAGCAAAGTGCGATGGTTTCACTCAATTTTTTTAATCAAAATAGTTTTATCCGTTTTTGAGATATTTCGAAAAAACAACAATTTTTCATGCACGATTACAATACTTGACCATACACTGTATGGTAAAGTAATAAAAGCGATTTTAGATAAAGGGTGGTCAGTAGTATTAAGATGAACATTTTTATTGAAATCCGAATCATCAACCAAATTCGAAATATTATGAATCAAAAAATTTCCTGGGAAAATCATTGGGCTAAAATTTTTATATTATTATTACACTTGGCCTCTGGCTAGGAAGATGCCCACCAAAGACCGGCGTCTCAACTAGTAATTTATTAAAAATATTTGTTTTTCATTGACGAAATGAAGGTGACTTTTCGGGATTTTGCCTCGGGGACGGATTTCCAAAAAAGACTCGGATCGATTGCAGAACTTCTTCGATCACTCGACAAACACGACCTTGTTGACATACCTCACCGTGGGTTGAAATTGAACAGGGGTGGTTCGGGGGTTGGATTGCGTGCGTGAGAGAAACCATCGTGTGATAGCTTTAGGAAAACCTTTTAACCCATCAAATATCTCATCTCGACCCACCCTTTATTTATTGATCATTCGATATGGGGTTATTTATTAGCAAAACGTATCACGTAATATTTCCACTTGTGTTAATCATTAATGACACGATAATTGAATAATCGATTTTTCATTCTAAAATATTTAAGCTGATTTTAATCAAGTAGTTTAATATAAAGTACAAATTTTAATACAATTATATCATTTACAATACATTTTCTAGAATTCTAAAGTGAAAATATTAGATATTAATTTAATTAATAAGAATTTGTTTGAGATATTTTTAATATTAATTATATAACTTTTTGAGATTTATTCTCAAGAAATAGCTCTTATTTTTACTTTCACATTTATATTCATAGAATATAATGTGGAAGTATTGCGATTCCCTATCTGGGTCCTGACTCTTTGAGAGCTTGGTATCTCAGAGATGAAAAAAGTTAATTTCATTTTGTAACTTCTAGGTGGAAGGAATCGATGCCCTTAATAGTTGCAAACCGAATTTGGGACATAAAATCGGAAATTGTGGTCCCCAGAGGTCAAAAAGGGGCCAAAAATCCATTGGTTAGTGCGTACGTATGTATGTACGTATGTACGTATGTAACCACCCCTGCGTTTCGCAACCATAAGTCTCAGAGCTACGAAATTCGAAACTTAAGCTCTATATAGGCTAGAAAGAGTACAGCAAGCTTTTGGTTGAAATTGGAAAATCGGAAGTGGACATTTACATGAAATATTTTTTTTTTTTTTTGATTTTCTCAAAAACAGCTATAACGATTTTTTTTATCAGGTATCATGAGTTATTAGTTGTATCAAATTTTTAATCCGATTGAAATAAAGGCAGGGGGTGTAAATTAGTAGTGTATCGATGATTTCAAATAAATGAAAATGTGAAAGTTGTGTGGTGAACACATCATAAAAAATATATTGCCAAGAATTGAAATTTTAATTATATAAGCTTATAATTATAAGGGAAGGCAATGGGAAACCACCCCTGTGAAAAATTTTCCCAGGAAAATTACACTGGAGAGGATACTCACCACAGTAATCGCCGATGCTCAGAATTGAGTATAGCACCTGAAGAAGAAGAAGAATCTTATAAGCAATGAGCAAAAATAATTATAAGTAAGTAGTGGGAAATAGGACTTTTTTAATATTATAAAAACACAACAGAAATTTCAATCAAGCCGAATCGAAACGTAATAGTCTAATGCAAATAAAATATTTTATTAAAAAAAAGTTCGATTTTCTATTGGCTTCATTTATTTAATAATTATGGACATTATTTAATTAAAAGAAAAAAGCTTTCTTCTAGATTTTGAAGTCTTGTCTTTAGTCCAATGTTTGATTCTTTTTATCGAAATTATTAATATCATTTTAAGAAATTTTTAAAAATATTGTATTATTAACAGAATAAATAAATCAATTGATCTTGTCACTTTTTCGAACAAATAGTTATTTTCAAATTTCGAAATTTTCAGTTTTAATCCCGAGACTCACAATTAAGGAGGTTCTTTGGCGACAATCCACACAAAAAGTATTAGCCTAGTTTTAGTATAGTTTTTAAGGAATTTGGTGTTGGTACTTGGTGAAACATTTTAGTTTTAGTATAGTTTCGCATAAGACAGTGGTTCCCAGCCTGGGGGCGATCGAATCCTTCGTAGAGGATCATGAATAGCTGTTGTTAATGAGCTAAAATGTAGATCAAATTTTTATATTAATTAATTACAGCATCGTGCCAAGTTTCGCTTAAGTCTTTTTCAGTCATATGAAACGAAATATTGATTTGTGACATGGAAGTAGATTTTTAAAATGTTTCTAAAACGGCCTTTCATAGACGGTTTTCATTGTTTTTGACCATTTTCCCGAAAAATACTGTATCAACTTCGTTCAAAATTGAATCTAATTATTAATAATTAATTGTTTTATAATATCAAAATCGAATCCTTCGTAGGGGATCATGAATAGTTGTTGTTTATGAGCTAAAATGTGGCTCAAATTTTTATATTAATTAACTACAGCATCGTGCCAAGTTTCGCCTAAGCCTTTTGCAGACAAAAGATATTTTCAAATCATCTTATTTCTCAGAGACCAGAAATAGCATACTGAGTTTTGAATTTTTCACTTTTTCCTCTAATAAATCTATTATTTGTAGTTAATATTTTTTTTATGTATAATTTTCTCTGTAACTATTGAATAAATCAATACAAATAATAAACGTCATATTTCTTTATCCATCCATCAACTCCTTCTTTCTCTCACTCTCTTAATTAGTGTTATGAAAAATTTTAATATCCCATTAAAGAATAAATTTCAAGCCAACAAGCACTATCATAATTTTTATTACCATCTAAACCGACTATCATGAACGCCATTAATTTCGTTTTGTATCTTTTTAAAAGGTGTTTTTTTTTATTTATTTTTTTTATTCCGCATGAAAAATGTCGTCCCTTTTTTTCCAGATGCATAATTTATTCGTGTAATGAAAATATCATGAGAAATCTAAAAAAAAATTCATTATCGGTTGATCCATTAAATTTATTATAAATTAATGATCGATTTAATTTACACTTTTAGGGTTTTAAATATTAAAGAATTTTTTTATTTTATCATTTTCAAGGTATATAAATAATTTCAGAGATAGAAGTGAAACATGAAACGATTCACCTTCCACGCCTCGCGTAACGAATTTTCATAAAAGATAATCCGATAAGGCTTTAATGGCATTAAAGAGACATAGAAATAAATTTTCATTCAGATATCTGACAGATTAACCTAGCCTTGTTTGAAACAAGTGGACAACTGTTCATTCACAGGCAAAAAAACCCTTCTATCTTGAATATTGTATAAAAGAAATTGTTTTATCAAGGAAATGTGATAATAAAATGCATTAGAAATATCGCAATTTATATTTATAGAATATAGATAAATAGAATCTTAATGGATCTTTGATGTGAAAATTGATTTTTTTAAATAATTTTTCTCATGGGAATATTTTTACGTAGGATTTATTTATCATCATCTTTAGCTTACCATATAATTATCTATATATAAAAAATGGAAAAGTATCCAAACGATCTGATTGGCTTCTATCTCCGCAAATAATGGTCTGAGAGGCTTAAAACAATCGAATTTATAAGATTTTTTTTTAATTTCTGAAATTTTTTTTACTTTACCATACAGGGTATTTTTTTTTTTTTTTTTTAATGCAATCGAATGCAAGAAGGGGTGCACCAGTAAAGATGTAGCCCCTATGGATCTCGAAAGACCCTTGCATTACCGAAGAGAAGGGAAAGTTGATTAAGTGAGAGGGTGTAGACGTAGGTGTCTATGGTTTTGAAGGTTTGAAGATCATAGGTGCTGGGAAAGATAGAGGCTGGGAGAGAGTTCCAGTTCCTTGAAGTCATGGGGATATATGTATTCGCGAATGAAGTGGTCCGGCACTTTTCCAATTTGACCGCGAAAGAGTGTTGGGAGTCGGCAAAACGTGTGCTGCGAGCAAAGAATGCTTTGGGGGAAAGGGTATGGTAAAGTATTGTAATCCTGCATGAAAAAAGTGTTTTTTTTGCTTAGTTTTTTCGAAATATCTAAAAAACGGGTGAAACTATTTTGATTAAAAAAATTGAGCGAAACCATGGTATTTCGGTCTACAAAAAAGCCCTAATAAGTGAACATCGAAAAAATTATATTTTTCGAGATAATAATTGTTTTGTCAAAATGTCTGTTAGTCTGTTAGTTACCAAATTTTTATGGACGATCTAGCTCAAAAACTAGTCTGAATATCAAAACCAAATTTCACACGGAGTTTTGGTGCATTGACATTAAGAGCTGATTAGATTTTGGTGCATATCGACCTAGAATTAAGGGGGAGGGGGGGTTTAAATTTAAAATCATAATATTTTCAAACTAAAAAACAAGAAAAATGAAATATACTATCAAATGAACATATAATAACGAAAATATTTTTTTTTCTGGCTCCAAAATTAGGGGTGGGTCAAAAAATAAAAATCTAGACCATTAGAGCAAACTCATCCAAATTTGGATATAATACATAATCAGTGGGCCCCCAGAACAGTAAAAATGCAAAAACAAACCGCCTAAAATGGGGGGGGGCGGGGGGTCAAAGAATGAAAATCTAGCCCCTTGGACCAAACTCAACCAGAAGTGTATGGTAAAGTCAAGTTGATGTCCACATCAGAACGTGTCAATTTATTTGTCTTTAAAGTCTTTAAACGTCTCTATCTCCGTAAATAATGGTCTGAGAGCTTTAAAACAATCGAATTTATTAGATTTTTTAAAAACTTCTGAAATTTTTTTTGTCTTTAAAATTTTTAAACGTCTCTATCTCGGTAAATAAAGGTCTAAGAGCCTTAAAACAATCTAATTTATAGGATTTAAAAAAAAACAAAAACAGACCGGGGAAGGTATCTCCAATCACATGCAATTCGATTACTCAAAACAGATTGATTTTAGGAATCCCAAAGAGTCATGGAAGATATCAAAGCGATGTGAGATCCAATTAGTAGATCTTTGTATTCGGTCAATCGCATTGGCATAACCATAATTTGTGTTATGGAAGGGCATTACAAATAGGTTATTAGACCTGGTTCTATGCGTGGGGAGTCTAAAGGTAATCATGCCAAGCAAGGCAGGACAATCAATTTTACCATTGACAAGTTTTGAAAGAAAGGTTATATCAAAAAAGTTGCGTCGAGCCTCAAGGCTCTGCAGATTCAAGAGGGACATAATGAGCATCCGAAATGTTCATACCGATTTTCTAATTGAATCGGTGAGTTGAAAAAGGCACACATTCCAAGCGCATAAACTTTCGGAAAACTAAAAAAAAACTGATTTTAAAAAACAATTATGTTTAAAATAATTTGTTTATATGTGCAATTTTGTTTGCCACACTGAGATCTACAAATTTGCCATTGACAACTTTTTTGTAAAAAAATTATTTTTTTCAAAAATCAGTTTTTTTTTTAGTTTTCTGAAAGTTTATGCGCTTGGAATGTGTACCTTTTTCAACTCACCGATTCAATTTATAATACGCAGGAATTTCTGATGAACTCTTTCTATGGCAGAAATATGGATTCCATATAATGGTGCTATATTCGAGTTGGGTTCTGACTAATGAGGCTTATAATATTTTTAGAACCTTAATATTTTTGAATGGCTTGGTTGAACGGAATATAAAACCCAACATTTTCCTGGCATTGTTTACCGTAACCCATAATGGTAAGTGAAATTTGTGAGAAGTGACTGACGTGTGTCGCATATTTGGTTAATATTTTCTTTTAAAAAAATTAAACAAACAATTGAAAATGAATAATAAAAACATCGTGAGGCGAAATTACAACAGAAACGGCACGCAGTTTTATAACATCCTCGTGAATATTTCATAACGTTGTGATGTTTATTCCTTCTGGCTGGTAATCTACATAGGACATATGCGTGTCTTGGGTCCGGAACGCCTGGGAGGCACGCAACACGACATGTCGATTGAAATCCTCCTTTGGGCCTATGTGTGGGCTTAAATATGGAGTGGACAAGATCAACAACCATCCACCACCACCAATCCACCACCCACCGTATCCATTAAACGCACCTCGTGCAGCCTAGACAACTTCATATCATTTGAATGATTTATTTTGTTATCAAAGCTTGCCTTGGTGAACTATTAAACCTTCGAGACAAGAGAGAGCCATTTTATTATGCAAGCTATTTGAAGAAGAAGAGAAATAAAAGAGAGAATGAACTAAGTCCATAAACTATGAATCATTGTTTTCCTATGTATAATAAATTATGTAAGGAGAAGGTAAATAATGTTATCTAGCAAATAACAAGCGTTTTGACATCGGGAATATTTAACTCCGTGGACGACGAGTCAATAGAATAGTTGTTTTTTCAATTATTCTATTTTTGAATTTTTTTATTCATTTTCTCATTATTCACCAAAAACTTGCATTTATTACTTCAATATAATTTGTGTATTCAGTATTGGTAAAATTTGAATAAAACAGTTTAAAAAGATACATTTTGTTTTTAGTTACACCTCTTTCTAATTCTATGATGTTATAGAGTTAATTATTGTTCCACAATAGATTTAATAGGTGGCCCATTATTGGGGGTCCATTACTGGTACGTCGGATAAAATGCTGGCCCATTATAGGTGCATCAGGTTAGTTATGGAAGATAATTTTTTTTATTATTGTAAATGCAACCAGAGTGCTAAATTTGAGGTTACAGGTGTAGGACAGATAATAGAATGAGAGATAAAAATATGGAAGAGTTTGGATAATTTTACAGCAGTGGAAACTAAGTTTTACTTCAATTTTTCTCTAGATGGCCCATTACGGGTGCTCTTACCTTACATAATTTTATACAAGTAAATTCGGGCGTTATTATTTGGTGACTGTGGAATACAATTTGTACAATTGTCAATATCAAAATAATTAATTTCTTAGGGTTGTTTTCTAATCATTAGAGAAAACAACTTTTTTTTAATTTAAGGTTAGTAGTTCTTTCATAAATGCAAAAATTCAAGATGTCTTCGAATCTTGGAATACAAGTCATTAAAAGCATAATAAACACACTGTTAAAATTTGAAGACGATTTACCACACCAAACATGAAATAATTGCAATTAAAAATGAAATTTTTTACATATCGTAGATTGGGAAATGATCATTATTTTATTTTTTTCATTGAAGGACCACCATCTTGATGAAAAACTAATATTTGTTAGAATAATTTATTCGGAGTAATTTAAAAAAAACTGAAATTATTTACCTCGTAGTTTTGATAAAAAACAAAAAAACATTAAATGAATTTAACTTTTAAAGACATCATAGATATCAGAGAAATATTTTTACATTGCATATCAGAGAGTTCGTCCCCTTAGGAATCGAACCCAAGCGCTAACTAGCGCTTGGGTTCGATTCCTAAGGGGACGAACTTCTCTGATATGCAATGTAAAATATTTCTCTAATATCTATGATGTCCTTAAAAGTTAAATTCATTTAATAATATTATATACTGGGTTGATTTTTGAAATAATTTCCATCTTTTTTCTAAAAAAGACACTCAAAAAGATACTTAAATCTTTGTTTTCACTGTAAAAAAAACATATTTGGGCTATTATTTTTAGTGGAAGGGATACAAGATCAATGGCTTGGAAATTCATAAAGAGGATATAGTACTGTGAGAAGTACAGTCACGTTAAAAAAACCTAACCTAAAATTTTAGCACCGTTCATATGTATAGAGTGGTTACGAGGCTAAAACTTTTTGTGTGGATTGTCGCGTAAGAACTAACTAAAAAAATCCATTGATAAAGAGAGAATTTCTCCTGAAACGTCTGATTTAAAATAATCGTTTTCAAGATTTGTATTTTTTAATATTTAAAAACAATCAATAAAATTTTTGCTTTTCTAATATGTAGGTATATAGAAAAGAAAAAATTTTATTGATTGCAAATAAATAATATATATATACATATATTTTTTTAAATAACTTGCCATGCTTGTTTACTAGACTTTTTTTACATTAAAGATGAATCAAAGTTAGCTGATGAAAACTTAAAACATAAGCAAAAATATTTTTTTTCTCCAAAAATATAGTACTTATTGTTTAATTTTGAATTCTGAATAGCAGGATTATTCAGGATTGCGCAACAAAAAATTTGAATAATAAATCAAAGCCGGTTAAATATGTAAATTTGTAGCCACAGCATCTTGATATTTAGGGCAGGGTAGCGATTTTCACCATTTTCAAAAAATGCCTAAAACTCGAAAACTATGAGATTTTTATTTAAAAAAAAATTTTTGTTCAGGACCGTCAAAAATGCCCTATCTCCTGTTCGTTGTGATACGGGACACCCTGTATATGTGTATGTTTATTTGCATCAAGCAGAGGACAACCTCTTTGTTTCTCTTTATGAATCAATAACTCTGCTACTCTTGGCAAAGTAAAAACTTTTCAATTAACCTATTTTTACTCTAAAAGGAACACAGAAAGCTTAAATATGAAAATCCCTTCCAACTAAAACTCAGAAATTGATCTCTTTCAAGATTTGCTAATGATCCCAATGATCGCTAAGGAACAAGAATAAATTTTTTCCTAAGGTCAAAGCAAACTACCTGATGATTGATAAAGGTATGATTTGGTGATTACTACAAATATGGAGTCCATCAATAGACACAAATGTTCCTATTTGACTTGCATTATGTCTGTCATTATAATCGAATAATATCGGTTGTTTGTGCTTGAGCAATGGGGTCTTTGTTCGGTGTTCGCACTCATTACCCGCGTAAGCCCTGGTCTTCTGGGGGCGCCAGGGGCATATGAGCTCACAGCTGGATCAGCAGAACTCCATGACGTAATGAGAAATTGATCCAGGCAGGATAACAGCGCCACACTTATTGCTTTTTTTATACTCTGGTCTCACTCGAAATATAAACAACCGAAATGGGGTTTAAGAAGCCAGTCAAAATAACCAGCCAATAAATATCCATTTCCCTTTGGAAAGCAAATTTTTAGACCATTGGTGTGATGACATGGCATTCTGACTCAGCTAAATGTAATCTAAATTTGGAGACGAATTAGAAAGAAAAAGCGGCCAAGTGCGAGATAAACTCGTATAGCTTTTAGTGATTTAGACCCCTTACCCAGGGACCGCTGACCACCCTGGGAATTTGTCTAGGGGTTAGCAGACCTCCTCAATAAATTTTACCGTTACTTTATCCAAAAACAACTTTGTTGCCAAATTGTTGGTTGTAAAATTAATGTTATGCTATTATCTGTTTGCGTTAACATAACATTTTCAAATCTGAGTAGGCTCAAAAGCACAGCCCACTGACCCCCCTAATTCGGATTTTCATCTAATTCCCGAATAAATTTTTTATGAATTGATGAAAAATTGCTTAAGAGGAGCGGTTTGCATCTAATGCCTGAATGGAATATATATATATGAGTTCCAAATTTTTATCATTAAGAAGTGAAAGAACTTACTTAGGGAGAGGGGACTCCCAATGAAAACCAGGCGGTTTTGCTGCACCCAGATCGAGCGTAAAGAGTAGTAGTTTACTTGGCTGCGTCGCAGCCAAGTAAACATATAATCCAAGTTTCTTATATGAGAAGCTTCTCAAAGAAGAATAGTTCTTTTTTTCTTTAGAATCTTTATTTATTATTTTTGTTTTATATATAATAGATATCTTATAATATTCTTCTCCCATTTGAATGAAAGCAAATGCTTGCTTCCATGACTGGGAGGTTTTTTACGGAGTGAGCTTGTTAGCCACTCATCCAACCCCTTTTAGTCGCCTTTTACGACAAGCAGAGGATACTATGGACCTATTCTACCCCCGGTCCATAGGGGTCTCAGTGTGCAATGCTTTTCTTACAATTTGCAGATATTGGTAGAAAGTCGGGAAGTCATATCAAGTGTCATGAGTTAATTAGTCGTGTATAGAATTTAATCCGATTGAAAGAGAGGAAGGGGGTGTAAATTAGTCATGTCGTAAAATAAATATTTTAATAATTTATATATCGTCTTTGGTAAATCGCAGAGCCTTGAAATTTTAAACTTGAGCTATTTAGAGGAAAAAGTTACCGAGCATCGCTCAGTGCCTCAGGCACTTTTTAGTTAAATGTTAAGAATCTATGTGAGATTTTCTTTTTAGAAGAATTCTTCATTTTCATTTTCGAATAAATAAATTTAGCAATAGATAAATTCATAAAGCCAGGGGGAGAGTGATTGCTTTGGCAATTTGTGCCCCTCCGGTCACGGTGGGCAAATCCTCTTAGAGCCCTCGCCGAGATTTGCCCTCAATGGGGGGAAATGGGGGGTGGTTATGTGGGAGGGCCACGAGATGAAGTTAAAAGCCCAGGGACTGATTCACCCTGTCTCAAGCCTTGCGAGACAATCCGGATTTTCTTTTGGACTTGACTCAGAAAACTTCACAAGGAACGACTTCCCTTCTTTATAAGGTAGGTCTCTTTAATTTCAATTTTTTAAAGAGCTTGTAGAAATTTTACTTAGAACGCAAAGCATGTCGGACAAGTTGTATCGGTGAATTCATTCGAAATTATTATTTAACTTCATTGTAATTGAAAAGTTTTTAACCGACTTCAAAAAAGGAGGTTTTTTTTATTTAGAGAAAGCGGTGTAGGTTTTAGGTGAAACATGATATTAATTAATAAAGTAAAGGGTGTATAGTTTCACAGTGAATGAAATAAAACCCAAAGAGGTTTATACAAACTCAATATATTTCGGATTGTTAGTCCATCATCGGGAGTTTACAGGTTAAAAACTGTTTTTAAACCTGTAAACTCCTGATGATGAACTAATAATCCGAAATATATTGAGTTTGTATAAACCTCTTTGAGTTTTATTTCATTCACTGTGAAACTACACACCCTTTACTTTATTAATTAAGGAGGAGGTTATCAATTCCACTAAATTTTTTTGTTACCTGATATCTTAGCCAATTGTGAACCGATTTTGATGATTTTTTGCATTGGGTTCAGTATAGTTTCCGATTGGTGGCGTTTTTTTTTTCATTGCTATTGGACCTTTTTTGTTATGTTTGTTCAGGCATAACTTCTTTATTTATGAACTGATTTTAATTATTCTTTCTGCATTTGGATCAGTATAGTTCCAAAATAGTCAAGATACCTAACTATTTATTTATTTTATGTATGTTCATCGAGAACTTTTTGCCACGTGGACCGATTTCGATGATTCTTTTTTTATTATTTTGATGAGAATTTCAGAGTTATTGGTTCATAAAGAGAAACAAAGAGGTTATCCTCTGCTTGTTGCAAATAAAAATACACACATATATTTCAAAATTATATATCTGTATATATATTATTTATTTGTTTGGGACTATAGTTTCCAAAACTTGGCCTTCATCATCAGTCTATTTTAATTATAAATATTATTTTTCATGAGTTAGTATCGTATGGATATTGAAAATTTTTTGATCTTTAGGTACTTAGGCGAGAAATTTAAAATTTAATAAGATTGGAGTAATTTTTGGAGACGGGCTGATAAGTGAAATTGAGTGTATATTAATGAGGAAGTCCAAAAAATAAGATAACTTATACTATCATTTTATTCTTAAACCGACGTTTCGGTGTGCTATTCCTCCTTCTTCAGGGTTACATTATAATTCTGTTGAGAATGAAATAATATATAAATATATTATTGTAATGCCAATGAATGAGGAGACAGATGAGAATGTCGCATTGGATTTCCTTCACTGACTTTTCAAAACCCTGAAGAAGGAGGGAATAGGCTCCGAAACGTCCCCTAGTAGCACAATGTTTCAAACTATATAGTAACTATATAGTGACTATATATTGTAGATTCTCAAAATCTATATAGGGTTACTATATAGTTGAAACATTATTCTACTAGGGTCGGTTTATGAATAAAATGATAGTATAAATTATCTTCTTTTTTGGACTGCCTCATTAATATCCATTCATTTTAAAAATTTAAAATTAAAATTTTAACTGGCTCTCGCCTAAATAAAGATCAAAAAATTTTCAATATCCATACGATACTGACCACATGAAAAATAATATTTATCATTAAAAAAGACTGATGATGAAGACCAAGTCTTCACAACTATAGTCTCAAACAAATAAATAATAACAAGAAATCATAAGTTGGTGTCATCTATTCAATCCGATGGAATGGAATATTTTTAATTATATGTCAGAGGGGTTGTTTTTCACCCCCTCGGGAATCGAACCCGAGTGCCAGTAACAGCAATCCGGGCCACCTGGCTCACCTGCAGGATGCGAACCTCTCTGACATATGAACACGCGTAAAATATTTTACTCAAAGATTGTTATCTTAATTTGTAAAATTTCGCGATATAGTGATTCTAAATTTAAACATATAGCCATGCCATATAATTTAAATAAAGGTCGTTGAGTGTTTCGAATTTTGAAGAGATTCAAAATTCGAAGGGCAATGGAATGACTTTTCCTAATTTAATATAACTTTCATATTAAATTAGGAAAAGTCATTCCATTGCCATTCGAATTTTGAATCTCTTCAAAATTCGAAACACTCAACGACCTTTATTTAAATTATATGGGATGGCTATATGTTTAAATTTAGAATCACTATATCGCGAAATTTTACAAAATTAAGATAACAATCTTTGAGTAAAATATTTTACGCGTGTTCATATGTCAGAGAGGTTCGCATCCTGCAGGTGAGCCAGGTGGCCCGGATTGCTGTTACTGGCACTCGGGTTCGATTCCCGAGGGGGTGAAAAACAACCCATCTGACATATAATTAAAAATATTCCATTCCATCGGATTGAATAGATGACACCAACTTATGATTTCTTGTAAATTTGAATCTATTACCATCGGCAAATTAATATCTTTTATATTAAATAAATAATATATATATACAGATATATAATTTTGATATATATGTGTGTAGGTTTATTTGCATCAAGCAGAGGACAACCTCTTTTGTTTCTCATTATATCTTTATTGTGAATGATGTCTGAAATTTGAAAAAGTTCATTTGTTATCATTTCCGTCCATTATGTGTATTAATTCGAAAGTTTATTATAATGGGAATTAAGGAAAGTTTTGTTGTGTTATTTTTTTATTTTTTAATCAACGTTTCGTCGACTTTGCCGACTTCTTCAGGGCTTCAAAATAGTTACGTCACACATTAGTCTAAAAATCAGGTTCATTTTAAACTAAGATTTGTTTTAATAATATGTCTTCGGGCTCTTTCCTACCTGTCAGGATTTCGATAGCTACGATGTCTTAAGAAAGGCTCGTAGAACGCTCATTTTGGTGCCAAAATATTAGTATATATTTCTAAAACTATGATTATGTGTATATTCTCTTATCCAATAAAATTATTTCTTATTGATTACCTATACTTTTCATTCATAATAAGAGCCAGGTGGCCCCTGAATAAAAATAATAATCATTTTACTTCCTATTCTTGAAATATTGTGAAAATCACAAGTGGTGCGTTAATTTTTGTCCAGCAGTGTACCAGCTTTACATATTTAGAGAGGAAAAACAAATTTTTGTTTACGATTTTAATTTAAATCATATATTAGGCCATTCAAAAAGTCCGTAGGATGACACATAGATGGCGTTACTAGAATTTTTCCATATGATTTTTATTTAGTACTAACCTTCAAACGATACGTGTATACATTTGACAGAAATCTGACTATTGACTCGTGAGTTATAGCATTTTGTGTGAAGCAACTTTTGTTATTGAAAAAAAGTGAATTTCGAGTTTTAATAAAGCATTGCTTTTTGATGAAAAAAAATACAGTGGAAACCAAACAATGGCTTGATAAACATTATCCGAACTCTGCTCCATCGAGGCAAATAGTAAAGAAGTGGATTGCTGAATTTAAACGTGGTCGTACCAGCACAAATGATGCAGAGCGCAGTGAACGCCCAAAAGAGGCTGTTATTACAGAAAACAAAAAAATCCACAAATTGGTTATAAACGATCGCAAATTGAAGGTGCACGAGCTAGCTGACATTGTAAAGATATCAGATGGTAGTGTTTTTACCATTTTACACGAATATTTGGGTATGCGAAAGCTCTGTGCAAAGTGGGTGCACCGTGAGCTCACAGTCGACCAAAATCAACAACGAATCGATGCTTCAGAGGAGTGTTTGCCGCTGTTAAACCGCAATAAAATGAAATTCTATCGTCGATATGTGACAATGGATGAGACATGGCTTCAGTATTACACAACAGAATCCAAAAGAATTCCAATGATGAAGTAATCACTGAAACTGAGGCTTATTTTGACTAGAAAGAGAAATCGTACTATAAAAGTGCTATCGAAAAGTTGGAAAATCGCTATACTCGTTGTATCGCCCTCGAAGGCAACTATGTTGAATAATAAAATCGAGTTTTGTCAAAATTTTGTTTTTTTTTACTTATCCTACGGACTTATTGAATGACCTTTTATGTATTTGTATACTAGGATAATGATATCATTTCCTGTATTTGAAATTCTGTTTAAAAATATAACTTTGGCTAATAATCATAAATAAAAATGTGGCTATTTTGATTTGTTTTCTTTTAGTTTCGCATGCCTCTATTATTGCATAAATATTTCAAATCTACAGATAAAAAACATTTTTTCTCTGGATTCGTGTTTTATTTAAATCCACTGGAGAATATTTATTCCATGTATTAAGCATCGATATTTGAAATATGTCTCCCAGTCTTGGTTTCCCTTAGGGTAGGTATATGAAAAAATTGAATAAATTATTTATATAAAAGTTCTGTAAAAATTGAAAAAGTTAAGTTTATTTATTTTTAGTTTATTTCAATTTAAAATAACGAAGTGGGAGAGATCTAAAGTGAGCTTTTTAGGAGATTTTTATATCTTTTTAAGTTTCACAAATTCTCTTGCCCTTTATTTCGAGGGGTGAACCGCGACCTTATATGGTGTACACCTACTTCCACTTCAACTTTTATTTCCAAATATTTCCAAAAAATTCCAGTACTTCCAAATATTTCCAAGGGATTCCAAATATTTCTATTTTCATGAAATTCCAAGAAGTTCAGGAGACAACGATTATAACGATAATTCGTTATAAATAAATCAAAAATTTATATATTGCGATTCAGAGAGAGGTTTTTGTCTCGAGGGTGTGATCTGACTGCCCGGATAGCATGTTAGTTCTCAAGTTCGACTCCTGGGGGGATGAATCCACTTTGATTTCGCAATTAAAAAATATTTCTACTAAAATTCGGGAATTTGTCTTAAAAAATTAAATTCTTTCTATTAAAAATTTATTTTTCAAGCAGAATGTTAAAATTTTATATCAAATATCAAATACAAATAAGAAATAATTTGATATATCAAGTACTTTACTAGTTATAAGTAGAGACCGGATTTTTATGTAGTAAAAACTGCCAAAATATGCCATAAAATTTGAAGTTAAAAATGCTGAAATATGAAAGTAATATGGACAATACGTTGAAATGTGCAAATATATGCAGTAAAAAAAGGCAAAATAAATTTTTTTATGCACTAAAAAAATTAAAATTGAATACAAAAAGACTATATATTTGAAGGAGTGCTATGAAAAAAATAAAATGATAAAGTACTCTATAGAGACCAAGTGTCAAATATGCACTTTTATTTCGTAAAAAATTGCTCAAAATTCTCATTATTTTAAAAAATCTTTAAACTCAAAGAAATAATAGGGTGCTCTTGAATAAAAAATACAATAATTTTTCAAAAAATGTGAACGAAAAAAATATGGGGTTAGGGGGTAGTTTTATTTAACCTACACGATTGTATTGTATTGCTTATATTTTTTATATTAAAAAAATCTGTATTTGCCGCGATGTTTGGCAATATGTAGTATTTGATAAAGAAATCCTTCAAATTTTATGCAATATTATTCAAATATGCAGTATAAAATTTAACCCACAGTATCCTAGATGCATGATTCGGATAGATAATTGATTCCCTGGGTCATATGTGGCGACAAACAAAATATGCAAATGCTTAGGAATCCGGTCTCTAATTATAAGTAGAGACCGGATTTTTATGCAGTAAAAACTGCCAAAATATGCAGTTAAAAAGGCTGAAATATGCTAGTAATATGGGGGTAGGGGTAGTTTTATTTAACCTACACGATTCTATTGTATTGCTTTTATTTTTTATATTAAAAAATCTGTATTTGGTGCGAAATATACAATATTTGATAAAAAATCCTTCAAATATACAATCATACTCAAATATGCAGTATAAAATTTAACCCACAGTATCCTTGGCGCATGATTCGGATAGATAATTGATCCACTGGGTCGTATGTGGCGGAAAACAAAATATACACTTGCATAGGAATCTGGTCTATAGTTATAAGGTAGGAAACACTTGATATGCGGCCCGCTTAACGGTTTATTTCTATATTTTTTATAGAACTTCTCAAATCGTTATATGGTAGCCTCTTATAAAAAATCAATTGGAGTATGAATTGAGAGAAGATAGTGATAGAGATGAAATAAATATTTTCCTAGTCCAATATTGAATCACCTCAAGAAAAAAAAGAAAAAATTTAAAAAAGTCTTATTTTTAGAGCAGGGCTGCCTCTTTGGTGTTCCGTTGATATTTTTACGACTCTCCTGTTGACTTGAAACTCTATCAAATGGCTACTTTAAAATATTGCTTTCACTAACTTCTCTCAGGGCTGACAAACGCACTCCCAACCACCCACCCACACATATACACATTGACTTATGCTCACAGAGATACATATAGTTGACTTCCAGGCGGTAATAGGTATATGTTTTCGAATGCAAATCCCACATGATCGAGAAACCGTAGGAGGATTACATAGCAACGATAAGGGAGAGGCAAAGGGCTGTAAGCCACCAGCACCCCTCGTTGTGATCATGGAGGGTGCAAACCGACCAGCCGAAAACAACACGAGATGAACAGAGGATTATCATTAAAAATAGATCTCTGCCTAGGGGGAGATGGTTTCTTAATCAAAAAAGAAAACACTGCTGATAAAGTCATCAATTTTCTACTTTCACTACATTAATAATTCTTTTTGTGTGTTCCGTACCTAAAAGGTAACAAGCAGAACATTTTTAAGACACGATTCTTAATCATCTACAGCAGTGTTTCACGATCTTTTTACAATTTTGTACCGGTATCTAGTATAAAAGACGATCCATTTGCGGTATCTCTACCAGAATTACGGGCTCGCTTATATATCGTCGGTTTGGAACAAGTCACTGCATTAATAATTCTTTTTTTGTGTTCCGTACCTAAAAGGTAACAAGCAGAACATTTTTAAGACACTGTTCTCAATCATCTACAGCAGTGTTTCACGATCTTTTTACTATTTCGTACCGGTATCTAGTATAAAAGACGATCCTTTTGCGGTAGCTCTACCAGAATTAAGGGTTCAGTTATATATCGTCGGTTTGGAACAAGACTATGATAACTCGAAAAATTACTATTTTATAGGCATGTCCTTTCAAGTTTTGCAAATCTATCTAGTTTAAATACATTTACATTAAGCATAACCACAGGGCCCTTGTAGTACATACACATTTCAGTGGCATTCAATAAAATGTTGTCAATAGCTTATTTTCGTTTAAGTATTAATAATTCTTTTTTTGTGTTCCCTACCTAAAAGGTAACAAAGCAGAACACTTTTAAAAAACGATTGCCCAGCAGAGGCTCCCATTCTTTTTACGATTTTTGTACCGTTATCTAGAAAATAATATACATAGAAGACGATCCTTTTTCGGTATCTGCGCCAGAATTACGGGTTCACTTATATATCATCGGTTTGAAACAAGATTATGATAACTCGAAAAATTACTATTTTACAGACGAGTCAATTCAAGTGTTGCAAAATTATCTATTTTAAATATATTTACATTAAGCATAACCACATGGCCCTAGTAGGACATAAACATTTCAGAGACTGTCGTAAAATTTACAACACATGCACCTTATCGCTTTCCCCACATTTAAAACTTAGTCGTAAGAATCGAGCTCCGAGCTATTCGAGGGTCAGGGTTTTTCTAAACTACAGGTGCGCTTATAAGTTTTTGTAATTCATTGATATTTGGGAATTTTAGGACACGCGCCTTAAAGTATAAGTATATTAAATAAACTTCTTTTTTCTCATTTTTTTTATATCGTTTCTTTTTATAGCTAAATGTATTTTTTGGTTTTAGAAGTGTTCAATTATGGGTCGTAGGTCGCTTACACAAAAAGAGCTAGAAGAAATATTTAGTGTTATTTCGTTTTTTTAACCGACTTCAAAAAAGGAGGAGGTTCTCTATTCGACTGAATTTTTTTTTTTTTTTGTGCCTATGTTACCTCATATCTCCGCCAATTGTCAACCGATTTTGAAATTTTTTTTTGCATTGGGTCCAGTCTAGCTTCCGATTGGTCCCATTTTTTTCGATTTTTTTCATAGGTATTAGACCTTTTTTATTAGGTTTGTTTAGACCTAACCTCTTTGTTTATGAACCGATTTCGATGGTTCTTTTTTTATCCGAAAGGGGGTGTCTTAGGGATGGTGTCATATTAATTTGGTCAAGTTCTGATGATATGATCACTATTAATAACATCACTAAAAAGAGAAAAATAAAAATAATTTTTAAGAAAAAAATAAAAACCGACTTCAAAAAATTAAATGCAACAAATAAAATACACTAAAAGGTATAAAATAATTATTATCTTATTTAGTTACAACTAAACGACGAAATATTAACATGAAATTACTTTTTGAAGTTGGTGCCAAACATATACTTTTATGAATCGCACTCGGCGGTTCTTACTTAGTTAGATTGGTCCCATTTTTTCATATGTATTAGACCTTTTTTGTTAGGTTTGCTCATGCCTAACTTCTTTGTTTATGAACCGATATCGATGATTCTTTTTTTATTGGAAAGGGGGTATCTTAGGGATGGTGCCATATTAATTTGGTCAAGTTCTGATGATATGATCACTATTAATAACATCACTAAAAAGAGAAAAATAAAAATTTTAAGTAAAAAATAAAAACCGACTTCAAAAAATTAAATGCAACAAATAAAATACACTAAAAGGTATAAAATAATTATTATCTTATTTAGTTATTTAGTAAACGACGAAATATTAACACGAAATTACTTTTTGAATTCGGTACCAAACAAACTATACCTATAAGCGAGCATATCTTCCAAACGTACTAAGTAAGATCCGTCGAGTGCGATTCATAAAAGGTATATGTTTGGCACCGACTTCAAAAAGTAATTTCGTGTTAATATTTCGTCGTTTAGTTGTAACTAAATAAGATAATAATTATTTTATACCTTTTAGTGTATTTTATTTGTTGCATTTAATTTTTGAAGTCGGTTTTTATTTTTTCTTAAAAATTTTTTGTTTAAGAATGTCAAATATATTTTTCTAAAAGTATTGCCATTTATCATTTTTCATAACCTTACAGCAATTATCTAACATTTACACCATTTACATGGAGAAAACTTGATAACGTACAATTTACAACAAGCGCTCGCTCAAGGGGAATTACACAGCGCGCCCGCTGGAAGGTTAATCTAATATAATTTATCTTTAATATAACTGTTACTGTTCCAGTAAATTATTTCTGTCAAATCAAACTTGTAAAATATTTGTTTTGAAAAATGTACAAAAAACTACAAGTAAAAAATATATATATATATATATAAATAATGGAACAAATTTAATAATATATAAAATAAAAAAAAAAATTATAATATTCAATCTTTATTCTATAAGAGATAAAGAAATAATCGATTTTCTAAATTTCTAGCCATGAACGTCTCGTAAAATGATCAATCATTGGAGTGATTTATATCTTGAGTTGACAGAGTGAACTCTTTTATAATCGTTTCTATTATACTTAATGTTTTTATCATCAATAAGCTTCAGAAAATAGGAACGTAATTTTCCCATTATAAATGATTGTTTTTATTATTGCGAATTTGAATTACAATAGGGAATTTGTAATTCAATAAGGAAAAAAATTTATACCTATTGTATATGTATGTGTATTATGTATTTATATAGTTTCTACCTACCTAATATAAAAGGTAACTATTGTCTAAGAAATAAAAAATACATAAAGGAAACAGCCTCATATTTTATAGTTCCATTCAACTCTTGCCAATTATAATTTTTAGAGGAAAATGTTTTTCATTACTCTAAATTTCTCTGAATGGAATTTGCAGGGAAAAATCCAAGATTCGGTATATAATTTGGTGATTTTAAAATTATTTAATAAGCGAAAGATATGAGTTAATCAAGCAAACTTGTGTGTATTTTAGATCGTTATAAACAACCATTCGAAAATTTGATTTTTTTATATTTATCTTTATTCAACGGAAAGCTCTGAAGCTAGATACCCTAAAACCTAAAAAAAGATTTCTATTATATTTACCATAAGTATTTATAAATAGGTACTTTCCTCTCCCCCAAAAAATTTTCATCGACTTTTTAGCAACAAAAAATCTGACTGCTCTAAGAGGAGGTGAAATGCAAAACTTCTTTAAGCTGCAACAGAATCGAGTTTCATGCCACGAATCATCGTTTCGTTTCATTTTGGCTTAATGAACAATTTTTCTTACTCTAATTTCTGAGTTGATCATTGAATATAATTTTTTAATTTGACTTATTTTGACCTGGCAATGAAGCCATGATTACGTAGGCGTTGGTGTATTATCGAAATAAGGGCTAATAATATTATTTTCTTAAAAATTTTAAAATTTGTATCCGGCAACTAGGACCAAACAGAAGTGTACTTTACTCTCCTGCGAAAAAAATTTTCATCGACTTTTTAGCAACAAAAAATCTGATTGCTCTAAGAGTAGGTGAAATGAAAAATTTCTTTAAGCTGCAAGAGAATCGACTTCGATAAACACCAGTTTTTAGAAGTTATTTTTTATAATAAGATTTTTTGATTTCACTCAAGAAACAATTCTTTGATTTCAGTGATAAAAATCATTCAAAATACTTTCATTCCTAACTCTAAGAAAAAAGTCATCATAAAAACTAAGCCTAGTTTTTGGAGGTAATAAATTTGAAATTCTAAGTCTTACTTATAAGAAGAGATTATCTGAAATTTCTTTGAATCATTTGGTCTTTTGACATGACTTTTGGTTACGTCATGAGTGACTAACTAAACGAATCAGGGCCAACTATTTCTCAAACAAATTTAATCTAAAAAATATGTTGAAAATTTTTTATTGATTGTTTAATGTATGTACATATACATCAATAAAAAAAACTCTTTCATAGAACAATCTAGAATAGTTTGTTAAAAAAATTTACAGTTGAAAAAAATATTTAAAATCTAGAATTTACGAATATAAATATTCAATTAGAACAATTAAATGCATGTAGCATGCTAAAGCTAACCATTCAACTAACCTTATAGAGATATAGACTTGTTTTTATACTTTTTTATCCAAAAAAATTAGAAAAAATAATTTTTCGTAAATAGTCATTATTACTTTGCCAGAGGGTATGGTCAAGTATTGTAATCGTGCATGGAAAAAAGTGGGTTTTTTCCTTCTTTTTTTCGAAATATCTCAAAAACGAGCTCAAACTATTTTCATTAAAAAAATTGATCAAAACCATGGCATTTCGCTCTACAAAAAAGCTCTAATAAGTGAACATCGAAAAAATTATATTTTCGAAAGAGTAATAATTGTTTTTGTCAAAATGTCTGTTAGTCTGTGCGTTACCAAATTTTTGTGGACGAGCTAGCTCAAAAACTAGTGTGAATATCGAAACCAAATTTCACACGTAGTTTTGGTCCATTGAGATAAGAGCTGATTAGATTTTGGTGCATATCGACCCAAAATTAAGTGTGGGGAGGGGGGGGGGGGTTAAAAATTAAAAATCTAGGCTATTTGAGCAAACTCAACCAAATTTTGTATACATAATCAGTGGGCCCCCAGAAGTCTAAAAATGCAAAAACTAACCCCCCCTCTACATGATTATAAATAATTTTGGGGGAGCCAGGTTGTATGGTAAAGTCAAGTGGATGGCCACATCCAGAACGCGTCAAGCTTATTTTGATTCAAAAGTAATTTCATCTCCAAGACAATTTGTATGTTTGTATTTTTAAAAAATATTTATTTTTATATTTTACTTAGGGAAAGTGGTGTAGGTTTTTAGGTGAATTCAATTTAAATTATTTGTTTTA